>JANRMT010062861.1:8333932-8345469 GCA_026402145.1 Polypterus bichir lapradei | reverse complement strand
TATTATATAGTGCCTTTCATATCTATCTATTATATAGTGCATTTCTATCTATCTGCTGTTATATAGCACCTTTCATATCTATCTATCGTCGATCTCTATTATATAGTGCCTTTCATATTTATCCACGATGAACGACAGTGTCATTTGAGATATCACAACTCCACTTCGAACTCTGCTGGAGGTGGATTAAATGTAACGGGGTGTCCAGGCAAGCGCAGACCATCTACATTTCTGTTAGAAAGCAAAACAGACATCTTTGAGGGGCAGCATTAACCCACCAACGAGTGAACAAAAGGCAACTTAAAACTGAGGACTCAAAGAACGACACTTAACACCTCCGGGCTACAAATTCACTTTGCAATGAACACCTGTAGCCGCCGCCGGGCTCCGGCACTCGGGTGAGGGAAATCCTGCTCGGGGGCTTCCATGCTTCCTCCCTATTGTGGTGTGTTTGGCAGGTTTGATTTTTATATTCTTGTTTCTGTCACATGAAGCTTTATGAAGGAGATTATTGTAAAATAAACCTGCACGGCGAACCCCACAGAACGGAAATCCCACTGTTGCAAAGGGCATTGTTGCTAAGGAGCATTAGCATAAATTATAAACTAGTAATCATATCAAGTTTTTCGATGAGTGTAGGGTGTCATGAGCTGTGTGACAAAGTCCAAGAGATGCCACTTAACTAACCGCTGCTGCCCCATGCATCTAAAGAACTTTTTTGTGAAGAGAGGGAGCTGGCAGGACAGGTGTGCTCGTGTCCCGTCAGTGGCAGCGCGATGCCCCCCAGTCGCCGTTATTTATCCTACATGGCTCATTCCTATCAAGTGCTCAACCTAAGAACACTTACCGGTTTTGTTGAGCTTATTATTTGCTACTCCTCCGGTAGTAGTCGGAATCGTCTGGTTTAGAAAATCTCAAGTGGGAGTTCCACCGGCCCGGGAGTTGCCCCTTATCTACTTACCGGCTGCTGTGGTGCGAACTGGAGGACGCGTCCCGCGGTCGAACTCGGCAGCACCCGGCGTCACCGTAATGACGCGACTACGCGCGCCCTTCACTTTTTATTCGCTGCAAGTCGTCGCAGTTCTTTCTTTTTTTTGTATTTTAAATCTTTTAATTAAACACAAGGATTGAAACGAATCTTTTCTCCATTTAACAAAATGCACTTTCAAATAAGAATGAATGGCGCAGTTAAGCGGTTAATAAATGTAGAACTGTAGCTTAATGTTCATTTGGTCGCAAGTGAAAGTAATTTCTGAGTGCATTTTGTCTACATTTTATGTAAAACTACAATTATTACACAGACAGGGAAGAGAACACTGAAAGGCCGTCTTTGGGATGGGGTCCGGCGCTTCTATAGATAAGCAGGCTTAGAAAATGGATAAGAGTGGGAAAAAAAGGGCAAGCGGGTGCCAGCGGTGATGAGTGACGTCACTCGGATGAATGTTTGCATCCCCTCCGACTCAGAAAAGTGGGACTCAGCAAAAGGAATGATTCACTCTGCTACCAGCCCTCTAATGAGGAGTCATTTCAAAATACGACGGGGGTCTTCAACGACAAACTTCACTTGGTTTGTGTCACGTCTCACTCGAGCTCGAAAACAAGACGCTGGAGCGTGAAAAGCCTTTAAATGGGATCCTGTGGTCCAGGTGGGCACATCTGCTTATCTTCTGACGAGCCGCAAGTTCTCGTGTGTGTTTCTGAAGGCTGGTGCTTCTTTTCTTAGAATGTCTGGATTTTTCTTGAGCTCCTGCCACTGAAAAAAGTATAACCTCCATTCAACTTAAAATAATTAAGGTAATGAGTCACACTTAATATTTTTAATCTGAACCAATACAATTCCTTTTATCTTATTGAACCCACCATTTTTAAGTTGAGGCAAATCATCTCGAGTGATTGGGTGCAACTCACTTGTTTTAAACTGAAGTAAATCTATTTTTTTAAGTCGTTACAATTTAAAATGGTTTATTGGTCGTAACCTGTTTTTATGCTATTAGAAATATTATAAACATAACACATTCCAATGCTGTACTTTTTACATTTATTTAAAAATCTAGTGCAAACACACAAGCATTTTGCGGTGTAAATCTTAAATATACAACAAAAAATTATTAAACGTTTCTACAGCTTTCGTGAAGGTATGTTTTATTACAAGTTCTTATACTTAAAATTTCCAGTTGAGAAACAGGGTTGCTTACCAGAAATCCTCCGTTATGAAAGTCTGCTGCTGAAAATGACCAGACCTGTATAGCCATTTTTAATTTTTAACTTACTTTGGTACAAACAATTTTTTTTACTTTGATTGAGATCTGAAACACTAAATGACTAATTTTAAGTTGTTTGAAAGCAAAAATTTACGTTGAATGAACAAAATCAGTGTTATACTTTTTTCTGTGTATGCGGTCTTAATTTCCACTCGGGGGACCACCATGTTGTCCATCTCTCCACGTCTCTGATTGTTGGATCAGACGGATCCGCTAGCATCTGGCCTGCGATTTGGCCACTTGCTACTGGTGACATTTAGCGCTGGCACAGTTTCAGTGTAAAGACGCCGTGACCAGACAAGTGCAGAGGACCACCTGATTCTTCTTCTTCTTCTTTCGGCTGCTCCTGTTAGGGCTTCAGTGGATCATCTTTTTCCATATCTTCCTGTCCTCAGTGCCTTCCTCCTTCATGTCCTCTGTCACCACATCCATAACCCTCCTCTTTTCCTCTTGTCTGGTAAAAGCCTGTAAATTGCCACCGCTGGTTCTTTGGGGTATCAGACAGAAATAAAAAATTCTTCATTGTGGTCGGGTGATTTGAAAGTTGACTGACTAAACTCCGCTTCAGAGGAGTGACGTGCGGTGAGGTTCATGGCTGGTGACTCCTTCTGAGTCAGAGTTCCAAATATATGAACCCTAAAGAGCAGCTTATTGACTATTCAATTGGCAGCCTGCACACTGACTACTGGTTATGTTTCATATCTCATCAGCATTCTTTACATACACACACATCGGTGAGGTTCATATTTGGCTAAGAAAGAACGTTACATTCGGAGAGCGGAGACAGAGAGCGGAGAGCGCGCATTTGCTCCTCACCCTCCATGTGTTCTAAATTTGCTGTTGCAATTCCACAATTCACACTCATTCAGTACAAATGAAAGTATTGAGTGCTGTACAAACACCAGATTAATTTTGACCTTAATTTAAATATTTAGTTGTTTTTAAAAGCTTTTAATTCTGATGCTTTAATTAATTTTAATACAGACTGTTGAACAAAAGGATAACAAGAAAAAATTAAAGAATAGTCTATTGGATTGTTTTTTTCTTAGTCTGATCCCATTTGTTATAAAATTGAAAATCATTTATGGTCTTTACCTTTATTTGCAAATGAAATCCATGCGCCTATCCTTCTCCGTCACTTTCTTGTAAAAGTCCTCCATAGTTTCCTTTACTTTTAAAAATCTTAATCTTCCATTTTAGCAGTCAGTCGGAACAAATAAAAACAAAGGACCGCTGCAGCGCACTTGACTTTCTGATGTCGCTAACTTATTGACACCTCTGTGTAGAAAAACAGCAGCAACGAGCACCTGTTGAGCTCACATGCGCCCCCTTCAGGGAGGCACGGTACTGTCTGCCTCACCCTGTGCCTTTTCACTGCGATTTTACATCCGATGAGCACAACTAAATATGTCACACACATTCATTAAAGATATCAGTGAGACTGTGGAGACAGGGTGTGTAATAAATGTGTCTGCAAACATTATATTGGCGACATACAGAGAGACAGCAACAGGCACGTGACAATTGCACGCATCAACCCCGTCAGTGTGTGCAGGAGAGCGCAGTCCAAGGTGAGGTGAGACTCGTTGCTGCCGCACCTCGCGTTTCTCTCCTGTATTTGAACAGGAAATGTGCCAATTCAGAGATTTTGACTATAAAAATAATAATATTTATTGGAATCATACAGAAAACACATTTATAGCACAGATGTTATCAACAGATTTTTTTTACTTTTCATGATGACAGGTGAGGCTCTGCCTCACTTGCCTCCCCTGGCCACACGTCCCTGCTTTAGAGGGCTGATGGGGCTTCATCTTCTTCTGGATTTGAGCTTCACGTCTTCAGGCAGGTGGAGTAAGAGAGTGGACATTTCTCAGGTCTGCATGTCATACAGTAATAGAAGCTCAAAAAAATAAGAATTTTAAATGTGAAAAACCAATTTTGAAATGACACATTTGTTTCAGAGATTTTTTTTAATATAAACATAATAATCCTGATTCATAAATATATACACATTTGACATTGACCCCAAATATGATACAAAATCTGAATTTTTATATATAAAGATACACAATGCTTTAGTTACAAATGATGGCACCAAATGAACGACCTCTCAGTTGCACGCAAGAAGAGAAATCCGATCAGACAAATTAACGCATCCTCAGATCCTTCTGCTGCTCAAAGAGTTGGGCTTTTCTGGAAAAAAAAGGTAGGAGGGAAAAATGAAGAAGTCAGTGACATCCATCCATCCATTATCCAACCTGCTATATCCTAACTACAGGGTCAATCCCAGCCAGCATAGGGTGCAAGGCAGGAACAAACCCCGGGTAGGGTGCCAGCCCACTGCAGGGCACACACACACCTACACACCAAGCACACACTAGGGACAATGTAGAATCGCCAATGCACCTAACCTGCATGCCTTTGGACTGTGGGAGGCTGCTCTCAATTAATAACATTTATGCTTTACATGCCAGCCTCATTAATGTTTCTCAGATTAACAAACTCTAAATATGATTGAGAAATATTACTTGTTGTCTTATCTTATCCAAATGTAACCAGTGTGTCTGTCCAGGTGCTATGTCTCTATTATTCTAACAAAGAATACATTTATTTTAGTAACAATATGCTCTACATTTGTCATTCCAACAGATGGACCATCACAAACATTTTTAGCAATTATGCATTGCATGTGTCATTCCAATACATGGTGCACCACAAACATGAATGCTGCTTTCACAAATCCCATACCACATGGCATATAACAAGAAATGTATGCATTGTATTTGTCATTCCAACAGATGGTGCATCACAAACATTTATAGTAATCCACCTTAATAAAAGGATAAGTGTGTGTCTGTTTGCTGCTATATCTCTGTCATTCTGAAAGATGGTGCATCATAAACATTAAAACTGCTTTTACAAATCTCAAACTGCATGGCATAACAGAACATGTGTGTCACATTTGTAATTCAAATAGATGGCACATCACAAACATTTTTAGTAATAATATGCATTGCATTTGTCATTCCAACACATGGCACATCACAAACAACAAAACTGATTTTCTGAATCCCATACCAAACGGCATATAACAAAAACATAATCATTGTGTTTGTCATTGCAACAGATGGCGAATCACAAACATTTTTAGCAAATATGCATTGCATTTCTCATTCCAATTCATGGTGCACCACAAACATGAATGCTGTTTTTTACAAATCCCAAACTGCACGGCATATAACAAGAGATGTATGCATTGTATTTGTCATTCCAACAGATGACGCATCAAACAAACTTGTAGTTATCCACCTTAATAAAAGGATAAGTGTGTGTCTGTTTGCTGCTGTATCTCTGTCATTCCAAAAGATGGTACACTACAAACATTAAAACTGCTTTTACAAATCCCAAACTGCATGGTATATAACAGAACATGTGCATCGTATTTGTAATTCCAGCAGGTGGTAGATCACAAAGATTTTTAGTAATAATATGCATTGCATTTGTCATTCCAATAGATTGTGCACCACAAACATTAAAACTGCTCCTCCAAGTCCCATACCAAATGGCAAATGACAGATACAAATACATTGCATTTGTCATTCTAACAGATGGCACATCAAACATTTTTAGTAATATGCATTGCATTTGTCATTCCAACACATGGCACATCACAAAAACTGCTTAACACTGCTTTTAAGAAATACTATACTAAATGGTATATAACAAAAACGTAATCATTGTATTTTTTTATTCCAACAGATGGCACCTCAAACATTTTTAGTAATAAAATGCATGGCCTTTGTCATTCCAACAAATGGTGCTTGACAATAATTTGTAGCAAAAAGATGCGTTGTATTTTTCATTCCAGCAGATGGCACAATACACACCTTAACTCTGCTTTTATGAATCCCATGGCAAATGGCATACTCGTATAATATAGATATATGCATGGGATTGGCATTCCAATAGAAGGCAAATAAATCCCTTTAATTATTCATTTGATGAACAGATTAACAGAACGTTGGTCATACTTGTAACAGCTGGTCCCCTTTGATCATTTTTGGGGCAGGTCTCAGTGAAAAGGCCCCTTGCTGTCATGGGCCACTGGGCACACACCCCACCTGCCCCAATGGTAGATCTGCCCCATTGAATGGTCAAGCTGTTCATATTTTGCGAAACATGTCGAAGAAGGGGGTCGACGATGCACAAAAAGTTACCTGAGACCTGTGAACTTACTGATGTCGAATTCTGGCTGTCCGATTTCAGCTGTTTTTCCAGCAGGAGTTCCCTGTAAAGACAGAATTGAAGTGTGTGTCATGTGACTGCCCAAGCAGGCATATTGGATATCATATCATATTGGATGCCACCTGTCACCAGTATTTGAAAAACAGCAGATTAAGAGTCAGAAATAATAAAGGACAGTTCACTTCCCTAAAACTGAAAAGTTAAATTTACTGAGTAAATACAAACAAACAACAAAGCCATTCTAATTAGAGGCATACTGACCGGAAGGCCCTTGCTTGTGTTAAAAAGCGCCTCGCTTTCCCGATTTCGTCTGCTAGCCTCTGTAAATCGTCTCCTTCAAAAGCCGGGAGAATTGGATCCTTTAGACAAAAAGAAAGAGCCGTTGAAGAGACTGAAAGTGACGGTAACGGTTCACGTTCTGCATTTCATTTTCACGCATTTGCAGAAGCAGTCCCTCAAAATTCACATCTCAGGTGTCTGCTCAAGAGTGTCCGTTTTTTTTTTCCAATGAATATGGATAATGTTGGTGGCCACTTTAAAAGAAACCCACCATAACAAAAAGAGGAGAAAGCAACAGGACTCTGGAAGACCCGAACGGTCACCGGATTCAGCCGGGGTCCCTTTACGGAGGCTGTCCATTGCAAGATGAACCCGCAGTCTCTCCTGCACAACGACGACGACTGAGTGTATCTGCAGAGTAACTGAAGTCAATCAGCAGCGATACGGTCCTGCGTAGAGCCCTCATCACATGACCGTCTGATGGTCCATTTAAATGATTTAAGTAAGAAGCCAAAATCATAAGATTGTGCCAAACATGTGCTGGTTTTGACGATCTGACAAGAAATTTTTGTATTGTTGTGTATTAAATGAAAATTGTGTTTTGCTTTAGGGGAACTTAATTTACAGCAAAAAAAAAAAAGCGGTAAATAAGAAGACTTTATTATAGTCGTTTAATCACCGAGGACCGCAATCAATGAGATTACAACGGCATTCCCTGCATTTTCCTTAAACAACTGTTGCTGCATTCAATTTGAAGTGGGAAGTCAGAATTTCCGAATCCTAGTTGGAATTTTCGTCTGGGACAAGTCGGATTTCTAACTCGAGAAACTCAGGCGTCAATCCAAACTCGCGACGTAAACCTCGAGCTTTCAATAAACTCAAGATGTGGACCGCCAGAGCGCCGCCCCATTGAGGAAGTTTAGTCACTTTGTGTTATTTGTTTGTGATAAAACACCACCTGGCTACACTGTGGTTAAGATTTGGGTTACCTTATCTGATTCAGGTCAAGGAAACCCAGTGACAAAAACCAGTGGAGCTACTGAATCGCGGCGCTGCGGAAAGGAGATGTGCAGCTCGACTCGACTCCAAACTTTAGTGTTAACCTGTTTATTAGCACTGCTGTCTATTTGTGTCCCGTTAAATCCGTCTCACACACACACATTGCTCCGTTGTTTGCAAGAGTGGCGTTTGGGGTGGCAAGTGGGTCGACCACCCCAGGCCCCGCTTTTGAGGTCCTGTTCAAGCGGATTTGTCAAGTTATATTCTCCAGTTATATTTTGATAAAGTCCGCTTTAGCTGGATACTGTAATGCAGTGGTTCTCAACCTGTGGGGCGCGAAGTAACAAAAAGGGGGGCGCAAAGATGTGAAAAAAAGAAAACAAGAATCAAAAATATGAAAAAAAACATCTTTTGAAACCAAAAGAAATTGACTTAAACTACGTTCTGATACTAGAACAATAAATATAGAGTTAGATAAATGTCGATAAAAGTTAAGTAGGTATAATAAAATATGCATCTACATTTCAAAAGAGAGCCCTAACCTCAACCTGACAGAACACCTTTGGAGATGGTGAGTAAGCCAGGCCTTCTCGCCTAACATCAGTGCCTGACCTCACAAAGGCTCTCCTGCTCACAAATTCCTATAAACACACTCCTACACCTCGTGGAAAGCCTTCCGAGAAGAGTTGAGGCTGTTAGAGCTGCAAAGGGTCGGCCGACCCCATATTAAGAATGGGATGTCATTAAAGTTCATGTGTGTGGAAAGGCAGGAATCCCGATACTTTTGGGAATATATATACAGTATATACACACACGTGGCATGGTGGCGCAGTGGTAGCACTGCTGCCTCGCAGTTAGGAGACCCGTCTGGGTTCGCTTCCCGGGTCCTCCCTGTGTGGAGTTTGCATGCTCTCCCCGTGTCTTCCTCCCACAGACATGCAGGTTAGGTGGATTGGAGATTCTAAATTGGCCCTAATGTGTGCTGGGTGTGTTTGTGTGTGTGTCCTGCGGTGGGTTGGCACCCTGCCCAGGATTGGTTCCTGCCTTGTGCCCTGTGTTGGCTGGGATTGGCTCCAGCAGACCCCCGTGACCCTGTGTTTGGATTCAGCGGGTTGGAAAATGGATGGATGGATGGATGGATATATACACACATATATATATATATATATACACACATATATACACATACATATATGCAGCTGGAGATCCACAAAGGGAGAAAATGAATCACGTATCATAAAGTAGTTTTTATTCCTGAGCTTTCAACCCCTACCAGGGGTCTTCATCAGAGGATAATGCTTAGACTTACAAGAATCAAAGGCAATATATAGCAATAACTTACTTTGGGGGGGGGGGTTATGCAAACCGTATCACAGACCTTCTTTTCCATACATCCATACATATATATACACATACACATATATATTATATATATATACACATACATATATATACACATACATATATATACACATATACACATATATATTATATATATATACACACATATATACATATATATTATATATATATATATATATATACACACATATATACACATACATATATATACACACATATATACACATACATATATATACACACATATATACATACAGTTGTGCTTTAAAGTTTATGAACCCTTTAGAATTTTCTATATTTCTGCATAAATATGACCTAAAACATCATCAGATTTTCACTCAAGTCCTAAAAGTAGATAAAGAGAAACCAGTTAAACAAATGAGACAAAAATATTATACTTGGTCAGTTATTTATTAAGGAAAACGATTGTGAACTTGTGTTTTTATTTTACACCATCGTGTGCTATTTTTGAAAGTTTGAAAGTTGCAGTACTAAACGAGGAGGGCTGTGTTTGCCCCCCAAAGTACTCTTTTTTTGTCAGCTCGCCTTCCCTCGACCACCACAATAAATATATATAGCACAGGTAGACCGATGTGTAGATTATACAGTCATGTATGTCAGTTAATGGTGTGTTTGTAAAGTGAAGGTAAAAGGAAATATGGAGTTTATCTAAACATCTGAGGCTTTCCAAAATATTATGGACTGTGAAAAGAATTTTCATCGTTTATGACCATCAGTATTTATCATTAGTTAAAACTGACCCAAATACAAGTTTTGTGTAACGTCGACTAGACACGGACTTGACCCCAAATAACTGACCCAACCTTCGACGTCCTTCTAAATTAACGACATGACCCCGAGCAGAGACGGTGAAGTCAAACTCAGCCTACATCCTCGTTTGTGAGGCCTTCTGTTAGGATCCGGTGGGCCACTAAATGTCCATCCACGTCTCCTGTGCACCGATGGTATCGGCCACCTGTCTGGGATGCCAGGCGCTTCAAGAAGTTGTTTGCTGTGCTGAAAGATAAAAGAAAACGTAGACGAGTGCAAACATAAAGGAAGCCAAAAGAAAAAGAACCTGAAGGCGTTTTCACAATCATGTTCCGAATCAGCACATGTTTCGTTCTGTTGCTTGTCAGCTGATTAAGTCAAAGTCACGACCCTGGAGACCACGCCCCTAGAAACGCCGGAAGTGACCCTGACAACACCACACAATATGGATTCCCTTAGAGGAAAATGCTAGAAAACATCAATATTCAGCCTAAATTATGACAAGCGGGTTTGAAAATAAATGGATGGATTTGTTTTTCTTTCCTGGACCTGTCATGGCTATTCTTTCTTAGTTTTAATGTATATGGCATGTATAAGGATTTCAGAGGGTCCGTATGGTGGGAGGTCCTCCTCACAGCCTCAGAATCGCAGATCTGATTCTCTGTGCAGTCACTGCCTGAAGCCTCCCCACCCCCGTGTTTCTCCAGGCACTCCATCTTTTCACTCAACACATCCAAGGTTTTTCCCCACTGACCCTGGCACACCATCCAGTGTTATTGATGATGCCTGGCAGAGCTAAGGCCCCCGCAACATTTCACTGGAGTAAGCAGGTACTTGGATGGAAGAAATGGATAAAATTACTGAGGAGAATTGCTTAGATGATTCATTAATGAATTGAGTTTACCAAACCTTCATTACCTGTCAGAACAGTTGAAAGAAGTGGTGTGGATTGTGATCTGCTTCCTCTGCGTCATCTGCTCCACTTCCTTCAGCACCAGCTGGCAGCTCGTGTCCGGCTTGCCATCGGTCAACAGATAGAAAGCCTGCACATCAGCCAACTGGAAGGCAGCCTGAAAACGGCAAGGATGGCATTTAAGCACAAGTGACCATTTGGGTGAACCTTGGCATTAAAGTCTGTATATGGGCAGGCCGACCGAGCAAATCATTACACAGCTTTCACAAGATTATTGTTCTTCACATTTAAATTACAGACATTTAAGACATTTAGCCAACGGTTTAATCAAAGGTAATCCTAACAGTAGAGTACTGCTGAGTATTTACAGGTTAAACAACCTGCTCAGTGCTGGGAACTGCACTGCAGTCGCATGTCATGGTGTAATGTCTTGGCCACTAGGGGGCTACATTGCCTCACTAGCATCATCTCTCTCTCTCTCTCATATATACTGTATATATATATACATCCCGGGGGAGCCACCATGGACAGTGCAATGCCTCCCCCGGGGCGCCTGGAGGCAGCCTCCCTGGCCGTGGGTCCTTCCTCAGTCTCCCCCGTGGCTCCTTGGGACATGGAGTCTACCACAGCCCGGTTGGGAGATGGGGTGGCCGCTAGGGGGTGCTGCGGAGAGCCAGCCGCCACAATGGACGACTTACCAGCCC
>JANRMT010062861.1:8317744-8333532 GCA_026402145.1 Polypterus bichir lapradei | reverse complement strand
ATATACTCTCGTTTAAGTTCTCCCACGGATAAGTCGTGACTAGATTTTACCATATAGTTTCCGGTATTTTATATTGGTGTACAAATCGAATGCAGAAAACTCACGCTATTGGTCCAAGAAATTCTGATATGCTAATGCCCATAGACATATATAGATAGATGCCACATTCACTGTGTTGCCCAGTCGACACGATACGTCAGCGCATCTGCCATATTGCGAGTTGCAAAAGTGTCATTTAAACTAATACAGGTAGACATAGAAACCGGGTTTTCTGATGAAAAAACAATAACGTTTAAAACAGTATCGTTTACATACAACAGATTTTGGCGAATCGTTTAAATGCAATTATTTATATACATTTATACACCAACTGACTTTGTACTGCACATACTATCTATGGGTGTTTAGTGAAGGTTTTAGTGCTCCAGGCCTTTATGGCAGAGGGTCAAAGATAACCCTAACCCTAATGCCTAAGACTCATAACTCTCTGGCCTGACTAAATCTGCTCCAAAGCAAAAAAATCCGGAGCGGTCTTCCCTCGACTTTCTCGTATACTCAGATATGTATATATATTTATATATATATTTGAGGAGTAAACCGCAAGATAATAATTATAATTTTATATTAAGTACAATTAAAGAACCATAAACAACAAATCAAATCCAATTAATAATATATTGAGCAATTATCATAAAAGTAAAGTTGAATAAATCGGACTCTGCAGCTGCATGAATAGAAGGTAAAGTACCACTTCTGGTTAGCGGAAATAACCCAAAAGTTGATAGAAATCTACGTTTTGTACCTAATATTTGTACACAAAATTTGGTTGACCTAACTTGAGAGCGTGCTCAAGTTATTGTGTTTAAACACACACACACACACACACACACACAGAATTCCAAAAATGGGATTTTCGGATCTAAAACATCGAGATTCAATAAAATCTTGAAATGGAATCTTTGGGCGATTCCAATACTTACTCCTATACTTCATATACGAGAAAGTCAGGGAGGTCTAAAGCGTTGAGATCCATCAAAATCTCAACATCAAATCTTTGGACGATTCCAATACTCATCCCTATACTTCAGCGTTTCTCAGCCTTTAAGTATTTGCGACCCGAGTTTTCATAACAGTTTTAATGGCGCCCCCTTAACGTTTTTTTTGAAAGGAGCCCAATTATACCAATTTGACAATTTTTAATTAATGATATATCATACTGTAGATGCATATTTTATTATACCTACTTAACTTTTATCGACATTTATCTAACTCTATATTTATTTTTCTAGTATCAGAATGTAGTTTAAATTAATTTGTTTTGGTTTCAATAGATGTATTTTTCATATTTTTGATTCTTGTTTTCACATCTTTGCTCCCCCTTTTTTGTTACTTCGTGCCCCCCTAGGGGGGCCCGCCCCACAGATTGAGAACCACTGCTATACTTCATATACGAGAAAGTCACAGAGGTCTAAAACATTGAGATCCATCAAAATTTCGACATCGAATTTTTGGACGATTACAATACTTTCCCTACACTTAATATACGAGTAAGTCAGGGAGGTCTAAAACATCGAGATTCATCAAAATCTTGATATCGAACCTTTGGATGATTCCAATAGTTTCCCTATACTTCGTATACGAGAAAGTACAAAGTGAGATATCGTGGCTTAGGAATCCATTTAGGGTGAGCGAGTTTCTAAATGAAGTTAACTTTTGGCGTCATCCCACCTGTAAAGCCTCCAAAGTGCAGGTGCTGCCGTGAGCTTTGACCTCCGACACCCACTGCACAGCATCGTGACAGGCCTCGTCGGTCGCTTCCTGCAGAGTGTGTTTCCACATGTGGACTTTGTCTGAGAAGCTCAACAGGTTGAAGCTGTGAAAGGAAAGACCAAAACATAAGTAGGAATTCTATTAGTGGGCAGCAATGTCAGACATATGAACAGGGGTCTCTCTGTACAGCCAAACCAGGAATTCCTGTCTAGAGTGTTTGTAACATTTATGATTCTCCTTTTCACGAAATTCTTCCGTCATGTCAGTGCTAGCAGGCGAGATGTTGAAGGGACATTGTTCACTGTTGCTTTATTGGGGTTTGTGTTGTGCTTAAAAGAGACTGCACTCTGTAGAATGATCCTGACACTTTATTACGTTACTGGGACCTCCTTATATTTTAAATAGTGTCATGGATGGGGTTAGCTGGGACAACAGGTCTTCCATTACTTGGACGATGGGGCCATGAAGACGGACAATTGTAGGGGATGGAAATACATCGAGAGGCAGGTGGGGGGTTCAACATTCTTAAAGCCAGGAGGCATGTATAGAATGACAAAATAATGGAAGGATGGGCATCCCATCCAGATTGCATGTTGCCCCCTTGCCTGGCTGCATGGCCACATTGGAGGAGGCTCAACGTCAGAAACGGATGGGCACTACTCTTTACCTCAGTTGGTGGGAAGGAGATGCAAAAGGGAGATGGCCTTCCCTGGAGAGATGTTCCTCCCCAATGATAGGTGGCAGCGATGGGTCGTTCTTGAACGATTCGTTCATTTTGAACGAATCTTTAATGTGATTCGGGAAGAACGAGTCGTCTCGTGGGAGTGATTCGTTCAGTCGCGCATACGCATTTGCGCAACTTCCTATAGTTTCTGTATTGGAATTATTGATTCACCTGTTTCGAGTCTTCGGATTTTTCGAGTCGTTCGTTCATCACGTGACAGCCCCATAAGCTTGACCAACTCAGTCTGAGCCAGAAACAGAATTGATTAGTTTATTTCTCGAGTCTTCGGGTTCGAGTCGTTCGTTCATCACGTGACAGCCCCATAAGCTTAACCTAGCATGCAGTCTGAGCCGGAAACAGAATTGATTAGTTCATTCCTCAAGTCTTTCGAGTCGTTCGTTCTTTTGTCACGTGACCACTTACTGAGGCATGGATTATTTTATTATATAGCCTAGTGTTTGTTTACTGATAGACAAAGACAATGAAAGGACAAATTAATCAATAATTTATTTGTAACAGGATTATTTATTTATAAAATAACACACCACAGAATAGATCCTCAAGAAACAGTAACAAAATCATAGTGACAGAAATTGACAGACCTTTTTTATTTATAAGAAAATGCGTTTTAGATATTTTTGATAATTTTATGATAATTTCTAAATCCAACATACAACAAATGGAATTTTACGTTAGTATTTGACTGAGGTACTGAGCCGGTAAGTGGTCACGTGACAAAAGAACGAACGACTCGAAAGACTCGAGGAATGAACTAATCAATTCTGTTTCCGGCTCTTATAGCGTTATAGTTTTGTCTTGTTTGTAGTGTGATCAAAATTTGTGTAAGCAGTAGATGTGTTAAAATGTTACCTGTTACCTCCCTAATTATATTTTGCTAAAATGAACGAAATGAACGGAATAACTCGGAAAAAAGATTCGTTCATTTTGCTGAACGAGACTCAAAGGTCCGAGTCGGTAAAATGATCCGAACTTCCCATCACTACAGCGCACCTCTGGCTTGGCACAATGTTGGATACCCGCAGAGCTGCATGGGACCTGTAGGCCTGTAGGGCAGCCTTGTTGGGTTCTTCACAGTCTAGAGGAGGGCTCTCTTATGGTACTGCAGTTTCACCCAACCCAGAAGTGCTTCCTAAATGGAATGCACTGGTACCAGAACATTACTCGGAGGAGCTGGAGTTGGGAGAGAAGGACAACGCTCGGCTAGGAAGGAGCGGAAGTTTGAAGGAAGGTAAGCAGGAAAAGAGAATTTGTACTTGTAATGTATTAAGACAGACCTACAATAACATTTTTTTTTTATATTAACATGCCTTTTGAACCGGTGATTGTCTTTGGTCCAGTTGTGTCTGGGATTTTGGGCTCTGCTATGACTCCACTACAGGCCACAACAGTAACTGTCATAGTGCACATCACCCTGTGGCACTGCTGACATAAACTGTGCTTATTTCTCCAACCAGAGCATATGCTGTCGGTATGAAGGACTTGGTCAGGCGTAGTCACTGAAGGAGGAAGGAATCTGTAGTTTGCTGGCCGGCGCTTTTTGGGGGGCTGAGTCTTCTCCAGCAAAGTTTTGAGTCCTTCAGAGACTGATAATTCAATATGCTGTCCCGCAGGCTGATGTTTGCAGGTCATTAATCATTCTTTTCATGACTGATTGGGACTGAGTCACCGCAGTGGGCTTTGCTTTATGATATTCAGGAAGATGAGTGTGCACAGTGTGCTTGTTTTAAGCACAACAGAGCATGTTCCTCAATGCTTTTATTTTCTTTCTTTCTCTTATGAATATGTGCAAATGTAACTGGCACTTTAAAGGGCTCCATTGTTATCTTGATGATGATACCCGACACAAAGAATCACTCTGACTGTTCAAGTGGATAATGGTGGTGGTCTGCCTTATCTCCAGAGTACTGGCCCTCCTAAAATCCTTTTTCTAATTGTGAATCAAAGCTCAAGATGCACCCATTTAGTGTGACTGGTTACAAAATTCAGCTTCCTGTCTTTGGGTAGCAATGGTTTGGGATATCGTAGAGTTCTGGGGTTTTAAGTTGTTGTCCTTTATAATGACGTTAGCACAGTCAAAAGATTTTAGTCATTCTGGTGTGCTTTTTAAGGTTGGTGGGGTGGGGTGGGGGGGGCGGTGATTCACCATAATATAATAATATCATTTATATATTGGACTTCTGTAAAAAGACATTTTTTTCTAGGGACAAATACATATTTATCTATCTGTCTGTTTGAAAAATGTGAAAGGCGATATATAACAGACAGACAGACAGATATATAGCACCTTTCACATTTATCTATCTATTATATAGCACCTTTTAAATTTATCTATCTGTCTGTTATATAGTGCCTTTCACATCTATCTATCTATCTATGTTATATAGCACCTTTCACATTTATCTATCTGTGTTATATAGCACCTTTCACATCTATCTATCTATGTTATATAGCGCCTTTCACATCCATCTGTCTGTTAAATGGCGCCTTTCACATTTATCTATCTGTCTGTTACATAGTGCCTTTCATTTTTATCTATCTATCTATAATATAGCACCTTTTACATTTATCTGTCTGTCTGTTATATAGCACCTTTCACATCTATCTATCTGTTATATAGCGCCTTTCACATTTATCTATCTGTCTGCTATATAGCGCCTTTCACATTAATCTATCTGTCTGTCTGTCTGTCATATAGTGCCTCACATTCATCTCTCTGTCTGTTATATAGCACCTTTCACATTTATCTATTTATATGGGACTGCCAAGTCAAAAGTTTTTCTTTCTTTTAATTTTTCTTCCTTTCTAGTTATTCTGGTATGTGTTCAGCCTAAAGTGTGTGAGTCCATCTATCTGTCTGTTATATAGTGCCTTTCATTACCCATCTATCTATCAGATAGTACCCTTCACATTTAACTATAATATATAGTGTCTTTTCTTTTTGTGCTGTTTTAAAGTTGTAAAAATGATTAATAGAAGTAAAATGCATAATAAATGTCCTAATACATGAAGTGCACCCCTTTTTCTTAGGGGTACTAAGAGCTAAACTATTTTACGTGAGCTCCCATACTGCAGCCTGAAGTGAACCATCTGGTTTAGAGGCGGCCTACACACGAGTTTCCCCAGAGCATTACTGATAAATAAGACATTAAAGTATCTTAGAGTGAAAATGGCACTCAGTCTGACGTGCTGATTAGAGGTTGCATACAAACACCTCTGATGAGAAAATGAAGCTGTGAAAAATAAGAAATTCAGAAAGTTTAAGCAATTCCCTAAGCATTTGAACTTGGAAATGATTTTTTGTTGTTGTTGTACTGTCGGGCAGTGAGCACTAGAGGGCGACAGGCACCCAATCTTCTGCAGTCTGCCGAGAGACCCGCATGGCAGGGCTGAGAGTCTTTTTGTGTTTTTCTATTTGAAGCTCACCTTGTACAATTTTTCTGCAGTTGCTCCCAGATGAGAGATGTTAATTCTTTTTTGACTTCGGGCAAGTAGATGTCCATTGAGCCAGAGGTGTCCAGCAGAATGCAGACCTTTTTCTCCAGGACTGTCCCAAACAGTCGTCTGCTGCCTGTCAGAGTAAGCAGAGGAGAATAAAAAATGAGTAAAACTTGGTATGTGCCACTGGGTGCTCGTAGGGCTCATCTTGGATGTGCATATTACAGAAAAAGGAATGACAAAGACAAAGGAGTCTGTGGCTCACCTGGACGAAAGAGGACAAGCATGTTGGTTAGGAGTTCAACTGAGAGCCTAGCAGAGTTCCTCCAAGCCACAGTGTTGTATGCAAAAGATGGAAAATTTTGCCACGGACACACAAAAAGTTAATAACTCTGGTGGGACTGGAACTGTGTGCCTGTTAGTTGCACATTTTTAGTAAGATGGGTGGCCTGTCTACTGTCACACACGTGTGCCTTGGTGACAGCTTAAAGGAACTAGTGGTGGTAACTCCTTGCCGATCCACAAGGTGGCACTGCATACAAACACCTCTTCTCTTCCTCCCGCTGCAGACTGAATGATTGACAACCCTACCACCTCTGACATCACTTCCGGTGTCCAGCTACCAGGACCCGCCTGTTTCTGCCTGGCTATATACAGGGTTGCAGTCTCGCCCCAAATCTTTATCTGTTTTTTTGCACTACACTGACGGGATGAGAGATTTGAGGTAACAAAAAGCAGTCAGGCATACATCAGTGGGACCTCTAAATAGGTAAGATCTTCCTGATTTACTTTCTGAGTTAACCTGTCTTGCTTCAAGGAGACAGAAGACCAAACAGTTGACCAAGTGGAGAGAAGTCAAAGTGCTATTTTTATGTAGCAAACGAATTGGAAAATATGAATTGGAGGGAAGGGTGGGGGGTTTCTGAAGGTTTAAAGCATACTGAATGTGCCCAGAAGCTGTGAATATCGCGGTATACTTGACTGATGCCTTTATGCAAGATGGCGTCTCATATTGCTATTATTATATATTTGGCCGATGTCCCTATCTAAGATGGTGTATAACCTTAGCGTTTATTGCAGTTGTTTTACAAACGGGTTGAACGACTTCCTCACATTAGATTAATTTATTTTGTTTATTTTTGGATAGCACTCTTCAGTGCTGTTATAGGTCTGTTAGGGTCTGTCCCACGGCCAGGGTTCCAATTCATGTTTTACGTCTCTCTTGTTCATTCGTGATTCTTTTATCTGTGTTGATTTAGGTGTGTTATTCTTTATTTTTGATTTTGTCGATGTATGTTAGCTGATGTTGTTTCATTCAATGTGTTTGGCGGGTGGTCTCTCCCCACTCTCAAGAGATGAGGGTCACCTGTCAGTCACCACCAAGAACTGACCTCCACCCTGTAAATCTGGAGGGTCTTCCACACTTCCTGTTGGTTCACTTTGAATACACTTAGGAGTGGTGAGCCCTTGTGTTGTGGGTTTTTTTTTGTTTTTTGCATTTAATGTACTTAGTGATTTACTGGATTTTTGACATTCGTATTGGGACTTTTGGTCGTACTGGATTGGCTTATTGTTTTGGCCTAATCCTGTTAGCTTTGTGCTCTATGGAGCTTCATTGTTATTGAAGAGTGAAGAATATTGTGTGAAGAATAACTCTTTAAATTTTATAGTTTTGTGTCTAGCTGGGGTTTTTGATGGAATTTCCCCCTCTAGTCATCCCACTTGTAGAATGTAGAAGTAACAGCAATTTTTACTTAAAATCACTCATTTATTTTTTAATAAAGGTGTGAGCCAAAAATATTCCGAAATAGCAATAAACTGAAATTCCTGGATTCAAGTTCTGAAAATCTGAGAGTTTTCTCTCTCGGTGGTAGCGCACCTTTACTGTCCCACAGAGAACAGCACTTTAAATGTCACAAGCTGTCAAAAATCAGGGCCTGCTCAAGCCTATTGAGGCTTTCCTTGTGTGATTTTGGGCGATACAAGAAATAAATTGTTGTGGTTGTTACTCAAATGCACAAACAGTGCCAGGATTTTAAAGTTCAACGGACAACAATTACTAAGTTGAATACTCTGGACGAGAACAGGCCATTCAGCCCAACAAAGCTCGCCAGTCCTGTCCACTTATTTCTTCCAAAAAAAACATCAAGTCGAGTTTTGAAAGTCCCTAAAGTCTTGCTGTCCACCACACTACTTGGTCGCTTATTCCAAGTGTCTATCGTTCTTTGTGTAAAGAAAAACTTCCTAATGTTTGTGCAAAATTTACCCTTCACAAGTTTCCAACTGTGTCCCCGTGTTCTTGATGAACTCATTTTAAAGTCACCGTCTCGATCCACTGGACTAATTCCCTTCATAATTTTAAACACTTCACTCAGGTCTCCCCTTAATCTTCTTTTCCTTAAACTGTAAAGGCTCAGCTCTTTTAATCTTTGCTCATAACTCATCCCTTGTAGCCCTGAATCAGCCTAGTTGCTCTTCTCTGGACCTTCTCTAGTGCTGCTATGTCCTTTTTGTAGCCTGGAGACCAAAACTGCACACAGTACTCCAGATGAGGCCTCACCAGTGCATTATAAAGGTTGAGTAGACCCTCCTGTGACTTGTGCTCCACACGTCAAGGCGCTATATAACTTGACATTCTATTAGCCTTCTTAATGGCTTCTGAACTCTGTCGGGAAGTCGATAGCTTAGAGTCCACTATGACTCCTAAATCCTTCTCATAAGGTGAACTCTCGATTTTCTGACCTCCCATAGTGTATTCAAACCTAACATTTTTACTTCCTACGTGTAATTCTTTACATTTACTGACATTTGCCACAAACCTGCCCAAGTCCTTGTGTAATAACATAACGGATTCCAAATTATCTGCTAATCCACCTATCATGGCATCATCTGCAGACTTAACCAGCTTGTTCTTTACATTCCTATGTAAATCATTTAGATTTATTAAAAACAGCAACAGCCCCAGCACTGCCCCCTGCTGGTCACCACTCTTAACATCGGCCAATTCTGATGGGGTCCCTCACACCATCACCCTCTCCTTCCTGTGTCTGAGCCAATTCTGCACCCACCTACACACCACACCCTGAACTCCCACTTCTTTTAGTTTGATGCCCACCTCTCATGTGGCACCTCATCAAATGCTTTCTGAAAGTCAAGATAAATAATCTCATCTGCTCCACTCTGGTCGTATCCTTTTGTTGCCTCCTCATAGAACTCCAGCCTGTTAGTAAAGCACGACCTCCCTCTTCTGAGCCAATGCTGACTGTTCCTAATAACTCCTGCCCTTGCCATGTGTTGCTCAATCTTATCCTTAATAATTCCTTCCATTAATTTTCTTGTGATGCATGTTAAGCTTACTGGCCTGTAGTTGCCTGGATCTGCCCGGTCACCATTTTTATATAATGGGATGATATTTGCCATTTTCCAGTCCTTCGGAATCTCTCCAGTGCGCAGTGACTTCCTAAAAATACGTGTCAAGGGTTTATATCGGCACTCGCTAGCCTCCTTAAGAACTCGAGGGTAAATGTTATCTGGTCCTGGTGATTTATTTGATTTCAGCCTGTTTAATCTGAGCAGCACTTGTTGATGGATTTAAGGTGGTCTTGTCTCCCTCTGCGTTTCCTGATGTGTGCAACTTACGGCAGTAAACGCTAGCATGAAACTCAGTAAATTAATAGAGAAGGCGACCTCTCTGGATATCGAGGCTGACAACAGATACGTATTGATTTTTTGCTTTCTGTTTCAGATCTCCTATTTCTAAAAATTCAATCTTGATTTCTGTGGAAGCCTGTAACATAACGTAAACCAGGAGGAGTCAACGTGGGAACTCGGGATGTACGGGTAACGGAAGAAAACCCTCTGCCTTCGGAGGGAATGTGTCATTGCAGGTAGGAGCGTCTGTGAAGATGCAATGAATATTTAATTTCAAGTCTTCCTTCTATTACTCAAAGATGTAATTTAGTCCCGGGTGCTGCCAAACTGAGCCGGTGCTGACTAAGTGAACATGAGCGATCCAATTGGATTGCCCCGTCTTGTATGCTGCAGATCATAGGCAGGCAATTTGTCTTGCCAGCCTGCAGCTTTTCATTCCGCTCGTAATTGATTCGGCTCCCATCTGAAGTCACGACTGGCGGCCACACAGGCATGCTAATGAAATACAAGACTTGTCAGAGGGGCTTCCTCCGCAGCTAATCCCCTGTTAGCGTGACCTTGCTGAGTGGAGCTGCTGTAGGAAGGGATTTACAGTTCACGGAGCTCAACGCAGCAACAGCAGAGGTGGAAAACGGAACTGTGTGGGGTACCAAAAAAAAAAATAACGGGCGAGACCGACCTGCTAATGTGCCACTCCTGACTTTGGATGTTGCAAGACACAAGCATGAAATTAAATCGAGGAACGCTAACTGGTCTTTACATTTGTGGAATGGTGTGGTGGGTACAAAGAAAGACAAAGCCACAGATGAATTAGGGTGTGAGCAAATGAAGGTAAGACGTTAGGGTTGTAGGTGTCCTAATGGATGGACCAGCAGCCTCATCTGCTAAGATTAGCAATAGAACATCCATAATGGATGGACTGCATAAGTGGAGGTGCAAATCAGCCAGGATGGCACCAGGTTCCTATCCCAGTCTGGGTTATCATATAATGGCTGGACTGGGGGGAGAATGGTTGTCAAGGACAGTTTTGACCCCAGGGTGAAAGGTTGGTAGTGCTACTCTGGTATGGTCCCAATTTGGACTCCTGCAAGGTTCAATTGGACTTAAGTTCAGATGGGCAACCCTGTTGGTATCCCTGGATGCCACCAGAGGGCACAGGTGGGAGAAAGTAACCCTGATGAACAAAATGAGAAACCCTAACTGGTCTTTACATTTGTGGAAAGGTGTGGTGTGTACAAAGAAAGACAAAGCCACAGATGAAGTAGGGTGTGAGCAAATGAAGGTAAGACGTTAGGGTTGTAGGTGTCCTAATGGATGGACCAGCAGCCTCATCTGCTAAGATTAGCAATAGAACATCCATAATGGATGGACTGCATAAGTGGAGGTGCAAATCAGCCAGGATGGCGCCAGGTTCCTATCCCAGTCTGGGTTATCATATAATGGCTGGACTGGGGGGAGACTGGTTTTTAAGGATAGTTTTGACCCCAGGGTGAAAGGTTGGTAGTGCTACTCTGGGAGGGTCCCAATTTGGACTCCTGCAAGGTTCCATGGGACTTGCAGTTCAGATAGGCAACCCTGTTGGTATCCCTGCGTGCTAGCAGAGGGCACTGCTGGGAGAAAGTCACCCTATTGGAAAATAGAACATCCATAATGGATGGACTGCATTAGAGGAGGTGCAACCCGGGCCGGGATGACGCCAGGTTCCTATCCCAGTAGGGGCGATCATACTGTATAATGGCTGGAGTGGGGGGAGACTGGTTGTCAAAGACAGCTTCACCCCAATGTGAAACCATGGTAGTGCTACTCTGGTATGGTCTCAGTTTGGACTCCCAGTAAGGTTCCATGGGACCTGCAGTTCAGATGGGCAACCCTGTTGGTATCCATGGGAGCCACCAGAGGGCACTGCCTACTTTAGGGAGCTTCCACCATTTGTGATGTCGTGACATCAGAATTACTCCCAGGTCCAAAATCAAAGGAGACTTCTCCACTCAATTAGAGGAGTCAGAGTCGGGTGGGAGAGGACGACACTCGCTGTGGACGTGGAAGGAGACAGAAAGGTGTTTGAGTTATTGGACTGCACGGTTTGGCTGGACCTAAAAGCCTGTCAAGATATTGTTACAAAATATAATCACTTTATTTTAACTTGGACCTGTGTCTGGTGTTCATGGTTCACTGGCATCCCCTAGAGCCCACTGGGTAAACTGGGCTAGAAGTATGGTAAGACATAAGGGTAAAATGGGACAGACAGGGCATGATGTCACTTGGCATGAAAACATGAGAGGTGGGATAGAAATGATGGGCTGTCAATGAGGAGACTGTGATGATAAGTGACAAGGGGGACGACTGGAAAGAAGGGAGTGAAGCAGGGGAGGAGGAACAGGACGTGAAAGACGCCACTGCTATAAAATGACAGCCGGCAGCAAGGCGTATTAAATTGAGTACGACAGCACAATTTGGCTTCACCACTTGCTGCAGAGTAAGAGGGCGACAAGCTCTGGTGATGACCCACATCTATGTGACTAGAACAAGCTGAGACAGCACGCTTGAAGGTTTGTCAGTCAGGCAGAGACAGTGACACAGTGTGACAGGCCTGTAAGACAGGTGGCAAAAGCAGACTGGAACATGAAAGCAGAATTTAAAACCTGAGAGTAGCCACTGCATCCTCTGCGCATATCTTCGGATCACTCGCTCCAGCTGCTCAATGTACACCTCCAGTTCTTGAGGCTGAAACTGCAAGTGCTTCACGACGCCCTGTCAAAACAACAACAACAGCATTTACATAGATGAGTGTTGCGGGTTGTGGGTGGCACTCCTTGATGGGTGCCACTTAGCGGAAGGCCAGTTACGCAAGCCTACAACTGTAAAAGGCAGCAGGAGAACATCTGATAGGCGAGGACAGAGTGATGGCGGGTTTGTCCTGTGCAAGGCCAACACTTGGACTGAACCTTCTTCTTTTGGCTGCTCCCGTTAGGGGTTGCCACAGTGGATCATCTTGTTCCATATCTTCCTGTACGCGTCATCTTCCTCTGTTACATCCATCATCTGCATGTCCTCTCTCACCACAACCATAAACCTTCTCTTAGGCCTTCCTCTTCTCCTCTTGCCTATCAGCTCTATCCTTAGCACCCTTCACCCAATATACCCAACATCTCTCCTCTGCCCATTTCAAAACCAACACAATCTCGCCTCTCTGACTTTGACCCCCTACGGTCCGAACTTAGCGGACCCTCTGATGTCCTCATTTCTAATCCTGTCCATCCTCATCTCTCAAACCTTAACATCTTTAACTCTGCCACCTCCAGCTCCGTCTCCTGCTTTCTGGTCAGTGCCGTTTGGACTGGACCTGAGCCCAATAAATGGAGCTGTGACACTCGCAAATTTCACCTTTGTGGTGGTCTTATACTTTTAAATGAGCAGTTGTCGGAAAACGTCCTGCTTGAACTATTTAATACTTCATACCTTTAAATATCTTTCTCGGTCAGAGTCGCTCCCTGGGTGTTCACACAATGCGTGTCTTAGATGAGCCTGTTGGCTCTCGTCTTTGTAGTCTAAATTTAGGACACTTTTGACAGATGGCTGTATTTCCATCTCCCTAATCTCATGGCGTCACAAGGCAAAGCAAAACTTTATTTATTTATTTTTACTTAATGCATAACATTTTGGACAAAGACATTTTTCCGTGACTGTGACAATTCCAAATCAAACAATTCAGACATCGTGACTGAAGTGCACATTGCAGACTTCCATTTAAGGGGATTGGCAGACATTTTGGTCAAACTTCAGGGAAACAGCAATGGCAGGTCTATTTTATCTGACTGCTTGAAGTCTGCCATTAGTAGACATCAGTAGGTGCTGAGGGGTCTTCTCTGGTGAATCCTCCAATGCAGCCATCTTCAGCTCCTGCTGGTTTCGGGGGGCCTTGTCCCCTTCAGTTTTCTCTTCAGCATATGGAAGGTCTGCTCAATTGGACTGAAATCGAGTGACTGGCTTGGCCATTCAAGAACTTTCCATTTTCAGCTTTGATAAACTCCTTCGTGGTTTGGATCATCACCTTGTGGTACGATGAAGCTCCATCCAGTGAGTATGGAGGCCTTTACTGGAACGTGAGCACATCAGATATTTCTACACACCTCAGAATTGCATTTCCATCATCAATGAAGAGAAGTGTGCCAGGACCTGTGGCAGCCCTTCATGCTCAAGCCATGACACCCCCAGCACCGCCATGTTTAACAGATGAGGTGGTCTGCTTTGAACCTCAGGCAGTTCCTTTTCATCTCCACACTTTGCTCTCGCCATCTCTCTGATCAGGGTCATCTTTGTCTCGTCTGTCCACAAGACCTTTTCCCAGAATTCTGCAGGCTCTTTGAAGTCATTTTTCCTCATAAACCGTAATCTGGCTGTCCTGTTCTTGTGGTCTCCCTCCTGTAGTGTGGTCTCAGTGTTTCTATTCATGAGGTCTTGACACACACGCATCGGCCCCCTGAAGACTGTTTCCGATCTGTCAGACAGGCCAGCGTTGGGGGCTTTTTCTTGACCATAGTGAGGTTTCTTCTGTCCTCAGCATTGGAGGTTTTCCTTGGCTTACCAGTCCCTTTGTGATTACTGAGCCCACCAGTGTGTTCTTTCTTCTCCATGATATTCCAGACAGTTGATTTCGGTCATCCTGAGGTTTTCCCCGACATCATGGTTTGATTCCTGCGTTTCAGCCTCATGATGGCTTCTCTGACTTTCATTGGCACAGCTCTTGTCTTCATGTTGACTCCAAAGGGTAGAAGAAAGCCGTGGTATCTTATGAAGCCATGAAACCCACCTGAGGAGTCACAAACACCAGGGATGCCAAACATTATGGTGCCCCGAAATGGGGGGATTGTGTAGAAAAAGTGGGGTGTGAGTCTGAAAATCCCCTTAAAGGAAAGTCTGCAATGTGCACTTTAATCACAATGCCTGAATTGTTTGTACTTGTGCTTTGTTGCTGCACAGTTTAAAAATGTGTCCCCGTCCCCAAGCATTATGGAGGGGTTTCATGATGAGGCCACTCAACAAAGCTCTATGGGTGTAATCATATTCACTTATGGAGATGCTTATACACCTTGGGTACACACAGCCCTAGCCATTTTATCACTGGATATGACGCTGTAACCTTGGGGGCTGTGGCTCAGCTACTTCTAGACCACCATTTCCCAACCCATGGACTGTGGCCGATCCCAGATGAAGCCCCACCCTCCCCTCAACCGCTCCAACATTTGCACTGCAGGCCTGGATGACGACCTCGCCCCGCATTGGCGATCGTGTTAAATTCACAGAGGGGGGACTCCCCTCAGGGGAGAACACACTGGCATGTCAAACAGGGGCTCGTGACAAAGCTAAGGTTGGCTTGCACTGTTCTAGTCTAAACCAATGTCCCCAACAGCTTCTTTCGGGCATCATGCACCAGCCTCCGCGCCCTTCCCCAGAAATAAAAACCGTGGGGTTCTTACATTGACTTCAATGCTGGGGAAAATGGTGCAGTACTTGGCGGCCACCTTCTTATTCACAGCAGGAACCAGTTTCTTCTGATGTGTACAGTCGGGTCCCGACACAAGCCTGTGGAGATCAAGTTTGAGCCTCTTCAGGCTGAACCTCTGTAACCACTGCAAAGAACATTAAACAGACATTCAGTATAAGACACTCCTCCTGAGTCGGCTCAAAGTGTGTGTGTGCATCTATGTGGATCGATATCTTATATATAAACGTCTACGCGTGGAAGTGTTTGTGTCTGTCTGGCCCGGAAGTGAGATGTGAAGTCGGGGTGAGGGGCTCCACCTCCGAGGAAACAGAAAACTTGCTTAGCCGCTAATAACACAAGCGAGGCGAGCACATTGGCAAAACAAATCCTCCGAAGAAAGACAAAGTTGCTTAACATTGGCAACCCGGTATCCCTTTTACTTGTCCTCCCGCCGCTAATGCACAAGCGATGCGAGCACGTCAGCAAAGTGAATCCTCCTAGGAGAGAGAGACTCCCAGAGTAGTTCCTTTCAATGACCTGACATCTCTACATTTCAGTTTTTTTTCTGACGATTTCAATAGTTTCTAAGACCCTGGGCTTTTTACAGCACGGGCTTACACAGCTAATTTTTTATATATTTATAGTGGAGGATGGCCTACACCCTTACCTGGCCAGGATGCCTTTGTAGTGGAAGGAATGGGG
>JANRMT010062861.1:8285992-8312744 GCA_026402145.1 Polypterus bichir lapradei | reverse complement strand
GCTTCAAGTGCTGCTATGTCCTTCTCGTAGACGAGGCCAGAATGAACCCTGGACGTTACGGGGAACCATCAGCCACTGTGACCGACTCCGAGGACTAAACCTGCTCAGTCTGAGCAGAGGAACTGGCGTGGGGACCTCACTACCATGAAAGACATCAGTTAAAGCAGATCCAGAAGAATTCTTTCAGCCTAATGGTGGTGGATATTTTGGAGTAAGTCAAGGAAGCACAAAGAGTTGTGGGAATTCTAGAGATGAAGCAGGAACCTTGAGGACTCTTAAGAAGGCTCTGGATGAGACTCTGGGACAGCTTGGCTATCTGCTAAACAAACAAACCTGACGCACCGAACGGCCTCCTCTCGTTTGTCAAATTTCTTCTGCCTGAGGCCTGAGACTGTCCAGCAAACTCTTGGCCGTACGGCGGTCAGTGCTGCCACAGGACAGCCTTGTGTCCGAGTCGAGCCGTCTGTGTAGTCTGCGTGTTCTGTCCGTGTTAGTGGGCCTCGTTCAAGTTTAGAAACAGTGTGGCAGTTCATAGCCAATCAGAGGCTCTCATTTTACTTGACACTGAAATCTCTACGGCTATGTTCTGTCAAATGATGACAACGTCACAAGGTATCACAATCAGGACTCCAGCATCCCATTGTTTTTTCTGTATGAAGCAAGCCATGTGTGACGTTACTGTCTAGCAAAAGAGGAGCAAGCGTGTCTAGTTAGGAAATTTGATATTTAGCTTCAAGAAGTTCGCACTCTGTGAATGCTGCAGGAGATGGACTGGATGATTCCTTGCCTGGACGGGACACCATGGAAAAAGAAAGTGGAAGGACAGGCTCTCGGACTGGATGGGCACAAGAATGCTTACCTGGCAGGGAGGCCAGTATGATGGGAGGACCAGGGGAGACACCATATATCCCGGTATTATGTTCCCTAATATGCTAGAGGGCAGCATTGCTGGGATTTGGATACCCACAGGGCATCATGGGAATTGGAGTTCCAGGAACACAGCCCTGTTGGGTTCTGTAGGTGTTGGGTACCAGCAAGGTTATGATTAGTGGAGGATGCTCCCCTTAGGGGGAGTTATTGCAGAGGTACACTAAATTTGAGTAGTAAAATTAATTTTGAACAATTATAACAATTGACAAAGGGTTAGGGTTACTGCCTTCAGTAAGTATTAAGATCCTCCACATTTTTCACATTTTGTTATGCTGAAGCCTGAATGCTTTCTCATTCTTTTATCCTCTAATGGCCAAATACAAAAAAATTAAATAAATAATCACCTAACCAAAAAAACAGGCTTAGGTTATTTTTTTATTTTTTTCAATTCTGAAGTCAACTGTTACTGTGCAGACATAACCAGACGTGATGATTAGCTGTAATAAGATCGAGGTGCACAAACCTGATGCAGTGGTGGCCTTGGTGCTGTTGGGGCGCCATGTCAACGCTTTAAACGGCGAGTTTGTCTCTTCGGCACTTTCCTCCTTAGGCTGCTGTGAAGATAAAATACACACTGAGGAGACGTTTTTATCTCCAGGTTAAGTGAGGCAAGCGAGGCCGAAGCCGTCCTTTAAGAGGGTCGGTGGGGTACGAGAGTAGCCTGCACTCGGGGCGCCTCTTTCAGTTTTCCTAACCTGATTTATCCAATTAAGATTTGCGCTTCATCCTCTCGCTTGTCTCCGTTTCTGTTCCCTGCAATGCCATTGTGAGTTAACTTACAGATCAGCTCAGGGAGAGCCATGAATCCTCTGTCTGGTCACTGGGCCCTTACCATTCACGTAGTTGTATAGGGTGATCCAGATCTAATTATGCAATTTTTATTACGCTATAACTTATTAAGTTTATTACATAGAAAATCACCCGAAAATTCCCAGACCATCGAGAAGTGTGCGAACTGACGAAATGAAGAATCGTCTTCGTGCTGAACTGGAATCGTCCCGGCATAAATCAAAGTCATCCAGACGATCTGGATCTGCAAAATTAGATCTGGACCACCCTGTACGTAGTGATAACACCAGCTGGTCTGTGCAATGACAGGAGGAGCGCGGTGGGCATTGAATTGGGGGGGCACATATTTACAATTTATTTTTGTGTAGCCCAGAATCACACAAGGAGGGCTGCAATGGGCTTTAACAGGCCCAGTTGTAAGAACACAAGGAAAAACTCCCCAAAAAAATGGAAGGAACCTCGGGAAAGGCAGTTCAAAGAGAGACCCCTTTCCAGGTAGGCTGGGCGTGCAGTGGGTGTCAAAGAAAAGGGGCTCAATACAATACAATACAATACACAGAACAGAACAGAAGACAAGTAATCCTCAATACAATACAATAGTGCAATAGAAATATTACAAGTACAGAGCAGAATTCAACAATAGATGATATCCCGATTTGGATTGCTCACCGTTCTGGCTAACGTCAAGGCCGTGGGCTTTGGGCCTGGCAGTCTGGCCACAGCCTGCTTGTCTCCCCTGCTGCTCAAAGTTTCAGAGCCTCCTTCCAGCTGCTTGTGCCCCGACCTCTGCTTGAGCGAGTCCACCAGCAAGGCACACTGCAGGTAAGAAAGGCACAGAATCAGAATCCAGTTAGAGGAGCCTGACGAGCACAGCATCGTTGTCGTGTTTTTTGGTTTATATTTTTTACTAGACATTAAGCCGTTACAAAAACGGGCGCTAGAACAGTAGTGAATAAACATTAGTAGAAACAGTCTATATTAAATGGCAAGGGACCTTGTATGTGGCTGTAATATGCGTCACTGTATTGTGTGCCTTTAATTTTCTCTCTCAGTAATACTGGTTTGTATTTCCGTGAAATGCCTGTAATTTTGTCTGACAGTAATACAGTGGAACCTCGGGTCACGACCAAAATTCGTTCCAAAACTCTGGTTGTAACCCGATGTGGTCGTGAACCGAAGTAATTTCCCCCATAGGATTGTATGTAAATACAATGAATCCGTTCCAGACCATATGAACTGTATGTAAATATATATTTTTTAAGTTTTTAAGCACAAATATAGTTAATTATACCATTGAATGCACAGCGTAATAGTAAACTAAATGTAAAAACATTGAATAACACTAAGAAAACCCTGAACAACAGAGAAAACTAACACTGCAAGAGTTCGCACTATAGCCTTACGACCCGCTCGCTAAAAACACTTTTTTTTAATGAGTTTTAAGCACAGGGAAAACAATGAACATTTGAAAAATCCCTAATTTAATAAACAACCAAGAAAAGTAACATTGCAACAATGCACGCGCGCGCCTGTGTGTGTGTGTGTCTGTCTCACGGGCCTGCGTGTGTGTGTGTGTGTCTCTTAAGCACGCGCCTGTGTCTGTGTGTGTGTGTGTGTGTGTGTGTGTGTATCTCATGCGCGCCTGTGTGTGTGTGTCAGTCTGTTGAGTGCGCCTGTGTGTGTGTGTCTGTCGCGCGCACGCCCATGTGTGTGTGTCTGTCTCTCTCTCTGCACAGGGAATGCACAGGAAGAGACTGAACACCAGAAGACACACACACGGACACCTGGACGTACACAGGGATTTTATTAAAGAGGATTATCTGATTTACCGTATATACTCACGTATTAAGTCGGGTATTGAAACCCGAAAAATCGATCATAAAATCCGATCCTGACTTACACACCCATTCAAAAATGCGATACTTACATTTTTTATTTATTTTTTTTTTGCCTCCTCCAATCTCACATCAGCTTCTCAGACACATTGAATTTTGTTGCAGCAGCGCAGTTACCAACTTCTTTCACTACTTCAACGTTGTTTAATTTAAAACCAGTTTCATATTTTCTTCTGATCGTAGATAAGGGATGCTCTTACGATAACGGTGTATGAGGGTGTGAGATACAAAAAACACAAAACAGTGCAAACATCGCTTCAGAATAGTGCGGGTATCACCGTGTGATCACGTAGGCACAATATATAGAAAATAAAGGCTGTGTGCCCCGTGGTGACTCTCTCAGGTGGGCGTTAGCATATCAGAATCTCTTGGACCAATAACGTGAGTGTTCCGCATTCAACTTATACGACCGACATTATAAAATAAATTATACAATATAAATAAAACCCCAACTTATCCGCGGGAGAACTTAAACGTGAGTACATACGGTAACCAATGAAGACCTCCGCGTATTTGCTGCAGTGTATCATCTGCCAGAATGAATTTTGTAATACGCACACTTGCGATTCACGGGTTTACGATTCCACCGAGTTGTGGGTTTGTAGTCAAAAATGAAACAAAACTATTTTACGAGTCTTGCAACCTATTCCAGCAGCCATACCATATGCACCTTACCCTGTGGTCTGAATGTGGATCCCAATGCCCCCCTATATGTCCTTCATATTCTATGTGGTCTATGGTTTACAAAGCCTTAAATAATCTCACTCCATCTTAAATATCGGAGTGTCTGACTTCTTATATTCCAAATCGTAGCCTTAGATCTTCAAATGAGTGTTTGCTTAGAATTCCAAGAGCTAAACTTAAAAAAATTGGTGAGTCGGCCTTCTGCTGTTATGCACCTAAAATCTGGAATAGCCTGCCAATAGAAATTCACCAGGCTAATATGGTGGAGCACTTTAAAAAACTGCTATAAACACATTACTTTAACATGGCTGTCTCATAACTTCATTTTAATTTAATCCTGATGCTCTGCATATTCAATTAATTATCATTATCATTCATGGTGGCTCCAAAATCCATACTAACCCCTACTCTCTCTTCTGTTTCTTTCCTGGTTTTCTGTGGTGGTGATCTGTGCCAACACCACCTGATCGAAGCACCGTGATGTCCCTACATTGATGGATTAAAGGCCAGAAGTCCACATGACTGTCATCATCAAGTCCTTCCATGAGAACCCTGAATACCATGACGACTGATCATTTATGTGAGGTAGAATGCCTAGAGGGGGCTGGGTGGTCTCATGGCCTTGGAACCCCTGCAGATTTTATTGGGTTTTTCTGTCCTCCCCGGCCATCGGACCTTACTCTTATTCTATGTTAATTAGTGTTCTCTTATTTTAATTCTTACTTTGTCTTTGTTTCTCTTTCTTCATCATGTAAAGCACTTTGAGCTACATTATTTGTATGAAAATGTGCTATAGAAATAAATGTTGCTGTTGTTGTTGTTATAGTGCAATGACGGGGACACTACGCTGTAAAAACGACGCCATCCTTTGAATGAGATGCAAAACTGACTCTCTGCGGTCTTAAAAGATCTCTGGAAATCCTCCATGAAGAGTAGGGTGTACCCCAATGTCCAGACGAAATTGTCGACCACCGCCTCTTCATTCTGGGCCCCTAATCATCCCCTGTCTCTCTCTTTCTCTCACCCTTTCACCACCTTAACAGCTCATGTGTGATGAGTGGACTGGCACAAGAATGGCTGCCATCGAATCCTCCAGGTGGATGCAACACATTGGTGGTGGTTAAAGTGGCTCCCCACTCTCTATGAAAAGCGCTATATAAATGTAAAGAATTCTTATTATTATTTGTAGTATTATTATTGTTATTAAATATATTTTATTACACATGGGGCACCATAAAGCAGATAGATTAAGGCAAAATTCTACAACGATACAATTAGCTCGACTCCAAGATTCTCTGCTGCGGTCTCATGGACGCCCTAAGTGGTCCTGCTGGAGCAGAACTCTTTAAAATTAAATTGCAACAAAACTGAACTCCTGCAAATTAGGACTAAAGTGCAACTTAATAAAATGAGCTCCTTCCCAGTCCATCTTGGCGGTGATCTCATCAGACCTTCTTTTGCTGTAAAGAATCTTGGTGTCATTTTTGATTCCTCTTTCTCTTATTCCGCCCACATAAATCACATTAAGAAACTTTCTTACTTTCACCTCCGTAACATATCCCGTGTTCGCTCCTTCCTCTCCTTTTCTAATGCTGAGAAACTTGTCCATGCTTTTATCACATCCCGCATCGATTGTTGAAACTCGCTGCTGGCAGGTGCCCCTTCTAATCTTATATCACAGCTCTGGCTTATTCAAAACTCTGCTGTAAGAGTCCTTACACGGACCAGCAGCAGCGAGCACATCACACCCATCCTGCTCAGTCTTCACTGGCTCCCTGTGTCTTACAGAATTGAATATAAAATCCTACTAATAACCTACAAAGCCTTAAACGGCCTCACGCCAAACTACATCAGTGACCTTCTCCATCACTATGTGCCTGTCTGCCCACTAAGGTCCTCTGATTCTGGCAATCTTGTTGTGCCCCACACTAATCTACACTCCATGGGTGACAGCAGGGCCTTCAGCTGTATAGCGAGTGCCCAGACTCTGGAATGACCTGCCGAATTAATGAGATCAGCTGACTCCATGAATTCTTTTAGAAAACAACTCAAAACTCATCTGTTCAGGAAGGCTTTTAGCTCTAATTGACTTTATTACCCTTCTTTCAGTTTACCTCCATGTCAAGATGTTCATGTAACCAGTGTGTGTGTGCTGGACCATCAATTATGTTGTCTGTTAGGCTTTCTCGGAATTCACTGTCGTAATCTTCTTTATTTATTGATCTGGTTTAGTACAATGCTATATACTGTATACCCTGCCGTTCTTTCTTATATTCTGTAAGTGCCTTGAACATAGGAAAGGCGCTATATAAATAAAATGTATTATTATTATTATGATTATTATGATTATTAAGTGAATTTTGGCAGCAGCAGTCTGATCGGATTTGGCATCACTGTGACTTGTTGGCTCATTTAATGGATGAAGCAATGCTGGCAGAGGCCATTTGATTTTATACTTGTATGTTAGCAGATTTAATCTCCTTTCAGAAAACAGAAAGCTCCCCCTTCATTTTTACCGAGAGCAAAATGTGTCAATAAATGTGCAAACCCACCTTTTGGGAAAAATTGACAGCCTTTTCTATTTCCGACATGATGATGTTAATGTCATCGCTGTCAATGATACCTGCAAAAGGAAAATGGCGGAGATGAAGATGAGGGGAACTCAGCACACAGATTATGTCTTGGGTGGTCGGCATGTTGTGAGACACTTCATATTTCACTGTACTGCATATGCTGTACGTTTGTCATTTACCTTTGTCTTGTCAAATCTTTGTTTAATCAAAACTAGAATGCATTTTCTAACATTCTATGTGGTATTTAGTGAAATCTATGAATGCAATAAAGAAAGAATTTGGTAAAGTAAACTGTGAGGCTCAATAGCTGCTGTAGTGTGGTGGGTTGTGATATACGGTTCATCTGAGAGGCCCGTCACCTGCTCAAGAAGGGCGAGCGTAACGTCACAACCCATGCCACGTTCTAAAGAGACCCCAGAAAGAGTATTTAGGTGGCTCCCAATGTGAAGAGGGCCACAAAACCAGAGGAAAAATCATGCTGGGATTCTTCTATCCAGTTGTGTCATGTCATTTACTAACCCACTTAATCCTTAACAGGGTCCTGGGGGTCAACTGGAGCCTATCCTAGATAGCATAGGGTACAAGGTAAGAACAAACCCTGGACAGGGCGGCAGACTGTCAAATACACACACACACACGCACACACGGGCTGGTTTAGTGTCACCAAATGCCTTAACCTGCATGTCTTTGGATGGTGACAGGAAACCCACACACACACACGGGGAGAACATGCAAAGACCACGCAAGGAGGACTCGAGATGTGAACCGTGGTCTCCTTACTGTGAGACAGCAGCGCCAGCACTGCACCACCTATAAAGAAATCGTAATTGAAGGCCACAGCCATGTAGACCTTCTTTAAAATGACACATACGGGGTGTCCAGAAGAACCCCTGGTCAACATACAATGCCCCCCAGATCACTCTGGCAGCTGCTGCTGGCATCTTTGTTTAAGTCTCAGCAATGCAAAGCAAGCGGAAAGATATTAAAAAGACGGTCACAATGAGCAAGAAAAATAAGACACAGTGGATTCAAAAAGTCTTCCGACACCTTCGTGTCCTGCACACTTTGTGTCGTAAATTTCATTTTAAGTTGACAAATTTGCCATTTATGCCCATCAATCACCATAATGGCAAAGTGAAAACGTATTTTCAGAAAGGTTTGTACAAAAAGTTTGTAAAAAGCGGAGAGGTCTGAATTCTAATTCACGGGTCTCCACCTTTTTTCCCCCCCAAGAGCTCTTTTTACAAAATGAAAATGGCCGAGAGCTCCTCATGTGTTCTAACATTTATTCTCATAGTTTATTTCAACCCAAACAAACTGAATAAGCTTGTTTTGCCAAAACAATTGCAAAATGTTGGTGTCCACAACTCACATTTTGTATTAAAACATCACAAAAAATATTTAGTTCACCTGCAAGTGCATTTTGTGTATCTGTATCCATTTCTAGTGTATCTCACTCACACTATTGAATTAAAACCTGAATGCTGTCAAAACAAAACAATGCAATTCCAAATACTGTACTCAGATATGACTTCTTCATTTGTCATTTTGTCACATGCCACTGTGTCACTTTACTCACAGGTCCAGTTGCATGTGTGATGTGCTGTTTAGTTAGTCAGATGACTGGCACTGAGGTGTGTGGTGGAGTGGCGCCCCCTTAGGTTCACTCTTCTGGAGTCACTTCAATGTTCGTCTGTCAGTCTTGTTCTGAACTTTGATTTCATGACATTCATGTCAGACTCACAGAGGTATGGAGACTCAAATAAAGCAGACATCTTCAGAGCTGCTTGGTGAAGATTCTTATCGTTATCAGGCTCTACTAAGCTCCAGAAATGCTGAGAATGCTGCTGAGACTTTAACTGCACATTATTTTGAAGGTTTACTAATATATAATATATAAAGTCCAATGTCGGCCGCCTGTCTGTATGTCTGTCCGCTTTTCACAAGAGAATTACTTAACAGATTTAGATCGGGTTCTTTTTCTATAATTTGCTTGAACATTCCGGTTGATTTTGCAACTTCTCTCATTTCGCTGTGTATCAGAGTTCGCAGCGGGCCCCCCCACTCACTGCTATGGGAGCTCGAGCGTCTCTTCTGGTGCTCCTCAACTCGGGAATTCTCTTCCCTCTCATATTCGTCAGCTCGATTCAATAACACATTTTAAAATTGCCCTCAAAACGTATCTTTTTAAACTGGTGTACCAGTTGTGAATTTTGCACTGTTACTGCCAGTTATCTTTGTTTGTTTGCTAATTATTGCTTTAGGATTTATAATTCTCTTCTTTTAATTTTACTAATGTTGTTTAATTTTATTGTAAGGTGACCTTCAGTGCTAAGATTATGAAACGGGATTTTCTAATGGCTAAATATAACCAAAACAATTGTTCAGCCTTACCTATGAAATGTAATCCCCCGGGATCTGGTTTGAAAGTACAGCGGTTTGTACAATCCCAAGCAGAACATGTGTGAGGCATCTTATCCATTACTTCACTCTACAGCAGTGCCACTCGCAATATGGTGGCGATGTTGACGTGCGATGCTGCTGGTAATGTGCCGTCTAGTAATTCTATGTCTATGGCTATAACACCACTGATGTCATTTCAGGTGTCTGTCAACCTGGACCTGCCTCTTCCCGCCAGAAGAACTTAAGACTGGATGATCCACCATCTTGAGGTCAGTTCAGTTGAGAACTTGTGCCTGAAAAGACGTCTCCTCAATTATTGCTTGTTTTTCTCTGTGTTGTTCTTAATCATGGTCTGTCTGATCTCTCACTGTCTGCTATATAATGAGACACAATGGTCTGTGTGTCCAGTCTTGTAGAGAAATCTGATTGGTCAGCTTGGCTTTGGTGTGATTGGTCGTTTAGGCTTTAGTGAGGTGACGAAAGAGGAAGTGCGAGTGTGAGACGCACAAGGAAGAGTAAAGGCGCACACTGAGAGAGTCGCTTTCAAAGATGGAAAGTATAAAACTGGACAGGAGATGAGAAAGGTGCCTTGAAAAGGACGATAGAGGCAGAGAAGCAGGCTTTATGGGAATACACTCAAGAAAGGGAGCAGCAGGAGAGTTTCACACACATGCGGATACGGAGGGAAAGGTAAATGTAGGGCAAGAAATAGCAATTTTAATTATGCTATTTGCTGTCTTTGACAGGTACTGTATTAATATTATATATTATATATATATATATATATATAGAGTGGGTATGGAAAGTATTCAGACCCCCTTCAATTTTTCACTCTTTGTTATAATGCAGCCATTTGCTAAAATCATTTAAATTAATTTTTTCCCTCATTAATGTACACACAGCACCCCAAATTGACAGACAAAAAAAAAGAATTTTTGAAATTGTTGCAGATTTATTAAAAAAGAAAAACTGAAATATCACATGGTCCTAAGTATTCAGACCCTTTGCTCAGTATTTAGTAGAAGCACCCTTTTGAGCTAATACAGCCATGAGTCTTCTTGGGAAAGATGCAACAAGTTTTTCAAACCTGGATTTGGGGATCCTCTGCCATTCCTCCTTGCAGATCTTGGTCTCATCAGAGACCTGAAGGACTCTGAGATGGTGAGAAATAAGATTCTCTGGTCTGATGAGACCAAGATAGAACTTTTTGGCCTTAATTCTAACCGTTATGTGTGGAGACAACCAGGCACTGCTCATCACTTGTCCAATACAGTCCCCACAGTGAAGCATGGCGGTGGCAGCATCATGCTGTAGGGGTGTTTTTCAGCTGCAGGGACAGGACGACTGATTGCAATCGAGGGAAAGATGAATGCAGCCAAGTACAGGGATATCCTGGACAAAAACCTTCTCCAGAGTGCTAAGGACCTCAGACTGGGCCGAAGGTTTACCTTCCAACAAGACAATGACCCTAAGCACACAGCTAAAATAACGAAGGAGTGGCTTCACAACAACTCTGTGACTGTTCTTGAATGGCCCAGCCAGAGCCCTGACTTAAACCCAATTGAGCATCTCTGGAGAGGCCTAAAAATGGCTGTCCACCAACGTTTACCATCCAACCTGACAGAACTGGAGAGGATCTGCAAGGAGGAATGGCAGAGGATCCCCAAATCCAGGTGTGAAAAACTTGTTGCATCTTTCCCAAGAAGACTCATGGCTGTATTAGCTCAAAAGGGTGCTTCTACTAAATACTGAGCAAAGGGTCTGAATACTTAGGACCATGTGATATTTCAGTTTTTCTTTTTTTAATAAATCTGCAACAATTTCAAAAATTCTTTTTTTTTGTCTGTCAATATGGGGTGCTGTGTGTACATTAATGAGGGAAAAAATTAATTTAAATGATTTTAGCAAATGGCTACATTTATATATATATATACACACATATACAGGAGGTCCCTCGGGTTGCAACGTTTTGACATACAACTTTCGAGTTTACAACACTCACTCCCATAAAAACTTTAAAAAAATTCAGACATGAGAAGGAATAAAGGTAAGCATTTTTTTACACTCATTTTTTCTGTTACTACAGTACAGTGTACAGTACAGTATATTTATGTCCTTTTCTTTTTTCTCAGGCTTAGATTTTGTGTTTTTATGTTCTAGATTATGATTTTGCAAATGTGTTAAGATAGGTAAGTGACTTGAGCTAAAGTGTGTTTCGACTTACACAAAATTCGGGTTACATCACTGTTGTAGGAACGGAACTGCGTCATAACCCGAGGACCCCCTGTATAGTGATGGATGACACACATGGGTGGGCGTCCTGGCCAGAATGGAGCATGATTCCTTAATTGGATGGCCCTATGCTGCCACAAGAAACAGGGCAAAGATTGTCCTGTCTCGCCCAGAAGACAGGCAGAAGTTGCCATTGCGACAGTGGGTACACTGGATGGGTTGGACCAAGGAGCAAAACCTGGCCGGGAAGAGGCAACCTGGCAGGACTAAGGGCTCCCCCAACACAATAGGAGGCAGCTTCTCTGGGCAACCATACCTGTATGGGTACCTGCAAGGCACGCTGGATATTAGAACAGACTTGTCGGGTTTAGTGGGGGCCGCTGGGGGTGCTACAGAGATTCCTCATCCTCATCCCTGCAATTTATGGGACTTTCATTTGACCTGGAAGTACTTTCTTTGGGCGATGCCCTAGCAAATGAAGGGACTCCTGTGTCCAGGATAATAAGAAGCTGCTCAACCTCAACCAGGCGAGTCAGAGTCAGGCGGGAGGAGGACAAAGCTCGCCTGGGATGTGTAGAGGAGGAGAAAAGAAAGAGAGAATGTGAAGAGAATTGTGTTAATTGCACTACTGGAACCTTTATGAAAGGTAGCTGTTAAAATTAAATGGGACTTGAGTCTGTGTGGTTGTGTCAGGGGTTTCTCTGGTGCCCTGTTATAGCCACTATATATATATATATTCATAGGTCTGAATCCCAATCTGATTCTTTGGATGGTTACCTACCTAGATAAGTGATACAGTACAGCCGATGAGCCCCAGTTAGGGCGAAGCACGGGTTGTGTACTCTTTGTACAGTATTATTTGACAGGTACTGTATCACGATCTATGAGCTGCTTCTGAGAGCACTTGGCAGATGTTTGCTGACTGGCTGACCAACCACAAGCGTTACCTCATAGGTAACCACCCAAATAATCAGATTGCAATTCAGAACTATGAAGGTAATACTCCGATCTTCACCCTGTCAAGTAAGTGAACCAGCTACTGCGGCGCAATGTCAGAGGCTTCGTCTCAGGTGCTGACATCCAAGGTTCAATCCTCATAAGGGGAAGCAAAGGTGAGTACGCCTGATGAAGTTAAACGCTTGTGTCATGAGCACGAGACGGCTGTGCAGTGTCAGCAACGGACGTGGCCATCCACCGTGCATAAGATACCATATTGACATTGGCGGGCGAAGGGGCCACCGATTCTTTCTCTGCCCAGGGTCGCCACGAGCCTAGAGCCGCCCCTGAGTACTGCTGCAATAAATTATTTCATTGAAGGTCGCGCACAATCACTGCGCCGCCGTGTTCCCTTGTTTAATAACGTGCTTTAACTCCAATCATCATGAAAATGATATCAAGTATACATCTCAGTATTTTAGTTATTCAGAGAGCTGTCATATCACAAATGTAAAGGATTCTGTGTCCTGTCAGAGGAAGAGAAAGACAATTTAAGAAGCACGTAGTGATTCACACACACGGAGCACAAAGAAGATCAAATACAAAACAAAGCATTTAACGTGCTACTTTACTTACGATGTGATTTGAGAAACTAGTAAATTAAACGATTTTAAGATGAAGTTTATGATGTTCTACTTTAATGACAAAATAAACTACGTGATTAAAGTGGAAATTTCGAGATTAAAGTTGACATTTCGTGCTTTTTTCCCACCGTGTGCCTATTTTTTTTTTTTTCTCTGTACCCTAATAAGCTTTCATACGACACTCAGACGGTGGGCTACGACTCCCCTTTTCATGGCGACTTTGATATCTGACAGCTTCTTTTTTATTTCGGGCACTGTGCGACTTTGTGAACTTGAGCTTTCGAGTTTCTCCGACACGCTATGTCACTCGATCAACTTCCTTTTGTTGTTTATTCCACTGTTTAAACCAACCAATAGTACGTTTTTTCTTTGCCTCCACTTGGTATTCGCTGAAATTCTTCCATTTTCCCTCTTGCTTTTCCCATTGTCTTTTCACAGAAGGCTGAGCTTAAGGGCGATTTATATTGATTTGCATATTCAAAGAGGCGTAATTCTGGGAGGAGACGGGGCGGGACAGCAGGCGCGTGCACGAGAGTTACTTTTCATGCTGACTGGGATTTATGTAGCGAGAGAACACGGAAGTTGGCGAACACACAGATTTATGCATCTGGATTTTTCTGTGCGTAAGCACATTTCGGCTTTTGTGCTTACGTCATGTTATAGTGTGAGTTCTATGCACGGTGTTATGCACGAGGCCCCTGGACTCTAAGGACTTGGACCTTTGTCCTTTTGCAGAGACATCGGGAGCACCACACACCCCTTTCCAGTGGGTATTTTTAGATATGTATGTGTATATCCTGTATAAGTATATGCATGAACCATTCTGGGGAAAAACATCCATCCATCCATTATCCAACCCACTATATCCTAACAACAGGGTCACAAGGGTCTGCTGGAGCCAATCCCAGCCAACACAGGGTGCAAGGCAGGAAACAAACCCTAGGCAGGATGCCAGCCCACCGCAGGGCACACACCCACATACTAAGGACAATTTAGGATCACCAATCCCCCTGACCTGCATGTCTTTGGACTGTGGGAGGAAACCCACACAGACACGGGGAGAACATGCAAACTCCATGCAGGGAGGACCCGGGAAGTGAACCCTCAGGTCTCTTTACTGTGAGGCAACAGCGTTACCCACTGCGCCACCTGGGAAAAAAACATTGACAACAATTTCCAAAATTAAACCACTTACAGAAAATGTATACATGCAGAATCCATCAAAGTTTCCATTCTCATTATTTATTTGTTTCCATTTCTTTAAAAGCTGAAGACAATACAAAGTAGCCTATGCCGTTAGAAGTCGCGGTCTTACCAGTTTCATTAAACCAGTGGAATCGCCCCTTGCTACTGTTGGCCAGGTCTCGATATACGACAGCAGTTTCTCGAGGTGTAGCGAAGCGGGCAGGGATCATGTCCAGCGTATTGATGCTGAAGAGGCAGATGTGGATGCGGAGGTCTCGGCCAGCACACAACTCGGCCACATAGCTACACAGCACAGCCTGAAAGGAGAGGACCACAGGATGAGTGCACACTTCTGGTAGGATTTCTGACTGAAATGTGATTAAAAAACAGTGACACGTTTTGAAAATGTTCTGCACAGTGAATCACTGGTGTAGTGAAAGAAAAAAACTGCGGGAAGACAATTTTGTGATTTTCATTCGACTAAATAGCCAATAATTATTTCCTTGTCCATCCACAAAGAAAAAAAAAAAAAGGCCAGGGAGCTTCGTCAAATATACACAGAGGGGCACCACATGCGGCCCAACACAATCTCGCTCCTTTTCATCCAAAATTGCATGATGCCAATCCAATAAGAAAGCAACATTAAGAACTCAGCATAAAGCCCATTACTAAGTAATCAAAATAAGGCATTGCGGCCCTTCTTCATGTAGTTATCCTGAAACTGCTACCTGATACATAACATGCGTTGCCCTGGTAGTAAAGCTTAGTACGTGTTATACTTACAGCTTTCAAAATCCTCTTGTGGAGGTATCTACAAACATCACTTGTAAATTTACGAATCCCACCCTAAAATAGTTAATGTTCTTATATTGTGAAAAGGGCACAAAGCTATCCTTGTTATCGGAGTTGACAAATTTATGATAAGCTTCTGTAGATTCGAGGATCTGTGCAGTTGGAACAGCGAGAAAGCAGACGCACCTCCTCCTGGTCAGGCACTCCGCTGGTGAACAGGTAAATGCCTTGGCATTCAGGCGCATCCTCCAAAGCGTCCACCTCCATCACGTACTTCAAGGCATTCATCAAATTGCGGCTTCCTTCGCATTCTAAATCTAGCACCCACCTGGGAAATAAAGGAGACACGGACCGTATGTGCCCATTAAAGCTGTTTGAAGGTACTCACATACGAGTAAGAACATTTGAAAACACGCCGTCCACTCACTTCCAGGCGTCCTGCAGGTTATCAGGGGTTGGAGTGACCATTTCATTGCTCAGCGCTTTAATGCCTTTGCCAAAGCTGAAAAAAAAACACAACAAAATACAGTAGAGTCTCGCTTATCCGACATTCTGTTTTATCCGACGTCCCACCACAAAAAAAAAAACAAAAAAACACATCAATCGGCAACAAGAACTGCAAGTTGCCAGCGTGAGCGTAGTCTATTTTTTGCTGCTAAGTTCATTTTTTCAGTTAAATTTTTCTGTTGTTTTGTTGTAAAATATGATTACAGTGGATTATGTGGCCAGCCGTCTCTGGCATGTGTCTCTCTCTCACGTGTGTGCGTGCGTCTCTCTCGCACGTCTCTCTGTGTCTCTCTCGGGCGTGCGTGTGTCTGTCTGTGTCTCTCTCACACTGTCTCTCTCGTTACACAGGGAACACACAGGGAGAGACTGAACACGTGCGGAAATCATCAGCGAGCACAAACCGAAAGGGAAACTGGCTTGTTCCTACACCGAGTGTGTGGTCGTGAACAGAGGCAAAAGTTTGGCAAACTTTTTGGTCATAACCTGATTGGTATGTGTTCAGAGATGTTCGTGAACCGAGCCACTGTATTAGGTTCGTAATGTGCAAAATTATAACATAGTTTGATGTTTAATAGGCTTTTTCTTAACACCTCCATTATCCGACATTTTCGCGTATCCGACGTTATGCCGGCCCGTTTCTGTCGGATAAGCGAGACTCTACTGTACTGTCAAATTCTTATTGTTAATGCAGTTAACTTAAGTCAATGAGTTGTCTGGAGAAGACCTAAGTCAGGGGTGTTGAACTCCGGGCCCGGAGTGCCGCAGTGGCTGCAAGTTTTCATTCTAACCCTTTTCCTAATCAGTTTTCACAGGTAATTAACTCCTTTTCCCTTCATTTTAAGATCTCTGTTTTTAAGGATTCAGTCCTCTGATTTGATTCTTTTCTTCATTAAATGGCAGCCAAATAGAAATGAGATGTGAGACGAGCCAACAGACGACCAGCTAAACTAAGGCTTCAAACTCCAGCCAGTTTCACTCCAACCAATTCCTTAATGAGAATCCCATTCTTGCTGTTAATTAAACCCGTTATTTAATTCCACGGCTCGCTGCGGCTCTCATTCTGCCACAGCAGACATTTCCAAAACTGTGGATTTTCTTTTTTTTCTAAGAACACCATCAAGATGTTTTGGTGACCTCGGAGATCAACCTTACTGAGACCCTCACCTCTCTTTATGTTCAAATAATGTGGTTAGCTGGTCATGTGGCGGCTTGTTTTGTGTCTCACTATTGTTTGGCTGCTAATTAACTCTTTCAGGGCTGATGTCGACTTTTGTCAAAAGGAGGAGTTGACGATGGTAATCGACTGTAAACTGTGCCAAAACCAACCGTTATGTTTTAGTTGGACTCTCGTTGCTAGGAGGAAAGTTAGGTTCATTTGTTTGACTGAGATTTTCTGCGTTAGTGTGAGTAGTAAGGTGCAAACAAGAGCAAAAATGGCACTGACATAATGGCGAGAGATCAAAGCGAATGCGTACAGCTAAATACTCCGTGGACGACGTCTTGCCTATTATCTCTGAACTGGACTATGATTTGCCGGACTCCGATTTTGATACAAGTGATCGAAAATGAATGTGAGGTTCCAGCTTGAGCAGACTGGTCCCCAGCTAATCTCGCCAGGAGGACTGCCACTTAACAATGATAACAACAACAACAACATTTATTTATATAGCACATTTACATACAAACAGTAGCTCAAAGTGCTTTACATAATAAAGAATAGAAAAATAAAAGACACAATAAGAAAACAAAATAAATCAGCATTAATTAACATCGAATAAGAGTAAGGTCCAATGGCCAGGGGGGACAGAAAAAACAAAAAAAACTCCAGACGGCTGGAGAAAAAAATAAAATCTGTAGGGATTCCAGACCATGAGACCGCCCAGTCCCCTCTGGGCATATAAGGATAAGAGGTAGAAACCACATTGTAATGCACTGCGACCGTGATCACGGTCGCCCCAGCCACGCAAAGACAGCCTGGCAGCAAGTCTGCTACACATTCTTGGCAAACTGGCAGCCGCAGCATGCAGCAACAGATGTTTTACATCGATTTCTGTGTGAAACCGTTGCTTTTCAGAAACTATGTTTTTTCGGAAAAAATATTCAGCCCTCAAAGAGTTTAAGGAAAAAGAAACTACTATGGGGTCTGAGTCAAGTGAATTAACACTAAGGCAAAAGAAGTTAATTAGCAGCAAACAACTGGTCACTAATGAAGAAAATGGTTAGAATGAAAACCTGTAACCACTGCGGCCCTCTAGGACTGGAGTTCGACACCCCTGACCTAAGTGGTAGAGAAAGAGCATAGCACCGCACATAAAACGGGAGACCCAAAACGTCTCAGTATCGGCCAACAGCACGGGAGTAGGGTGTAGTTATCATCGATGTCATCTAGGGTGTAGCTATCGCTCAGTCTCTCATATTTTTTGCAATATCTTTTTCGCCCCTTGCTCTTTACCAACATGTGTTTGGTTTCAAACTTCTACTGTGCTGTAGCATCCATTCTTCCATTTCTTGTCCACACCTAATTCAATATCTATCTTAAAATGGAAAGCAGGAACTGGCCCAATAAAGAATGCCAGTCAATCATCAGTTGTGTATGCAGGCACAGTAAGAAACGTCAGCAGCCCTAACTGGTCTGACGATAGCAGCACTTGAAGCTGTGCAGAGGACAGCAGCCAAGCACTCAGAGAATTAAACCTGTTTAGTCTCGAACAGAGGAGACTGTGTGGGGTCCTCATTCAGGTCTTCAAAATCCTCCAAGGCATCAGTAAAGGTGATTGGCAACTAAACGGTGAATCGCATACTAAAGGACGCCTAGGGGAAGTTCATTTAAGACTGAACCAAGGAAGCACTCCTTTAAACAAAGAGTTCTGGGAATCTGGAAGAAACTACCAAGTCATGAAGGTGAAGCAGCAACCTTGACCACATTTTATGAAGGGTCTGGATGAGATATTGGGACAGCGTAGCTATTAGTTCAGGGTTCCTGGAATGACTTTGCCCACCCCTGTATTAGTTAAACAAACAAGCCTGATGGATTGATTGGTCTCCTCTTGTTTATCAAATTTCTTAGGTTCTCGTATTTTTAGAGAGGAAGAGCAAATCGACATCAAAAGAAAATTCAGGTGAAACATCATGTGAAGGTGAGTGGTCCAGTCATCCGCCCGCTAAGCCAACAGAATAACATAATAAAAGATGATAAACATACGCCATAATGTTAAAGCATTCCTTATTTGTCATCTGCTGCTCCAGAAGAAGCCTCAAGGAGTGCTGTATGTGGATTATGTACATGGCGTTGGTCAACGAGGTATCGATCAATATTAGTACCCTGGAAAGAGAGAGGGAGAGAGCAAAACGTATTACACCTCGAGCAGGTGGAGATCACAAACATGAGTTTAGCCAGTAAAACAGTGGCCTACAATTTGTACCTCATTTTTCCTTAAATTAACTCAATTAAAAGAAACATTCGTTAAGAGTTACCTTTGTTTCTCAAACTGAGGGAAAACCTAGTAAGTTCAGTACAGCACTACGGCCTGAGTTTAGGAAGCTCTCATTTATAGCAATACTGGTGGTTTGTGCCAACCCTCTTCGTCCCTACACGATGAAGGCCTGGTACCAGAAGCCGACGTGAACAGTATGTCCACTTTCTCAGTGTCCCGGTAAGTCTGCAAATTTGTTAACACACTGGACAACGCATTTTATCAAACGTTTCATTTCACAAAAAAAGTTTGGTGGTTATGAAGGACGGCTTCCAATACTTTCCCTACATTTCGCATACGAGAAAGTCAGGATGTTCTGAAACTTCAAGATTCATCAAAATCTCGACATCAAATGTTCGGACGATTACAATACTTTCCCTATACTTTGTAGGCGAGGAAATCATGGAGGTCTGAAACATCGAGATTAATCAAAATGTCGACATCAAATTTTTGGACGATTACAATACTATCCCTATACTTTGTAGGTGAGAAAGTCAGGGAGGTCTAAAACGTGGAGATTCATCAAAATCTCGACATCGAATCTTTGGACGATTCCAATAATTTCCCTATACTACATATACAAGAAAGTCAGGGAGGTCTAAAACGTCGAGATTCATCAAAATCTTAACATCGAATTTTTGGACGATTACAATACTTTCCCTACACTTCATATACGAGAAAGTCAGGGAGGTCTAAAACGTTGAGATCCATCAAAATCTCGACATCAAATCTTTAGACAATTACAATACCTTCCCTATACTTCGTGTACGGAAAAGTAATAAGAAATGGGAGATGCAACGTGGTCAAGAAAACGGGCAAGAGTCAAAACCGGAAAAAGCAGCTGACTGGTTGTCAAGAACAAAACACTAAGCGAAAAGTCGAAGTCTTTTAACTAGAAAAATATTGGTTTGTAACCGGGAATAGACAAATCAAAATAAAGCAACACACGGGAACCCTAACATCAGATACTCTGGAATAGAAAGCGCCTGTCTTCCTGCTGGTAGCTCCAAATGACATCAAACGTCGCATACTCCCAGGTGATTCTGGGAGATCACCGTGGCAATGTATGATGCTCAGCTATAAACAATGCAGTGTCGCGATATACTGCTATTAAAATTAAACTCCAAATATTGCATGTTGCAAAAAAATGAAGGTGAAAATCATAATCCTTGGGGTCTAAAACTTCACATTTCATGTACAGTAGACTGCTGTCCCCTGAGCCCCGGAATGCAGGATTTGCTTGCCTCTTTTCTCCGACAGTCCCCCATATCTGTCTGCTGCCTGTCGTCAGCCAGTCAATCCTTTTCTCATACATTTTCACGGCTTTGGTCAGTTGTTTCTGTAGTTTGGGATAAAAAAAGGAAATATTTATTTTTTCTTACCTTCTCATTTTTGCATATACAGTGTTCTAAACATTAAATGTGGACAAGACAGCAAATGTCTAATAAAAAAATAATAATTCTTTCCATTTATACTGTATAATGCTTTTCTCACTACTCCAAGTGCTTTACATAGCGAGTGGGGAGCCACCTCAACCACCACTAATGTGTAGCATCCACCTGGAGGATGCAATGGCAGCCATTTTGTGCCAACACACTCACCACGCATTAGATGGTGAGAGGATGAGAGACGGTTAGACAATTAGAGACAGGGGATAATCAGGGGACCAGAATGACAAGGCCAAGGATGCCCAGGGATTTTTGATGAGCACAAACTATCAGCCCGTCTATTTTACGTGTCATTCAAATGACGGCACCATTTTTACAGCACACTGTCCCTGTCACTGCACTGGTGGCATTGGGATCCACACACAGACCACAAGGTACGCGCCCCCTGCTGGCCTCACCAACACCTTTTCCAGCAACAACCCAAGCTTTTCCTAGATGGTCTCTCATCCAAGTGCTGGCCAGGCCCGAATCTGCTTAGCTTCAGGTAGGTGACCTCTTCTGAAGTGCTGATGGGATGTCTGCTGGCCATATTGTTCTAAATACAGTGGTTAATTTTTAGACAAATTTATATTTGATGAGCAGATAAGCCGTTAGGGTATCTGCCAAAGTACATTTCCATAATGCTTGGTCCTGCCTCTTGTAATGTTGTAAGAAGCTACACCCAACTTTAGACTCAATAAACCCCACACAGCTCTCCACTCAGTCCATGGCGGTTGCCATTGTAACAAATCTTCGAAAGCGATACGAACGCTTAGTTGTTACTGGACTATACGATGAGTCTGACCAGTAACTTTAGGGCTAAGAAACTTGTCAAACCTGCACGTAGCTGCCACATTGCCAGTTTCCCAAACTGGGCAGTAACTGAGTTGGCATGGTAGGATTCAGCACGAGGGAAACACTTAGACAAAAGAAATTCCACAGACCAGTGAAGTTTGTTTTAAAAAAAAAAAAGTTTAGTGAAAATTTAATAACAAGCACAAATCACAAAAATTCAGGAAAAAGTTATTACACATGCAGAAAAAGAGGCAAAAAATAAAGAGGAAAAGTTTTCTCCTCTGTTTAATTAAGAGTGTGGCTTTCTGAGACATCAAAATCCTCTTTTTAACATATACCGTAAAGCCTTAAATGGCCGAGGCCCTGCTTACTTATCTGAACTTATCATTACTTACAAACCTGAATGCACATTAAGATCTCAAGATGCCGGCCTGCTTAAGATTTCAAGGATTAACAAAGTAACAGTTTTGGGGGGGGGGGGGGGTGAGCTTTCAGTTACAGGGAACCGAAGCTGTGCAATGACCTGCATAATTAATAAAGGAGCTGCCCCTTCCATCTCAGCTTTTAAATCAGAAGACTCATAACTTCAGTTCAGAATACCCTGACTAGAGCTGCGGATTAGCTGTGCATACTGCATCTCTGCTGTTAACCATGAGTACTAAGATATAAGGAATATATTTTCACATCTAATATAGTGCCTTTTACATCTATCTATCTATCTATCTATTATATAGTGCACTTCACATCTGCCTATCAATCTATCTAATTGTGCCTTTCATATCTATCCATCTAATAGTGCACTTCATATCTATCTATCTATCTATCTATGCCTTTCACATCTACCTATCTATCAATCTATCTTACTATCTAAGTGTGCCTTTCATATCTATCTATCTATTATATAGTGCACTTCATATCTATCTATCTATCTATTATATTGTGCCTTTCATATCTATCTGTCTATTAGAAATCTCTCTCTCTCTTCTAACATTTCAGATGTGCTCACATACCTGGTAGTTGTAAAGCAGAGGGGGGTCCACATGCACGTTTTTTACTGTTCCGTCATGCCACTCAAACTGCATCATTGCCTTCTGAGGAGATTAGAAATCAAAATCAATCAGTAGTTTGTCAGACTTAAACAACCAAGGGAGACAGACAGTAATACTTTGAAATGTATAGTAATAAATAAATAAATCATATCAACAACTAATAATTAAAAAACATTAGTAACAATTGTACTGAATATAAATAAGCTAACGGGGCAGATCTGTGGACCGGGGGCAGCACAGAGTTTAGAGTCCGGACCACCAAGGGGTCAGAGCTGTTGCAGAACCTGGTAGAAGTGCTTCGGATGCCGCAGTATGGGACAAAGAGACATTAGGAGGGGAGGGAGTGGGCCTTCACAAAGCCTCCCAAAGAGGTCTTTAAAGGCCCCGGTGATCTCCTCTGCTACGCCCAATGCCTGTTGTACTGTAGGACTTAACGGTCAGAGACCCTGCAGTATCTAAACCAGACAGTGATGCAGATAAGACGCTCAAACCTGCTTATTCTAATTATGAATTGTGGGAGGCCATTGTTTTCCCTGCAGCATCAGGCACAAAGGAACTATCAGCCCAGGATGGGGTGCCATCACCTCACACAATGTACTCCCACACTTGCTCTCAATACAGAGTCAAGTCAGAGTCGCCAGATTCGTCTATCAAGCATCACTCTGGGACGCTGGATGAAAGTTGGAGTACCTGGAAGAACATTCATTAGCCGTGTGTGAAATGCGACACTCTGAACCTTCACATCACATGTGATCTTAACTCTGTGCCACCAGGCCAAGTGACTCACTCTGTGGCATGAATCACTTCTTCATTAAATATGCACAATGACTCTTCTTCTCCTTTCCAGCTTTCTGGTTTTATAATCTTGTCTCTGCCTCGTGACTGAAGGCCTGACGTGAGTCTTCAACGTTGACTCATCGAGCCGGAGATATTAAGATGCTGCTTGGTTTCAAACAGAGCACAACTTGGCACCTTGCTGGCAAGCAGATATGAAGGAAAACAACTGGCTGCACCCACCTTAACTTTTAAAATGACATTTTAATGGTTAGGTAGAATATTAAAAAAAAATCAGCCCCAAACCCCATAAACCAAGTTACCTCATGCAATGTAGAGGACACTGTTTTCCGAAGAATGGGAACAAAGTCTTCAATTGGTGAAAAAGCATTGGGAGCAAGAATCTGGTACAGGCTTAACTTCTTGGCTGGTAAAAAGAGCGCATGATTTAGATTTAGTCACTTCAGTAAAGAGAAACTCGTCAATTTAACTTTCACTGTCAATACTAACAAGCTCTCAGATCAGAGCACTGCTCGGTCATCAAATCCTAATGTGTCCCTGAGCTGAGTCCCCTTCAAGTGGGACGTTACAATACCCTGCTGTTAAAACCAGTCTGACAAAAAGAGACCCCCAGAGTTCAAACTCCAGCTGCCTTAATGGCTTCCATGTCACTTTACGTTTGCTTAGAGATGAGTGGGTGAGCTGGAAAACTGGAGGTGGGCAACCAGGCTGTCTGAAAAATGGAAACCCTCAGGTTGTGGCTTCCCAATACATTGGGTTCAGAAAGTCGCCAGACCCCCTTCACGTTCTGCACACTTTACTGAGTTGTAGATTTAATTTCAAATTGATAAATTTGCCATTTTTGCTCATCCATCTACAGTCAATAACCCAGAATGACCAAGTGAAGATATGTTTTCAGAAAATTTGGCAAATTTATTACAATTTAAGAACTGAACTCTCTCATTCCTAGAAGCCCCTCTGCTGTGGCCCTCCAAATTGTGCTCAGGTGACGCCTATTCGCTTTAATTCTCCCTGAGGTGTTGAGTGGAGTCCCACATGTGACAATCTAAATCGTTTAGAAAGGCACACCGTGTACCCGCATCCAGAAAGTCCCAACAATTCACACTGCATGGCAGGACAAAAACATGAATCCATTGTTTTCAGAAAAGTTTGCAAATGTATTAAAAATCAAAAAGTGAACTCTCATTCCTAGAAGTATTAAGACCCTTTATTCAGTACTATGTAGTATGGAGAAAGATGATCCACTGTGGCAACCCCTAAATGTGGGCAGCCGAAAGAAGAATTCAGTACTTTGTAAGAAGCCCCTTTGGCAGCCATTCCAGCTTCGAGTCTTCTTGTTTTAAGTCTCCATGAGCTTTGCACACCTGGATTTGGGCAGTTGATTCCATTCTTCCTGGCAGATTCCCACAAGCTCTGTTACATTGGACGGGAAGTGTCTGTGAGCTGCCATCTTCAGGTCTCTCCACGCGTGTTCTGTGGGGGGATTAGGTCTGGGCTTTGTCCGGACCACTCAAGAACAGGACTTGCCCCAACACCTCTCCAGTGTGGTCTTGGTCACATACTTCGGGTCTTTGTCCTGCTGATAGATGATCTGACACCCCAGTCTGAGGTGGCGCGCACCCTGCAGCAGGTTTTTCTTCAGGCACCTCTTAGTGTTTAGCTGCATTCATCCTCCCCTCAATTCTGACCAGTCCCCCTGTCCCTGCACCCTCCATAGCATGAAGCTGCCACCACCGTACTTCACCGTAGGGGTGGCGTTAGGCCAGTGACGAGCAGTGGATCAAACAGAGAGTTCAATTTTTGTCTCATCAGACCAGGATATCTTTCTCCTCAGCTCTCAGCTCAAAACCTTAAATGTCTCCTTCATATAAGTATTCAGACCCCTTTGCTGTGGCTCTCCAAATTGTGCTCAGGTGCCTCCTGGTTTGGTTGTAATTCTCCTCAAGACGCTTCTAGAAATCGATTGGGGACCAAGTGTGGCAAAGTGAATCGACTGGACATCGTTTAGTACCCTCGTGTATAGAAGAAGAACCAAAACCCAAGCCATGAAGTCCAAGGAACGCTATGTAGACCTCAGCAATCAAACTGTGATGAAGCATAGATCAGAGGAAGCGGATTTCTAAAGCTTTGCATGTTCCCAGGAGCATATTGGCCTCAAGAAGTTTGGAACCACCAGGACTCTTAAAAGAGTTGACCAGGGGGCCAAAACGAGTAGATGATCAAGAATGGCTGTGGTCGAGGAGTTCACAAAGAAGCCAGTGGTCCCTCTAACAGAGCTGCAGAAGTTCCTGTGCTGAGGTGGGAGAACCTGTTAGAAGGACTGTTACTATTTACTAGGTGTTCATGGTAAGGTGGTTAGATGGCGTAAAAGGCACACAACAGTTTAAAGGACCCGGAGAGCTGAGGAGAAAGATGTCCTGGTCTGGTGAGGCAAAAGCTGAACTCTCTGGGCAGAACTCTGCGTGATCCACTGCTTGTCACTAGCCTAGTGCCATCCCTATGGTTGAAATACAGTGGTGGCAGCTTCATGCTATGGAGGGTGCAGGGACAGGGGGACTGGTCAGAATTGAGGGGAGGATGAATGCAGCCAAACTCCGAGAGGTGCCTGAAGAAAAACCCGCTGCAGGGTGCGCACCACCTCAGACTTGGGCATCAGGTCACCTATCAGCAGGACAAAGACCCAAAGTATATGACCAAGACAAGTCCCTGGATGTTCTTGAGTGGCCCAGACAAAGCCCAGACCTAAACCCCCCATGGAACATGCATGGAGAGACCTGAAGATGGCAGGTCATGGACGCTTCCTGTCCAGTCTAATGGAGCTTGAGGGGATCTGCCAGGAAGAATGGAATCAACTGACTAAATCCAGGTGTGCAAAGCTCATAGAGACTTAAAACAAGAAGACTCGAAGCTGGCTGCTCACATTTAGGGGTTGCCACAGTGGATCATCTTTCTCCATACTACATAGTACTGAATTAAGGGTCTTAATACTTCTAGGAATCAGAGTTCAGTTTTTGATTTTTAAAACATTTGCAAACCTTTCTGAAAACATGGGTTGATGCTTTTGTCCTGCCATGCAGTGTGAATTGTTGGGACTTTCTGTGCGCGGGTACACGGTGCGCCTTTCTAAATGCTGTCCAATCAATTTAGTTGGTCGCAGGTGGGACTCCAATCAAGTTCTAGAAACTTCTCAGGCGTCACCTGAGCACAATTTGGAGGGTCACAGCACTGAACACTTCTAGGAATGAGAGACTTCCATCCATCCATCCATCTTTCAACTCACTGAATCCGAACACCGGGTCACGGGGGTCAGCTGGAGCCAATATGAGAGACTTCAGTTCTTGATTTTAATAAATTTGCAAAGCTTTCTGAAAACACGTCCTCACTTAGTCATCATGTGTTATGGAGTGTAGACTGAAGGATACACTTTTCAAATTAAATCTACAACATAATCAAGTGGGCAGAAGGTGAAGGGGGTCTCAATACTTTCTGAAGCTGCCGGATGTCCCTCCTGGTCTGGTGCACATAAAAGAATGTTTGCACTTCAGACCCCAGTGTAGCCAGTTATTTTCCCCAGTCCAGAACAGTAATCCCTCTTCTGTGTGTGTGTGTGTGTGTGTGTGTGTGTGTGTGTGTGTGTGTGTGT
>JANRMT010062861.1:8269307-8285982 GCA_026402145.1 Polypterus bichir lapradei | reverse complement strand
GTGTGTGTGTGTGTGTGTGTGTGTGTGTGTGTGTGTGTGTGTGTGTGAGACAATTCTGGATAAATACAAAAGACTTGATACCACATTAAGAGGCTTGACACAGAGAACTAGTGCTGCCTCCCATTTGAACTGAGAAGTCAAAATTTCCGAGTAGGAAGTTGCAACTGGAATGCCCCTACAAGTTGGATTTCCTACTCGGAAAGTCAGGGAGGCCTCATCAACCCTGACTTCTAATTTCCAATATGGCAGCACCCCACATGAACAGTAAGTGATAGCTGTAGTGTTATACACTGTTTGTTAGCACTTCTGTCTATTTGTGTCTAACTAAATCAGGACCACCCAACTTCTATCCGACGACAAGTCTGGATGCGCAGAATGCCACGTAATGCTTTGCTATCACCTTGTTCACTAGTGGTCTGCAGCACAGGTTTTCCTAGAGACGTCTGCATTGGCTTCCTGAACGTTTTACTGGCGGTCAATTCGGGTGTGACGTCAGTCCCGGCTCTGACATGTGACTTCCGAGTTAAACGGAGCGCAGCACAAGTTCAAGCCCCCCTCCCCACAGTGACCCCAGTAAAGCCGCAGTTCTCTATTGTTATACCTTTTAGACCATTAGTCTTCAGCCAATCAGCAGAGGTTTTGGGCAGAAAATTGGGCATCTCTATGGAGAGCGGTCGGTCGTGCATGGGTGGCTTTGGCAGGAAATGAGCAGGTGGTAGTTTGGCCACTTCTTCAGAAATCTGAAATGCAGAAAGGGGGGAAAAAAAATAAAAAGAACTCAAATGACCAGTCATACTAAAATGAAGAACGGCCTCACACTGCACAAGTTGTACAGAAGGTGTGATGTGAACTGCCTTCTTCAGGTGCGAAAATGGCTATCACCATTACCTCTTGCATAATGCTGATCAGCGTGTCTCCCAGCAGCCCCTGTCGCATCTCTTTAATCGTCCTCAGCACTTCCTCGCTTCTCTGCAGTTCTCTCTGCAGGTGGTGGATGTCACAGCTGTAGTAATTGGGATCCTGAGTCATTGTGACACAAAAAAAGAGCAGATCATTAGTGGGCCTCAAGCACCAGGATGGTTTTTAAGCTCCTCTAATGCTGCTACTCCGAGAAAGGCCCTGTCTTTAATAAACTGGCCTACTAATAATAAATAGATCAAAGCAGGTACAGCATCAAAAGCTACTAAGGTGGTCCTAGTGCCTGCCTCAGCAGGCCCATGGCAGCCTTCATCCACACCTGCCAAAGAAGAAGAATCATTCAGAAAACCAGGAGAGAGAGAGAATATGTGAAAGGCACCAGACAGACAGACAGTGTGATGGACGGCTGGCAGCTCATCCTGGCCGACACACCCAGGACGCTAGATGGCGACTTCCCTGCAGCTTAGAGGTGCCCCGGATTCCCGCAGGGCACCATGGGAGATAGAGATCAGCTTCACAGCCCTGCTGGGTACCATGGGTGCTGCCGTGTGATGCTGCAGGAAGACACAGGGATTTTTGTTTCCCTTATAGCTCCGAAGTACTCCCAAATTGTGGGGATGGAAGAACTGAAGTACTTCCGGACTGAAAAAAAATGTAATTCTCCATCTGACCCGGAAGTGCTGACAAGTCACGTGAACAGAAGAGGAGAAGCACTTCCGGGTCAAAAACTATATAAAGGACTATGGGAGACCCAGCAAGTGAGCCAGAGTTGGGAAGGAGTGTGACGGAGCTGCTGGGAGGAGAGGAGGAAATTTATGGTGATTATTTATGTGTTTATTGTGGCTGTGGTGCTTTAGAGGCACTGTGTAAGAAGAAAATTAAAATACTTCTTGGTGCTTTTAAACCTGTGTTTGGAGCATCTATATGTTGGGTTTCAAGGGGAAACAGCGCCCTCAAGCATCCACTTACTTACAATAGATAGATAGATAGATAGATAGATAATTTTGCATAGTATGCAGGATAGATAGATAGATAGATAGATAGATAGATAGATAGATAGATAGATAGATAGATAGATAGATAGAACTTTACTTGTCCCCAGAGGAAATCAGGCTCTTCACAGAGTTTATTTAAATAATAAATATATAAACAGATCTATAGATATACACACACTATGGCCGGAACCAATACCAGAATGACTAAAAAGAAAGACAATTTCTGTGTGTGTGGGTCCGGCTGCTACCATATGTCTCAAATCATTCCAACAGAAGGTGCAACACAAACATTAACAAAGCTTTTACGAATCCCATACCAAATGCCATATAACAGATACATATGTATTACATTTGTCATTCCAACAGACGGTGCAACATAAATATTTGAAGTGATGTATTTGGTTATTACAAATGTTTGTGATACACCCTCTGTTGGAATGACAAATGCAATGCAATTTATAACTACATGCATTCGAGAGTACATTCCAACACATGGTGTACTGCAAATGTTTATGCTGAGGCCTATGTTGGTTATTTTGATTTCAACCTGCCTTAGATGGGTAGCACAGCTAGTACCTTTATAATCAGTTAGTCAGTCATTGTCCAACCCGCTATATCCTAACACAGGGTCATGGGGGTCTACTGGAGCCAATCCCAGCCAGCACAGTGTGCAAGGCAGGAACAAATCCCCAGGCAGGGCACCAGCCCACCGCAGGTATCTTTATAATCTGAGTATTTATTGAACAAAAAAACAGAAAAAGTGCAAAAATAGATGGCAAATATATACTGTACATAATAAGACAACTGAAAACAAATAACTCTCAATATGAAATCCAACAGCGATTCCAAGGGCAAAAGCAAGAAAAACCAAATAAACCAGAAATAAAAAGACAATCAAAACTGACGATAACCTCCTACAACACTCAATGACCCCCTGCTGAGACCCCCTCTGTGACTGGAGATGGAGGTCACAGCAGTAAGTGGCATTAGAGAGGCCTCGCCTCTTGGGGTTTCACCCACAGAACACTTGGGAAGGACGGACATTTAAAGATACAGTACATAAATGTGAAATCTTAAATAAGCAATGCATAAATTACATAAAAAGAAGAAAAATCATAATTCAAAATTAACAAAAAAAAGACAATAAAACAATGCATAAATGCAGGCTTAAACCACTCAGTATTCCCAATGTTGCTAGAGTTTCATTATTTGGCGGGCATTGACCATACATGGTTGCTCACGGAGTCCTGAGGCACATGACCTGCATTGTGAGGGAGCGTCAGTTACAGCACTACGGCCATGTGGTGCGATTACCCGAGGGTGATCCAGCTCACAGGGCCCTCATTGTTGAGGACCCGAATGGCTGGACCAGGCCAAGGAGCCGCCCACGTAACACCAGGCTGTGACAGATAGAAGTTCATTTCTGGCGGGTGGGACTGTACCATGTGTTTACCTAGGGGGTTGCCAACCAGGATCCAGAGCTGTTTCGTCGTGTGGTGGGTGTAGCAACGTGCTGTACCAGTGTCACCTGACCTGACTGATTCACCATACAGAATGTGAACCAGGTGGAGCATAAAATGACACAACTGGTGCTGGGAATCTTTGGAGAAAAGCATTTCAAGAACACGACAAGAAACAAGTAGTGGCAAAGCGTCAGAAGAGTAAGTAGGGCCACATAAAATAAAACACACGTAAAAACTCACATGCAGACTTTTAAAGAAAAACACAAATATGTGGACGCAGCCTCGGACAAGTTGGCTTGGTTGGAATCACACAGAGAGTTAGTGGTGGGGTTTGAGCCGATGGCTTGTGCTCCGCCACTACACCACAATGCCTGTCATGGATGTGCTAAAGATGGCAGCAGATAAACACGCACACACACACACACACACACACATTGGACTGCAAACGCCTCCTTACCGCGTCCTTATCGCCGAGCATCTCTGGACTCCTCCTTTCCACTTTGCACATCTGGCTTAGAGAGACATTGCAGTGAAAACGGCCACCCGTGACTTCCGCAAGCTTCTTGACGACGTGCTGAGAGGAGAGAGAAACAGCAGTTAACTTCAGGATGACCGCATTTGGTGCGCTTTTCAAATTTGTTTAGTTTCTGTATATTCATTTTATTCCATCTGAAGTCCTAAGGTGAGCAGAAGGCCATTTTTACTGGAGTGACCATCTTCAGTAAACACACTTTGTTTTGACTCTTTTTAAATAAAAGTTAGTCAAGTCTAATATATTCTATTCGAGTCTAGTCTATTCTATTCTAGTCTAATATATTCTATTTTATTTTAGTCTCGGGTTCACCGACAAAAGCGCGATAGACATAAGCGCCCTGACAAAACCGCGACCGACAAATAAGCGCCGACAAACCCGCTAACTGGTTTTCGACAAATGCGCGCCGACAAAATCGCGAGAGAGGCCAAGAGAGTGGGATGCCCTTGCTGCAATTCTTCCTACATATGCAGGGCGTGATCTTAAGGACTATCTGCGTGCCGTGCTGATGGCATGCCGCGTCTCATAATATTGACTTCTAAAATAAACATTATTATATATGCTTTAAACTAGTAATTCATATTTAATGAAACTTTCGCGATTTTGTCGGGGCGATTTTGACGGCGCGTTTTAATCGGCGCGCATATGTCAATCGCGCAAATGTTGGGTCACACTAGTCTAGACTGTTTTTTCTATTCCAGTCTATTCAAGTCTAGTATATTCTAATATATTCTATTCTATTCTAGTCGAGTCTAGGCTAATATATTCTGTTCTAATCTAGTCTAATATATTTTATTCTATGCTAATCTAGTCTAATATATTCTAGTCTAGTCGAATATATTCTATTCTATTCTAGTCTAATACATTCTGTTCTATTCTAGTCTAATACATTCTGTTCTATTCTAGTCTAGTCTAATATATTTTATTCTATGCTAGTCTAGTCTAATATATTCTATTCTAGTCTAGTCTAATCTAGTCTAATATATTATATTATATTCTATTCTAGTCTAATATATTCTAGTCTAGTCTAATATATTTTATTCTCGTCTAGTCTCAGCTAAACTAAGGCATAGGAGAAGTGCGGTTAATAATTCACTTCAAGCAAATTGGGGGGTGCACTGCAGCGTGGGATTTGTGTAAATGGCCGATTTATTGGTTTACAGTAACAGCTTTATTCCAGTCATACATTTTGTTTCTGTTGCTGTGCTCAGTACTTTATTGTGTGGCTAGTAGTGTTGGTCACTTGCAATCAATGTCATCGATTCATTTTTTTTTTCTTTTTCCTGCCACTCTAGGTTTTGGTAGCTCACATTACAATCTCCAATTCAACTAGATGACTTGGTAGTTGATTTGTTTAAGACATTCACTTTGAAACTGATTAAGCAATTGACAATTTACTGTATTTACTGGTAACTACTGAAAATATGAGATGTAATGAGAATTATTCATCTTAACATTTGTAACCCTCATGCAGTGACCACCATATCTGCTACACATGTTCACCTGGGAGATGTTTCCATGAACTTTAGAGTCTGACATCACAGTTGGCAGTACACACAATCCTCCTCAAATGCTTTCTGTTATTTTCAATATCCAAATGTATCTATCAATCACCAGTAACCTACCAGTCACACTGACCCCCCACCCCATCTTTGCTCGATTGCCCCAGGAAGTGAACTGCAATGAGACACTTACTTCAGTTACAGAGCTGCTGCAGTCAAAGGCCACCATGTGAACAGAAAGCGCCTTCCTTCCCAGCATGCACTGTTCAATGTAGTCAAACAAGACATGTGTGCTCTGATCAGGGCTGGGGACAGAAAAACAACACAGTAGAAGAAGCTCTTTTAACATAATTTCATTTTTTATCTGTATACCATACTGAATATGTCACATTTCTATGTTGTCACGTGTGTGTGTGTGTGTGTGTGTGTGTGTCAGAGGAGCAAACTACGTAATACCACTTTGGGATGAGAGTGGGCACTGTTGCTAACAGTATTGTCTCTTTTCCCCTCCACAGTGCCGAGAAGACACGCAGTGAGGGCAACTGATCCTGACAAGCTCCGCCCCTTCCCATCCGGACAGTATCAAGCCAGACGTCCCCAGAAGATGGTGTCACATTTTGGACTTGAGGTACCGTTGGTTCAGACCCACTGCACTGTACTGACAGAGCCCCCCGTAGAGTTTAACTCCCGGTGAAGCGGATTGCCTGTTTTTATTCTTAACGCCATCCTGCACCTTTTTATATCCAGGTTTTCTGCACCATTCTGTCCCATAAGGCTTCGACTGGTGAAGCAACCGGGCAGCAGTTGTGGTCTGCAGCATCTCTTCAATCTTGGCCACTGTTGCTTGTGACTCCTTCGAGAGTTCTCGGGGGTCCGGTGGTGGCCTCCCTCACTCGTCTTCTTCAGTTTTAGTGGGCGGCCTGCTCCGGCAGATTTACACCTGTGCCACACTCTCTTCATTTCGTCATGTTTGATTTAACTGGTGACTTGGAGATTTTCTTGTCTCCGTCCCCTGACTTGTCCTTTTCACCGAGTTCCTCGGTGTGCTCCTTTGTCTTCATTGTGTGGGTTAGGCCAACATACTGGCTAACGACAAGCTGAACCTTCCACACAAGGTGCGTCGATACCATAAGGAACTGAAGCCCCTTGACTACAGATGGTGATTCTGGGACCTCTACTGCCATTGGGCTGCACCAGTGATGATTTGGGGGTGTCACTTCAGTGCAATGATTACGTAATCAGTGATTTTGTTTTGTTATACATTTGTAATTAATGTTGACCACTGCATTCAGTTTGACATTAAAGAGCATCGAAAAAGCCAAATGAAATCCGCTGTGATTCAGTTTTGTATAAAAATTAAAGGTGACAGACGGGTATCAGCAAGAGTGAAAGGGAAGGTCTAAAGAACGGTAGTGAGACCAGCTGGGTTATATAGGCTGGAGACGGTGGCACAAGAGACAGAGCTGGAGGTGGCAGAGTTAAAGATACAGGGAAGACTTTTTAGAGGCCCTGTGGTAAGGTGACCCTTAGGGTCCTGTACAAGTGGGCAACAGGAATCAGTGAGACAGGACTGGAACAGACAGGCCAGGCTGTGGTTTAGCGGTAACTGAGATGTAATGAGCTTATCTGAAGTTAATCTTAAGAATTTGGGACCCTGCCTGGCAAAAATTAAAGGCATAAACAAGTTCTAAAAATAAGCAATGAACCAGCACTGGTAGAATTTCCATCAGATGACCCGTACAGCACACTGAAGTGATTTTACTGCAAACCAGTCATCCAGACTTTATTTATATGCCAAACACCAATGAGCTTTACAAGTGCTGATCTGTGATTTGTTCAACTACAACCCCAAATCTGAAAACAGGTGGGACGGTATGGAAAACGCAAGTACAACAAAACCGCAGTGATTCTTAAATGTAATTTGACTTTGATTTGACTGCAGACAGCATGAACAGAAGATATTTCACGTCTGCTTTGTCTGCTCAACTTCATTTCATTTGCTTTTTCTTCTTCATCTTTCAGCTGCTTCCATTAGGGGTCACCACAGCAGATCATCTTGTTCCATCTCTTCCTGTCCTCATCATCTTGTTCTGTCACACCCATCATCTGCATGTCCTCTCTCACCACATCCATAAACCTCCTCTTAGGCCTTCCTCTTCTCCTCTTCCCTGGCAGCTCTATCCTTAGTACCCTTCACCCAATATACACCCAGCAGATGCCCAAACCAGGGCGGCACGGTGGCACAGTGGGTAACACTGCTGAATCACAATAAGGAGATCTGGGTTCTCTTCCCGGGTCCTCCCTGCATGGAGTTTGCATGTTCTCCCCGTGTCTGCGTGGATTTCCTCCCACAGTCTAAAGACATGCAGGTCAGGTGCATTGGCGATCCTAAATTGGCCCTAGTGTGTGTGTGTGTGTGTGCCCTGTGGTGGGCTGGCGCCCTGCCCAGGGTTTGTTTCCTGCCTTGCGCCCTGTGTTGGCTGGGATTGGCTCCAGCAGACCCCCGTGACCCTGTAGTTAGGATATAGCGGGTTGGATAATGGATGGATGGATGGACGGATGTCCAAACCAATGCAATCTCGTCTCTCTGACTTTGTCTCCCAACCGTCCAACTTGAGCTGACCCTCTAATGTCCTCATTTCTAATCCTGTCCATCCTCGTCACACCCAATGCAAATCTTAGCACCTTTAACTCTGCCACCTCCAGCTCTGTCTCCTGCTTTCTGGTCAGTGCCACTGTCTCCAACCCATATAACACAGCTGGTCTCACTACCGTCCTGTAGACCTTCCCTTTCACTTTTGCTGATACCCGTCTGTCACAAATCACTCCTGGCACTCTTGTCCACCCACTCCACCCTGCCCTGCACTCTCTTCTTCACTTCTCTTCCACAATCCCCACAGTCACTCTAAATTGTTGATCCCAAGTATTTAAACTCCTCCACCTTCACCAACTCTACTCCGCTCATCCTCACCATTCCACTGACCTCCCTCTCATTCACACACATGTATTCTGTCCTGGTGGTCCTACTGATCTTCATTCCTCTCCTCTCCTCTCAGATCTCCACCTCTCCAGGGTCTCCTCAACCTGCTCCCTACTCTCGCTACAGATCACAATGTCATCAGCAAACATCACAGTCCACCATAGTCCTGCCTAATTTCATCTGTCAACCTGTCCATCACCATTGCAGATAAGAAAGGCCTCAGAGCCGATCCCTGATGTAATCCCACCTCCACCTTGAAACTTCATTTCATTTGCTAATAGACATCAATTGCTGCATTTCAGGCCTGCAACACATTGTAAAAAGAGTCTGGACGGTAAAGCATTGACCCCTTTGTAACGCCGCCCTTCCTTCTCACAACACCTAAAAGACCTTTTGGCACTGAGGAGACCAAGCGCTGAAGCGTTTCAGGTATCACGTCATCCCATTCTTCCTGCAAACACATCTTATGGTGTGCAACAGCACAGGGTCGTCATCATCGCACTTTTGGTTTCAAAATTCTCCATACATTCTCCGTTTGGGACAGGTGTGGACCCTGTAGCCGGACCATCTTTCTTCCGGCAGCACTCGGGTCCCAGTTTGAGGTGGTCCACCCGGGTAGGAGCATGGAATGTCTCGTCTCTTCGGCATTTAAGATTTTTTTTTTTATTTGCATTTTCCATACCTTTCCAATTTTTTCTGATTTCGGATGGTAGATCAAAGGAAGATTAAGGTAATTTGGGGTTGCAGGTTTAGTCTGAATCAACAGCCTTGTGATTTAACAGCCAGCCAGCGCTTTAGCAACCATTATGAGAAAGTCCCAGCACACTCAAAGCAGACACCTGAACTGACCAACATGACCCCCAAGAAAAAAAAGAAGGACAAATTACAAAGATAAAGAAATAAGTAAAGTAACACCAGTGCTGTTCCTGTCTCACGACTGGTAGCTCAAACAAGCCATTCCGATTACCTGCCCCCCAAGATGACAACCAATGAGTTCAAGTCCCTCACAAGCAGCATCTTCTTCAGTGCGTGCAGCAGATTGCAGCCTCCGCTCGGCTCAAGCGCCTGAATCCACATGCGAGCTTCATGGAGTCTGAAGGAGACAAGAAACACATCGTCAGTCCTGCCTGAAGTCGAAATGGCTCAGGCCACGGAAAGGCGTCTTCTCTTTGACCTCAGGCTGGTGTGATGACATTAAAGCCGCTCGTGATCCACGAGGATTTATTTGGGTGTGGGTGTGAAGGCACGTGAAGTACACGAATTAAACACAAAAATATGCAAATATTTGTGATGTGTGAGGTGAGATGTGACCTGTAGGAGGCGTTGCAGCACCTCAAGCCTGCAGACACAAATTCACAACGCGGTCCTGAGTGCTTATTTAAGACCTCCGCAGGGTTTCAGTTTCCTTCCTGTTAGACTGAACAAGCAATACGTTTCTCCTCCTTCTACACCTCCTACGTAATCTCATCCACCTCCTCCCGACTCTGACCACCCAGCGGAAGGAGGCGGCGGCCCCTGTTACGTCGAACCCAGCCTGGTGTCAAGGAGGAAGCACTCCCAGGTCAGGTGGAAACCCCTGAAAGTAGGGACAGCCATGCACAGCAGCATTTGATGTCGGCGCCCAAACAGGACCACAACTCCCAGCATGCCCTACAGGTAAATGAATGCGCATACTGGCCCCGGAATGCTGCCATCCAGTGTGTTTGGAGGAGCATGTACTCTTTGAATACAGAAACCATCACTTTTTCTTATGGGGTTTATCCTGGCCAGGGTGTCAGCCAATCCATGCTGCCCATTACAGACAGTGTTCTCCCTTCGACTTTCTCGTATACTCAGATATAGGGATGGATATTTGAGGAGTAAGCCACAAGACAATGATTACACTTTTATATTATGTGCATTAAAGAACAAATCAAATCAAATTAATAATATATTGAACAATTATTATAAAAGTAAAGTTGAATAAATCGGACTCTGTAGCTGCATGAATAAAGGGTAAACTACCACTTCCTGTTAGCGGAAATAACTAAAAAGTTGATAGAAATCTACGTTTTGTATCTAATACTTGTATGTAAAATTTAGTTGACCTAAGTAAGAGCGTACCCAAGTTATCGTGTTTACATACAGACACACACAGACATATAGACAGAATTCCAAAAATGGTATTTTTAGACTCAGGGAGGTCTAAAAACACTGAGATTGGAGTGGGAAACGCTTACCTGAGAAGGGTTTCCCACAAATAAAAACTCTTTGTGCTTCACACTCGTGTCCGAGCCTCTCTGCAGACCATTGTCGGGCAACCGGTGAATTTTCTAGGGGCGCCGCGAAAACTTTTGTAAAATATTTAAAATTGCTAGTGTTTTTGAACTTTTGTTTTATTAAAAAGATAATGTTTAAAAAAAAAAAAATTTTATGTTGGAAAAGCAGATAACAGTTAATCAGATTGTTGAATAAACGAATGTATTTATTTTGAATGCAAGTTAAAATTTTCGCTGTTCACCATTCATCATAATATCAACACCAGCATTGTCAAAAACACATCTTGTGAGACTTAAAAAGTCTCATTGTTAGAAGATCTCGCTCACTGTACGGATACGGAAATGAAGTCTAAGAAACGCGAGAGACTTCAAATGATCGACAAGGAAATGCGCGTCTGTCTTTCGAAAATCGATCCTCGCATCAATCTCATATGTGTTGAAAAACAATCTCAACGTTCACGTTAATTAAATTTAAGATTTATCCTTTGATTCCTTTATTAATAAAATGCCTTTCAAACTTGTAAAATTAACTGTTTTTATTGGCGATTGTAGATTGTGTCGTCACGACTTTATTTATGGGCAGTCCCTCAGGTGCGCCGCGAAAGAAATTTTTTGGACTTAGTGCACCGTAACTCGAAAAAGGTTGCCTTTCACTGCAGAGGGATGTTTGGGAAGCTGGGGAGCCCCCTGCTGGTCACACCAGTTAAAAGTGAATAATTGAACTGAGTGCACACTTTATTATGGTGGCTGTGTTGCAGCTTTCACTCATTAAGATTCATTTATAATGTTAGTTTAAGATGTCATCTATTAAAGGATAAGTTTTCTGTTTTTTAAGTTTTAAGATATTTCTTCACAAATATGTTGCATGTGCATTTGGCATTCAAAATTGTGTTCTCAAGTTAAGCGTTTTCCAAAAAACTGCATAGTCCCTGCGTTGATGGATTGAAGGCCAGATGTCCACATCAGGATCACCGTTGTCGAATTTTATACTGAGAGTCATTAGGTACGGGGCTCAACTGGAAAACTAAATCATAATAACTTGCCAAATACGTTAATTTTACAAGCCACGAAAATTATTGAGCACGGATCGGCGTCTTCAGATTTTAAAACAGCTTAAACATGTCATTTTTAAACAAGGAAGCACCAATACTATGAGATTCAGCCATTTTCAAAGAAGACCCCCCTTCCTCCGAAACGACCTTTAACCCCTAGGGGGTGTGGTTTCCTCTTGAAAAACAAAAATCACACTAAACTGTTCTTGCTGTGTCGCGGATATCGTGATGATTTACTTTTGTATTTCCCACACCAACAAATTGGAAACGTATCCTCACCTCAATAAAAATAGCACCAGGAATATGGAATTAAAAAATATAGATATTTCCAGGGGGCGGCACGGAGGCGCAGTGGTAGCGCTGCTGCCTCGCAGTTAGGAGACCCGGGTTCACTTCCCGGGTCCTCCCTGCGTGGAGTTTGCATGTTCTCCCCGTGTCTGCATGGGTTTCCTCCCACAGTCCAAAGACATGCAGGTTAGGTGGATTGACGGCTCTAAATTGTCCCTAGTGTGTGCTTGGTGTGTGGGTGTGTGTGTCCTGTGGTGGGTTGGCACCCTGCCCGGGATTGGTTCCTGCCTTGCGCCCTGTGTTGGCTGGGATTGGCTCCAGCAGACCCCCGTGACCCTGTGTTCGGATTCAACGGATTGGGAAATGGATGGATGGATATATTTCCAGATCCCTTTAGTTGTCACAAACATGTCAGAAACACACAAGGCTTGTATCCTTATATCAAATCTTTTGCTGCTTCAAAGTGGACATATGCCATATATTTTTAGGCTTTGTTTTCCGGTCAGGCCCCGTGCCCCATTACTTCCATTATACAACGTCAGGACAGGCGATATATATATATATTTTTTTTTAATTTATTGAAGACGATTACATTTAGAACAGTTTCATGTATCGAAACATGTATGTGCATTGAATTATCGTTTTCGTGAACGCTCCGCAATCTGTACTCATCCCTACTATTCTCTGCTGTTCTTTTTTCCTTTTTTTCCTGTCACCTGATCAGGGCACCGTGATGTCCCTACATTGATGGATTGAAGGCGAGAAGTCCACATGACCCTCATCATCAAGTTCTTCCATGTGAACCCTGAATACCATGACTGAATGAAATCATTGATTTGGGGGCTGGCTGGGTGGTCTCTTGGCCTTGGGACCCCTGCAGATTTTTTTTTTTTTCCTCCGGCCCATCTGGAGTTGTTTTTTTTTATTTTGTTTGCTTTTTCTGTCCTCCTGGCCATCTGACCTTACTTTATTCTTTGTTATTTAGTATTGCCTAATCTTATTTTTATTTCATATAAACTTTTCTTTTGCATTGGGTGTGACGAGGATGGATTGGATTAGTAATGAGGACATCAGAGGGTCAGCTCAGGTTGGGAGACAAAGTCAGAGAGGCGAGATTGCGTTGGTTTGGACGTGTGCAGAGGAGAGATGCTGGGTATATTGAGAAAAGGATGCTAAGGATAGAGCTGCCAGGCAAGAGGAGAAGAGGAAGGCCTAAGAGAAGGTGGTGAGAGAGGACATGCATGTGATGGGTGTGACAGAGTAAGATGACGAGGACAGGAAGATATGGAAGAAGATGATCCGCTGTGGAGTTCCCTTTAGAAGCAAAAGCTCCCTTGTTGGAATAAGTTCTTTTAAATTGCAGCATTTTAAGTAACCAACAATATAGAGATATGATATTAAAAGGCGATATCCCTCCCATAGTGATTACGGCGGTACAAAAAGAAATCACATGAGAAAATTATACTTAGCTTTCTTTAATGACGATTTTACGCGGTATAACAGACGAAAGGAAGCCATAACAAGACAATATCAAGGTATGATCTTGATCTATTGAGTCTGCTATTTTTGTCACTGCGCTGAAAGGTTTTTCCGGACGGATGATATCATCCATCCATAGGCTTCAAAGGGTTTGGTAGCAGTCCAAATCCTTATATACTGGTTTCTCCATGTGCTGGTCTTCTCTGGCTCCAAACAAGGACAGTAAACTCAAACCTCACCTCCAACAAGAATAGCACAATGCTCACACTGCAGTTTGTCCCATTCTCCAAACTGCTAAGCTAATGGTTTCTAAATGCAGCCTAGTTCCTGTGTACCATACTTGGTCTGCCTGTATGAATGAATCCATAACAATGTGCATAGAGACAGTGACATTAAACTTAATATTATAACAAACTGATTATAACATGTGGCGACCCCTAACAGGAGCAGCAGAAAGAAGACGTAGAAGATAAACTTTTCTGTCCTCATCTTGTAAAGCACTTTGAGCTACACCATTTGTATAAAAATGGGCTCTGGAAATAAATGCTGTTGTTGTATACACAGTATAGCATGTTTGTGAAGAGATAATTCTGACTTAACCTTTAAATCAGGGCTATTCAATTGCAAATTCAGTCGGGACAGATTTTCAAACCAAGAAATTTAGCCGGGCCAGACATTTTCAGCGGCCGGTAAGCAGCAGTTAAGACACGTTTAAAAGCAGAATTCACTCGAGCTCCATATGCACAAAGCATACAATTATTTAACTCAAAATTATATATCGAGCACATCTGTCTCGCTTAAATGTTTCCAAGGCGAGATCCAACCTGCGAACGCAGCAATCGAGTCCCAACCTCACTGGGTCACATTGTTTTGGGCCTGCACCAAATTAACATCATACTGGACCAAAATTTATAAGTGCCTTTCATGCAGCCCTGGTGTCACAATCCGTCCTAACCCACTAACAGCTGTGATTGGTGGGCTCACAGAGGGGCTTAAAGTGGAGAAAGACAAACAAACTGGAATGGCCTTCACCACACTATTGGCACACAGACTTGTCTTGTTGTCTTTTAAGTCAGTGGGTAACCGATGTTTTATGTTATCTGAAATTGGAAAAAATCTAATTCTCAATTAGAGGATCTGTGCAACCAACCAGTCTACATGTGTTTTGTGGACTTGGAAAAGGCATTCGACCGTGTCCCTCGGGGAACCCTGTAGGGGGTGCTCCGGAAGTATGGGGTACCGGACCCCCTGATAAGGGCTGTTCAGTCCCTGTACAACCGGTGTCAGAGCTTGGTCCGCATTGACGGCAGTAAGTCGAGCCCGTTTCCAGTGAGAGTTGGACTCCGCCAGGGCTGCCCTTTGTCACCGATTCTGTTCATAACTTTTATGGACAGAATTTCTAGGCGCAGCCAGGGTGTTGAGGGGGTCCGGTTTGGTGGACTCAGGATTGGGTCACTGCTTTTTGCAGACGATGTTGTCCTGTTTGCTTCATCAGGCCGTGACCGTCAGCTCTCTCTGGATCGGTTCGCAGCTGAGTGTGAAGCGGCTGGGATGGGAATCAGCACCTCCAAATCCGAGACCATGGTCCTCAGCCGGAAAAGGGTGGAGTGCCCTCTCAGGGTTGGGGGAGAGATCCTGCCCCAAGTGGAGGAGTTCAAGTATCTCAGGGTCTTGTTCACGAGTGAGGGAAGAATGGAGCGTGAGATCGACAGGCGGAACGGTGCGGCGTCCGCAGTGATGCGGGCTCTGCCTCGATCTGACGTGGTGAAAAAGGAGCTGAGCCGTAAGGCAAAGCTCTCAATTTACCAGTCGATCTACGTTCCTACCCTCACCTATGGTCATGAGCTATGGGTAGTGACCGAAAGAACGAGATCGCGAATACAAGCGGCTGAAATGAGTTTCCTCTGCAGGGTGTCTGGGCTCTCCCTTAAAGATAGGGTGAGAAGCTCAGTCATCCGGGAGGAGCTCAGAGTAGAGCCGCTGCTCCTCCGCATCCAGAGGAGTCAGATGAGGTGGCTCGGGCATCTGATCAGGATGCCTCCTGGATGCCTCCCTGGTGAGGTGTTCTGGGCACGTCCAACCGGGAGGAGGCCCCGGGGAAGACCCAGGACACACTGGAGGGACTATGTCTCCCGGCTGGTCTGGGAACGCCTTGGGATTCCCCTGGAAGAGCTAGAAGAAGTGGCCGGGGAGAGGGAAGTCTGGGCCTCTCTGCTCAAGCTGCTGCCCCCGCGACCCGACCTCGGATAAGCGGAAGAGGATGGATGAATGTGCAGAAATTTTTCAAAACCTGGCAGGATCTGATCAGTAACATTTTAGAATAAGCTCTTAAAGCACTGAGGAAGCAGATTCTCTCGCTATTCTTTCTTTTTCTTCTCCATTCATCTATATTCACTTATTAAGTTATCTATTTACTTATCTTTGCTATCGTTGCTTCAATGACTTTTAATTTAAAACCAGCTTCATATTTTCTTCTAATCGTAGATAAGCGATGATCTTATGATAAAAGTGTATGAGATACAAAAAACACAAAACAGTGCACGTCACTTCGGAACAGTTCGGATATCACCGTGTGGTCACGTAGGCACAATACATAGAAAAAGAAAAAGGCCATGTTTGCTCTGTGGTTCCTCTCCCAGGTAAGCATTAGCATATCAGAATCTCTTGGACCAATAGCGTGAGTTTTCCGGATTCGACTTATACGACTGACATTATAAAACACTGGAAATTATACAGTAAACTCAAGCCCCGACTTATCCACAGGAGAACTTAAACACAAGTATATACGGTAATTAGTTTAAAGTTTCAATGATTCCATTCGCCGCTGGTGAACATAGCAGAAATGATAATCGCCAAAGCCTATTTTTGGTGACATTCGAGACCATGTTAGTTGCAGTCTGGAGCTCTGGCAGGACCATGGGCTGCGCCACTCACAGGAAGGTTGCTTCTGGGCCACCATTGGAATAGGCCGGCTCTAATGGGTCTGTCCTGTTGAGAATTGGACGGGTGATTTTTTGCTTTGTTAACAGAGCTAAACCAGGAGATGCTCTTTGAAAATGAAACCTAAGGAAATAAAAATAAAACTAACTACCAAATCCTAACAGAATCGAAGTTGAAAAAAGCAGGCTAAGAGGTCAAACCCAACAAAACTCGAGAGAAGGACGATAACAAATCATTTCTTTGTCTTTTTTTTCTGGTCTTGGTTTTG
>JANRMT010062861.1:8246164-8259307 GCA_026402145.1 Polypterus bichir lapradei | reverse complement strand
CATAGCAGTGAAAAGAAATGTTAAATTTCCTAAAAATAGCAACAATAGGGGGAAGGTATATAGAGAATAAGATAGGACCCAAAATGGCTCTCTGAGGAACACCACATCTAAGAAGAGCAGTAGACGAAAAAGAGGAATTTGAAGTCACTGAAAAGTGTCTACCAGTTAGATATGACCTGAACCAGTTAAGAGCAGCCCCTTCAAGCCCAACAAAATGTTCAAGGCACAACAGCAATATCTCATGGTCAACAGTGTTAAAGGCAGTGGACAGGTCAAGGAGGACAAGGACAGCAGTTCCACCTGAGTCAGTAATAATGGAGATGTCATTGAAATATCACATGAATACAGCTTTCTATAACTCATTGCCAAAATGATGTCCTAAATCTCCTCAGATTGTAAATAATTACATTTTCTCTTTCGAGAATTCATCAATGTCATTCTATAGTAAGCAAGCCGGGCCTGAGCTGTCTTGTTGAACCTTCCATTCATTTTGTTTGCTGTATCTGTCCTATTTGCTAGAAGCAGCTCAGGGGTACACTGCAAACAAAATACCTACACAAATATTAGACAAAAAAAAATTAAATAGGAGTTGTTTTGCTTTTATTTAGCAAAAATATCTGCCAGTGGGGTAGGCAAAATTTACTTGACCAGATTTCTTAAACTAAGCTAAAAAGCCGTAAATACACATTTTTTGAGAAGTCACTAATTAATAATAAATGGTACAACTTAAACCACTTACACCTGAACACCAGCAAAACCAAGGAGCTGGTGGTGGATTTCAGGAGGCCCAGGCTCCTCATGGACCCCGTGATCATCAGAGGTGACTGTGCAGAGGGTACAGACCTATAAATACCTGGGAGTGCAGCTGGATGATAAACTGGACTGGACTGCCAATACTGATGCTCTGTGCAAGAGAGGACAGAGCCGACTATACTTCCTTAGAAGGCTGGCGTCCTTCAACATCTGTAATAAGATGCTGCAGATGTTCTATCAGACGGTTGTGGCGAGCGCCCTCTTTTACGCGGTGGTGTGCTGGGGAGGCAGCATAAAGAAGAAGGACGCCTCACACCTGGACAAACTGGTGAGGAAGGCAGGCTCTATTGTAGGCATGGAGCTGGACAGTTTGACATCCGTGGCAGAGCGACGGGCACCGAGCAGACTCCTGTCAATCATGGAGAATCCACTGCATCCACTGAACAGGATCATCTCCAGACAGAGGAGCAGCTTCAGCGACAGACTGCTGTCACCATCCTGCTCCACTGACAGACTGAGGAGACCCCACACTATGCGACTCTTCAATTCCACCCGGGGGGGGGGGGTAAACGTTAACATTATACAAAGTTATTGTCTGTTATACCTGCATTGTTATTACTCTTTAATTTAATATTGTTTTTTTATCAGTATGCTGCTGCTGGAGTATGTGAATTTCCCCTTGGGATTAATAAAGTATCTATCTATCTATCTATCTATCCATCTTACCATAAAGAAAACAAGATGTACTGTTAGGATATAAATACTTTTCACTTGCTCAGACTTCATTTCTCGCAGTGTACATTGCGCCCCAAGGAAGTGCTGGTTGTAAGTGTCCCCCCCTCCTTTAAGATCTGTGCTGTGGAATCCGTAAATGAAATCAATGAAAGAGGAGGGATCCCCCTTGAAGATTGGTGCCCTCACGATCAGGGGGTGAGCGGGATGATTGGCACCTATCTTCCCAGCCGGGGGTTGGGGTGCTCAAGGAGGGGTTTTGGCACCCCTAGGCCTGTGCCACGGGCTGGGCCCTGCTATTTGCTATTTAATCTCCTCCTATATAAAGTACCATTTTAGATGGGGCTTTCTTGTTGCATAGCTCCCCAAGTCAGAGGGGTTACCTTTAGAAGATATGATTGTTATTTTCATGTGATTGAGTTGTGTTTTGTTTCTATTATCATCTTATATATAAACATTGTCACACACGTGCGAGTAGGAGACAACTAAAGGGCCTGAATAATAGTAATTCCAGATCCGACCAGGGGGCGGCGGTGTGCACTGATGGTCTTTCTCAGTCCCTTGCAGACCATTCTCGGGAAAACCCACGGGGATCCGGTGCCCTTAGATGATGTCACTTCTGGTGTGGACACCTTCGATGACGTAACTCCCGGTTCTGATACCTCCGGTGATGCCACTTCCGGTTCTAACACCTGCAGTGACATCACTTCCGGTGCCGACATATGAAGACGCCATCTTTGCTGGCATGAGTCAGTTCAGTTGTGGACTCCGGTTTGTAAAGATCTGTGATATTTTCAACCTTCTTTGCAGCCAGGACATAATATACGGTAGGCTGCCCCAAACCTTCTTGCTGTCTCAGTGTGATATTTGTGACAACATCTACATGTGAAAGTGCGTGCGTCTGTCTGTTTGGCCCGGAAGTGCGAGGCTACAGCATGAAACTGAAAGAGAGCGACTCTCCCTTCGCCAAAGTGAAACCGCCGACAAAAGACAAACTCGCTTAGCCGCTGATGTACAAGAAGGGGGGGGGAACATATCGGCAAAACGAAACCTCCGAGGAGAGAGAAACTCGCTTAGCCGATGATCAATTTTTTTTCCTGACGATTTCAATATTTTCTAGGTGCCTGGGCTTTTTACAGCAAAGGCTTACACAGCTAGTAATAAATAAATAACAAAGACAGTTTATAAAAGCTGTAGGATAGAAAATCATAAAATGTCGTTTTCACAAATATCTGCCCCCCAGTATCTCTTACCTTAGCTAGTAAAACGCACCAGAAGAATAATTTGAGTTGTGCAGTCTTCTGCGTGCAGCGTGAAGGTGGTCCTGCTCCAACCAAAGCGCCTGGAAACACGCATTAGCAAAAGAACACGGCGGGCCCCGTTCATCAGACCTCATTGTCACATTCTCCTCTGGTGTGCTGCCACTCTCAGCAGAAATGTCACAAAGGGTTGGACTGGCGGTGACATGTCATGTGGCTTGAGACACCATCTAAAGTGACGGTGGTACCGCGGGTGGCGAGGACCAAAATGCATCGAATGGTTGGGTGAGTCGCTGCGCTGTGGTGGATATGGAGAAGATGAGGCTGAAGGGTGGTCCGGTGGAAGGTACTGGAATGGAAAGTACGAAACGGCAGGTCTCATCGCTAAGAAAGGGACAGGGAATTTTGAGTGCAGCCAGGAAAACTGGGACTGGGACTGGGACTGGGACACCCGGACGATGGCAGTTCAACGGCTGGTGGCAGTTGGGAGTGCAGTTGTAATAAGCAACATTTATTCAAGATCTTTTTTTTTGTTTGCTTTTAAGAAGAGGAAGTTCTCAATTAAAATATTTCTGAATGTAATGAAATACTAAGCGTTTCCCACGGGAAATGTCGACTTTTTGCTGGTAAGTTTGCCCAGCTGCAACTTAAATGTAAATAGAGCAGCATGTTTTCATGTATAAAGAGAAGCTTCCTCAGTCCTCAGACTTTCTGAAGCGCCTCCTTATGGAATCATGTTCTTTACTATCATAGTCTGCTCAGTGTGTGTATATCCACAATACTACAGCTCAGGTCAGGGTGGGGAGCATGCAGCACGTTGTCGCACCCACCACACGACGAAACAGCAAGTTGGCAACCCCCCAGGCAGACACGCGGTCCAGTCCAACCCACTGCAGTCAGGTGTTAGGTTGGCATCTCCTTGGCCTGGTCCAGCCACTAGGGTCCTCAATAATGAGGGTCCTGCGAGCCGGATCACCCTTGGGGTGGACTGGACCAGTAACCCCGTGGTCTGCACTCCAGCAACCTGCAGACCATAATGCCTTCAGTTTATACAGTATAAGTGCCCAAGCGGATGTATTGTATTGTATTGACCCCCCTTCTTTTTGACACCCAATCTACCTGGAAAGGGGTCTCTCTTTGAACCGCCTTTCCTGAGGTTTCTTCCATTTTTTCCCTACTGTGGTTTTTTTGGGAGTTTTTTCTTGTCTTCTTAGAGAGTCAAGGCTGGGGGGCTATCAAGAGGCAGGGCCTGTTAAAGCCCATTGCGGCCCCTCTTGTGTGATTTTGGGCTATATAAAAATAAATTGTATTGTATTGTATTGATGGACGGGCATTCCAGCAGGATCCAGGAGGATTTCTTGACCAGCTGGATGGACGAGGGAGGAGGGTCTCGGGTGGCTTTTTAACCCTCCACTACGCTAGGAGGCAGCTTCCCTCGGGTGAAGCGCCCATTCAAACTCCTGCAGGACACTTTGGGAAATGTAGTCTTGGTGAGCAGCCCTGTCAGGATGTGTAGGCCCCACTAGAGGGAGCTAGAAGAAAAGCTGGATACCTGAAAGGAGGTTCTGCCTGACCCAGACGTGCTTCACACCAGAAGAACTCACAGGTCTGCCTGAAAAAGAAGCCACCCAGCCTTCTCCAGGTGAGTTGAGTCGGGAGGAAGTGGACAAAGCTTACCTGGAGGAGAGATGGAGGATTTTTTTTTGTGTGTATTGGAGGATTGTGTCCCGTAAAGTGGTGCCTCGTACTTCAGACTTCGTTTCAGGAGGTTGTCTGAACTCTGAATTGTTCAGAGAAATAATGGAAAGTGAATGAATCCGTCCCCAGACCCTAAACAATACCCACTTTGATAAACTTATAACAGCAAAGAGTCGCTGGAGAAATCCGAAAAATGGACTTCCTCAGGGTTCAGTGCTGGCTTCTGTTCTGTTCAATATTTAAACCAACGACCAGCCTGTGTTCACCAACATTAGGAGGTCCATTTATGCAGATGATCTCTGCTTAGCCTCCCAGTCTGTTTCCTTCCAAGATATCCAAAAGAGACTTACCAAAGCCCTCAGCCACCTCTCAGAGTATTACACTGAATGGTTCCTTAATGCCAACCCAGGGAAGACACAGGTCTGTACCTTTCATCTTAACAAAGACAAGCAAACACAACTCTAGAGATCAGGTGGAATGACGAAGTACTGAAGAACACCAAACATCCTGTTTACTTAGGCATCACTCTGGACAGGTCACTGTCTTTTAAAGAACATATTTTTAAACTCAAAAAGAAGATATCCAGCAGGAATAATCTCCTTAGCAAACTAGCAAACACATCCTAAGGGAGCAGACCCTAAGACCCTGCGATCAACGGCCATGGCACTCTGTTATTCAACAGCAGAGTATTGCGCACCAGTGTGGGCTCGGTCAACCCATGCCAACAAGATTGACCCCGAGCTAAATAGTGCATGTCGAATCATCACCGGCACACTGTGAACAACATGCCTTCCTGCTTTATACAGGCTGGCTGGGATCGCGCCTCCCCATATATACGACGAGAAAGTAGTTCAAGAGTAGAAAGGTTCAAGCAACTGATGGACTCCAGGCACCCACTTCACCATCACCAGGAGGTAAATTGCCGACTAACTTCTCGTTGGAGTTTCGCCACAGCGGAACCCCTTAATCCAAAGCAGTCCACAAAACACGGGCTTGAGAGGTGGCAAGAGACTGACTGTAGCCCTCCCAATGAAGCTCTTCCTACACCTCAAGAGCATCTACCCAATGGAACATCCCTCTCTAGGAAAGGCTGGGTCAAAGGTGGGCAAAACAAGGGACAACCTATTCAGATGGGGCCTCACAACATGCACTGTATGTCCCTGTGGTGAGCCCACCCAAACAATGGACCACATTCTCCATGAATGTTCTCGAACATGTACTGATGATGATCTTAAGGATGCCAATGACGCCGCTCTTACCTGGATACGCAAGTGGCGTGATAAGATATGATGATGAACAGCAAAGACACATCATTTAAGGTAAAAATAACACAATTAAATGCCCTAAATAATAAATGAAACCTGCAGCAACTACTTGTCAGAAGCTCCCTAAGTGAACCAACAGAAAATGGCACATCTCCCTGCCTACAGAAAAAGTATAAAACGTGTGCTCACATTTATAACTCACACCGTGTAGTTAAAGTCGCCCCTCACATTTCACCCCCAAAAATTCACGTCCCACACTTAGCCCCTCACATTTCGTCTTCCACAATATAAAAAAATGCACCTAGAAATGTAAATAATGCACTTCATTTTTTTTATATCTTCCAGTTTATTTTGGTTTAATAAATGCGTAGGTTAAATTGCCAAAAAAATAACCAAATATGTGAAATACAATTAAACTTAAAAATATACCTGGAATTTTAAGGTTAACAAAAAGCATATGAATTATATTTAAGTACTGCTCATTAAGATGATTATTATGTCATATAACGTTTTGAATAATGTTTTAGAATTTCAATAAAAATTACAGTCCCATTTTCGAATTTAGTCTCCAGGCCAATTGCACCAGCTATACATTAAAGTCACTGTTATCTCCGTAGTCAAAACAAATGAATTTAACATTTACAATAAAATGTAAATGTTTATAATAGATGTCACAGTGCGTGGCGCCGTATATATTGATATTGCAACGCGTATCTGCGACACGTTACTTGTTCTTCAGAACCATTGATAGTCATGCGGTGAAAACAGCAAACGCGTGCTGTGTAACGGCCATAAAAATACAGGTAATAAAAATTTTTTTTAAAGTTTTAACGATCCAGGTAGGTGATAAGAAAAATATCTGGGGCGAAATGTGAGGAACGAAATGTGGGGGGCAACTTTTCTGGATCCCAGTTATACCACACTGCCAACTAGAACATCACATAAAGGGATTGTTCTCCTGCAGATCATCTAATGTGGTCTACTGAATGTCCCGATGCTGCACTCTATGTGGGAGAAACTGGAGAAACACTCCGCCAGAGAATGAACTTCCACAGGTGCCACGTCAAGCATGGCAACTGACTTCAACAGCCATGGACACTGTGAGAGGGACTTTAAAGTCACAGGGCTTATGGGCAACCAGCAGATGCCGGTCGGTTTATGACTCCAAGGATTAATAAAATAACAGTGGGAGGTCGAGCTTTTAGTTACAGGACCCCTAAACTGTGGACTGGTCTGCCTGCTTCTATAAGAGATGCCCCTTCGGTCTCTGCTTTTAAATCCTGGCTGAAGACTCACTACTTCAGTTTAGCACACCCTGACTAGAGCTGCTGATTAACTGTACAGACATCATCTCTGTTGTTAGTCATTAGCGCTAAAACATAAGTAACATGATAGTTAGAATTTGTTACTAACCCTCACCTATTCCGTTTCTCTTCTCGGTACTCAAATGTGGCACTTGATGCCACGGCCCACCTGCCAGGTTGTTTTGCCTGCGTAAGGTAAAGTCATCCCTGATGGAGGATCGCAGGAATTGTTGGGAAGAGGGGTTCGGATTGGATTGGCTGTCTCAGCTGTGGAATGGCCAATTGGTGGTAGGCAGCCTTGATGCCTGAGGCCTCCAGGACTCTAAACAAATCCAAATCATATTATGGGATATCATCTGCTGTTAAATTCTGCTCCATTACTTGTAATATTTTTATTTTTATACTGTATTGTGTATTACTTGTGTTCTGATCTGTGTATTGTATAGTAAGCGCCATCTGTTGCTGCATTTCTTCACTGCATTTCCAGAAGTATCGTTCAAACTCTGCATCAAATTTGACGTTCAAAGTTAGAATCGTATGAATGTCGAGGCATCACTGTATAAGGCAGTGGTCGCCAAGTCCGGTCCTGGAGGGCCGCAGTGTCTGCAGGTTTTCATTCTAACCCTTTTCTTAATGAGTAGCCTGCTAATTATCTTCTTTTGAACTTATTTTAATTGACTTGTTCTTGAAGACTCAGACCCGTTCATTGTTTCTTTTTCCTTAATTAGCAGCCAAACAAAAATGAAATATAAAATGAGCCGAAACAACTGGTGTCCATCATATAATATCTGAAAATAAAGAACGACGAAGGTCTCAGAAATGTCAATCTGCTCAGATCCAAAAAACATTTTAACAGTGTGCTCTTAGAAAAGAGAAATTCCACAATTTCGGAATTGTCTGCTATTACACAATGAGAGCAGCAACAAGCCACAGAATTAAAGAACGAGTTTAATTAACGACAAGACTCGGCACCTCATTAAGCAGCTGGTTGGAGTGAAATGGGTTGGAGTTTGAGGCCCTGACTTAGTTCTTAGCTCTTCTGTCGGCTCACTCACTTCACATTTCAGAGGAACGATGGAGAAATTCAGGGCAACAAATCTTAAAAAAGTAATTCAATTTAAATGAATTTAAAAGAAGTTAAATAGCAGCACAAACAGGGCACTCATTAAAAAAAGGGGTTAGAATGAAAACCTGCAGCCACGGTGGTCCTCCAGGACCGGACTTGGCGACCCCTGGTATAAAGTATCCTGAAGCCCTTGACTGCTTGCCTGGTGTTGGGGGCTCTGGGTGCCCCCTAGTGTTCACAAAAGGAATGATCAGCTGCTGGGCGCTTTATATATCACAGCTTTAGTACAAGGGTTAATCCATTCATCCTTCTTAAAAATCCGCTTTATCCTGAGCTGGGTCACGGGAAAGCTCCAGCCTATCGCAGCAAGCATATCAGTTACATTGGGAAGACAGGAAAGTTCAATGTCTCGCTCAGGGTCACACAAGCGATTCACTGATGAGGACTGAACCTGCAGCTCTGAGATTTAAAAATTCTTTACCAGCAGCCCATGCCGTCAAAATTAAATCCCGATTCCAAAATCCCACGTAACGTTCTTACCAAAAGACACTGCTGGAAATCATAGAGCTTCCCCAAACTGCAGTTGGCATTGGAGGCATCAACCAGAACGCCGATTTTCGTCCCCTTCACCAGTCCAAATATCTGAAAATTAAAAAATCACTGACAGTTAGAAGTAAACATCCTTGGATATACCAGGGGTGAGGAAAAAATGGCTGTTTTACCAATATTGGCTGTTCCTTTTGTTTCCGGTTAACTCAGAAATGTTTATAATATGAACACTGTGACGGACAACCTGGCACTGCAGCCGGCGTGGACCCCACACTCTTAGCTGGCCAATAGCCTGTGATAATGGAAGGTTAGGGAGGGAATAACAGAATCTCATTTCATGTCAGGACCAGGGTGTGGAAGGACATTACAGAGGCTACAGTCGGGCTGGCATTCTAACAACCGCTGAGCAACACCACTGATGAACTTGGGAACAGGGAAGGACAGCACAGTGGGCACCTGCCACCTATGCAGAGAGCGTGCCCCTTTACGCTGGGTGGCAGCATCCCATCTGGCAATCCCCATTATGGATGCCTGCAGAGCAGTATGGGAGTTGCGGTCCCACGGGTCTGCCCTGTCAGGTACCGTGGGCCCACCAGGGGGTGCCGTTGGATAGTAACGTTACAAGGACCACTGTAGCCTCGCAGGACACGGAAGTGCAACCTGGAGGTGATTGGTTAAGCACAGCAAGTATTCCTGGGTCCAAAGTTGAAAGACTCGGCTCAGGAAGTTGGGAGAGGAGCTGGACAACACTCCCCTGGGAGAAGACGAGAAGGAGCAACGAGAGGGATGATCGCTGTTACCGGGCTGGATTGTGTCCTGTGAGAGCTGCAACGACAATGAAGGGAGGAAGCCTGTAAAAGGTACTTGTTATTGTAAATGAAAGTACGGGATTTGAAACCAGGACTCTGTGTGTGTAATCGTGTCTAGGGTTTGCCCCCTAGTGGCCACAACACGTACAATATGATTTTTATATTGTAAAATAATATCGTAAACTAGCCATCCCCGCGGCTCAGCCCGTGTACTGGTGAAACAGTACAGTGAGGAGGATCCTGCCCGGCTCCCCACTACTCACGTCACACAGCCTCTGTCTCGGATTAGTGTGAATATATCGCTCCTGCAAGTGAACTATGATTCTTAGCACAATGAGAGAAGTCGCAAAATCAACTGGAATGTTCAAGTGAATTCTAGCAAAAAACGTGATCTAAATCCATTAAGTAGTTCTCTCATTCGCTAGCTAAGCGGAGTTAAGGAACACGCCCCGAGGCTGGTGCGTGAGGGTGGTGGGCATCCTCCCCTCAGGCTGTCTCGTCTCTCTCGGAATTACGTCAATAAATCGGTACCGCAAGCGAACTATGATTCTTAGCATGATGAAAGAAGCTGCAAAATCAACCGGAATGTTCAAGCAAATTCTAGAAAAAAGCCTGATCTAAATCTGTGAAATAGTTCTCTCGTTCGCTAGCTAAGCGGAAGTAAGATACGCCCTGAGACTGGCGCGTGAGTGAGGATGTTCCAACCCTCCTCCCCTCGGTCCGCTGCGTCTCTCTCTTGGATTTGCATAAATACATCGGTACCACAAGAAAACTCTGATACTTAACGCGATGAGAGAAGTCGCAAAATCAACCGGAATGTTCAAGCAAATTATAGAAAAAACCCGATCTAAATCCGTTAAGTAGTTTTCTCATTCGTTAGCCAAGCTGAGGTAAGATACGCCCTGAGGCTGTCGCGTGAATGAGGAGGGCCCCGACCCTTTCACCTCAGCCCGCTGCATGTATCTCAGATTCACGCAAATAAATCGGTACCGGGGTGGGGATCGATCTGTTCTTAACTCAATTTTTCTCTTTGTAAAAACTTGATTGCTTTGTATGGATTGCAATAAAATTAATAAAAAAAAAAACAAATAAATCGTTACCGCGAGCGAACTACATACATAGTGCAATGAGAGAAGCTGCTAAATCAATGGAATGTTCAAGAAAATTCTAGAAAAAAGCCGATCTAAATCTGTTAAGTAGTTCTGTCATTCACTAGCTAAGCGGATGTAAGATACGCCCAGAGGCAGATGCAGGAGTGAGGAAGACCCCACCCCTCGTTCTGCTGCGTCTCTCTCGGATTTGCGCAAATAAATCGGTACCACAAGCAAACTCTGATACTTAGCACGATGAGAGAAGTCGCAAAATCAACGGAATGTTGATCTAAATCCGTTAAGTAGTTCTCTCGTGAAATTGGACCGACATACAGGCAGACAGTCAGACGTTGGGTTTTTTATATACTGTATATCTAGAGATTAATCAGTAATCTGATGTCCTTAGAAGCCACCTACAAAACTCTTTGTTAGGTCAGGGGTGGGCAAAGTCAGTCCTGGAGGGCCGTAAGCGGCTGCAGGTTTTGTGTTCCAACCCAGTTGCTTAATTAGAACACAATCCTTGCCAATTCTTTAATTATCATGGCTTGTTTGTGCTTTAACTCTGCCATGTCAGGTCATTCTCATATATTAGATTTTTTTTTGTTTTTCCTTTCTAAGACAATGATTTGAAGCGTAAAACAGACGAGTAATTCTCAGTCCTTCACTTTTTTCTCTTCACTATTTCATTAAACCAAATAAATAAATGGAGACACACTAAATGGAGAAATGCTGGTTTCTTTTGTCATTTGAATCTTATGGCTAATAAGGAGCCATGGAAGATCGAGAATACAGCTGTTTAAGACTAAATTAACCAATTAGGGTTCAAAATCCTAACGAGCGAGACCACTAAAATAAAGCAGAAATGCTACATAGTAAGCTATTGGGTTGGAAGGAAACCACCAACTGCGGCCTACCAGGAACGACTTTGCCTACCCTTGTTTTACGTTAAAGTGCTTTGATTGGCTGGCCAACAATAGTTAACATGAGCTGAAGATGTGACTCCAGCACAACACGGGAGTTTAAAGCAGAATAAAGAGTTAAGAGCAAAATACCTTTCTGCTCCCTTGCATGAGCCATCCTATCCGCCGATGATACAGCTCCACGGCCCTGTAACCAAGAGAGAGAGAAAGACGTCATTCAACGCTGAAAACCGTGGCCATGGGAGGATATTTCCCGTCAGTCTTTAGAGATTAATAATTTTTAATTTACTTCAACGGGAACAAATATGTGGTACAGTAAAGCATGACCTCCCACGCGCTAAGTGATACGGTTAAGAGAGTGGAGATAAACAGGAGCCTCTGCCAGCCTGGCACCATCCTCCTGCATTCGAGAGATTTAGTAGACCGACCGTGACTGAAAATGACTTCACTTTGACAAGGGTAAGGAGGTCAATCGACACAGAAACTTGGAGTTGTCTGTGTGTCCTGAACAGATCAAACCGATAAGGGCGTTTTGTGCAGCGAACACTGCAGCGTTGTGCCCACCCCATCACACGTTCATGGCTCTTTAGCTGCTTTTGACATCTAGTTATCCATAGCATTTGAAACAGCACGGACAAGGAGTGGTTTTTGGAATTAGCGTTGGCATTAAGGAGTACGTGGATGTATAAATATTGAGAGTCTAGCGTAACCGTATAGGAACTTCTCAAGGACAATGTTGTGCAATTTCGCTTCTCAATCCTGACCCTGGGAAAACAATTTCTGTTAGTTTTAAAAGCAACAGACCACATAATCAATGAATATTTAATCAATAATAATGTGGCTGTTGGTTTTAAGTATCCTGTCGGAAACAGTAGCTGAGTCTACGATCCATTTAGCTGGCGAGGAGGACAAAGGTGGCAGCCTACCCTGGGTAACTTCATACTTGATTCGCAACAGACTAAAACGGGACACAGAGAGACCAAAATAAAAAGAAGACAATCACGCACTGTTAGTGTGAGTGAGACAAGGCCCGCTAAGGAACTGATGACCCAACTGGAGTTTGTGTTGGCGTTGAGCCTGAAGCTTCAGCTGGGAGCCGCCTAGGGATGCAAGAAGCACAGCTGTTTAGGCTGTAGAGGTATATTTGTCACACTCGTTTTATTCGTGGTTATTATTTTAGGCATATTATCTATCAGGTCAGGTCAGGTTGGGGAGCATGCACCAGCACAGGGCATTGTTGCACCCACCACATGATGAAATAACTCAGGATCCCAGTTGGCAACCCCCCAAGTCAGACGCACAGTCCAATCTCACCCTCCAGAAATGACCCTCAATCTGCCTCAGCCAGGTGTTATGTGGGTGTCCCCTTGGCCTGGTCCAGCCACTCGCATCCTCAACAATGAGGGTCCTGTGAGCCGGATCACCCTCAGGTAATCACGCCACATGGCCGTAGTGCCGTAACTGACGCTCCCTCACAATGCAGGTCATGTGCCTCATTCGGGACTCCATGAGCAACACAAAGTCAAACCAGCGGGACCCAAGGATACTCCGAGGACACACACGATGAAATAGCAATCGGGATCCCAGTTGGCAACCCCCCAGGCAGACACGCAGTCCAGTCCCACCCACCACAGCCAGGTGTTAGGTTGACATCTCCTTGGCCTGGTCCAGCCACTAGGGTCCTCAACAATGAGGGT
>JANRMT010062861.1:8209721-8246154 GCA_026402145.1 Polypterus bichir lapradei | reverse complement strand
TTAACACTGTAACTCCTTTTGCAACATCAGCTGCTTTAATGGCCTCTTTCTACTTTAGAATAGTCAAAATTGTAGACTTCTTTACTGGGCGAGAAGTTCAGTAACAAGTTTTCAATAATTTCTTTCTTAAATTCGATTTCAGTTTTCTTCGAACCTTTCTTCTCACCAACACTACCACTCTTCACTTGCCTAGGGGCCATGGTTAATTGCAAAATTAATGCAAAAGCACATGAAACAGATCACAAAGAGTTCACAGCGAATGCACGCATGTCTGACTGAGAACAATGTACAGGAAGAGACTGAACACGTGCGGAAATGATCGGTGCGTACGAACCGGAAGGGAAACTGGCTTGTTCATCGCCGGAGTGTGTGGTCATGAACAGATGCAAAAGTTTGGCGAACGTTTTGCTCGTAACCTGATTTGAACGTGGTCTGAGACGTTCGTGACCCGAGGTTCCACTGTACCAGCGAGAGTTGCAATTCCTAACAGCCATTATCAGTTAGACAGAAACTCTACCAGCAAGAGTCTTCAAACGCTTCTTAAACACACTGAGCATTTCAGATGGAGGTGGGCAACTCGTTCCACCAACTAAGAGATACACATGAAAAGAGTCCAGAGATGGCATCACCAGAAGGTCAAGAAGGAGCAGAGGACCTCACAGCTATCTTCATATACTGTATATGGGTGCCGACTCATCGACTACACTGTAAGCAAACATCGAGGAACTAAACTTGATATGTGCTGCTACAGGGAACCAATATAGTCATCTGAAGAGAGGAGTGACACGTGCCCACCTCGGCTGGATGAACACCAGACCTGCTACCGCATTTTGAGTCATCTGTGGAGACTTGTTGCTATGCCAGTACGCCTGCCAACAGAGAGCTGCAGTAGTCCAGAAGTGACAGTATCAGTGAGTGCAAGGTGGGAAACAGCTGTGGACAGGTCTACAGTCCATCGCGAGGAATGCACCACACTTGCGATGTACAGTCCCCAGTTAACCCAACCTGCAAGTCTTTGGGGATGTGGAAGCAAAGCCTGAATACTCAAAGGAAACCCTACACAAAGACTCACACAGACAACAACCAGAGATGAGGACGCCAAACCTGTGAGGTGGCAACTCAGAGCACTGTGTCACCGTGTCTGCCTGACGATAAACTAATTCAATCAAAATATTGTTATGTAATGATACTGGCATTTATTTGACAAGCCGAGTCATCTGCAGCTGCTTGGTGACACATGCTGAAACAAACTTCTGCCAACAGAGAGCTGCTGTAGTCCAGACGTGACAAGACCAAAGCCTGCACCAGAAACATCAGTGGGTGCAAGGTGGGAAACACCCGAGAATAGGTCCACAGTCCATTGTGAGGAATGTGCCACACTTGCGCTCACACCGGGGGGCCGATTTACAGTCTCCGGTTAACCCAATCTGCAAGACTTTGGGCCCAAATACTCAAAATAGAAACCCTACACAGACATGGAGGAAACATGAAGATTCACACAGACAACAACCAGGCATGAGGTCTGAACCGAAGGTTAGGCTTAGGGTTAGGGTTAGGGCAACGCAAAGCACCGTGTCACTGTGTCTGCCTGATGATAAACTAAATCAGTCAAAATACTGTTATGTAATGATACTGGCATTTATCTGACAAGTCGAATCATCTGCAGCTGCTTGGTGACACATGCTGGAACAAACTCCTGCCAACAGAGAGCTGCAGTAGTCCAGAAGTGACAAGACCAAAGCCTGGACCAGGAGTTGTGTTGCTAACTTTGTCAGATACGGCCTGACCTTACGGATGTTGTGTAAAGTGAATCTGCAAGACCCAGAGAGCATAGCAAGATGTTAAATGAAGGACAGCTGGTTATTGATCACCACCCCAAGGTTGTCTACAGACTTGGGGGGTGTTAATAATAGTGTGCCGAGCTCAACAGAGATGGGGTGTTGAATAGACAGACAAGCTGGGATAACAAGAAGGTTCATCTTTGCCAGGACTAGCTGGAGATGCTGCTCCTTCACCCAGGTTGTAATATCAATGAGACATGCAGAGATTACACCTGATACCGTGTGGCACTGATAGGAGAAACCATAGGATGATAGGGTCGAATGAGGAGGTGTATAGAGAGAAAAGAAGAGAAGAGGGCCCAGCACTGATCCTTGGGGCACCCTCGAGTCATCTCTCCTCACCAGGACACACGGTGGGATGTGCCTAAGAGGTCTCGGTGATGCCAAAGTCTGAGAGAGTGGCAAAGAGGATATTGTGGTTGACTGTGTTGAAGGCAGATGACAAATCGAGCAGGATGAGGAGAGATCATTAAATGAGTGGGAGGTCAGTGGAATGGTGAGGATGCAGGGAGTAGAGTTGGCGAAGGTTGAGGGGTTTAAATGCTTGGGGTCAACAGTACAGAGTAACGGGGAGTGTGGAAGAGAAGCGAAGAATGGGTGGAGAAGAGTATCAGGAGTGACTGGCGACAGATGGGTATCAGCAAGAGTGACAGTGAAGGTCTACAGGATGGTAGTGAGACCAGCTGTGTTATATGGGCTGGAGACGGTGGCACAGGAGACAGAGCTGGAGGTGGCAGAGTTAAAGATGTTGGGTGTGAAAAGGATGGACAGGATTAGGAACGAGGACATTAGAGGGTCGGCTCAGGTTGGTCAGAGAGGCGAGATGGTGCTAGTTTGGACCTGTGCACAGGAGACACACTGGCTACATTGGGTGAAGGGTGCTAAGGATAGAGCTGCCAAGTAAGAGGAGAAGAGGAAGGGCTAAGAGAAGGTTTATGGATGTGCTGAGGTGGTGGGTGTGATAGAGCAAGATGACGAGACAGGAAAAGATGGAACAAGGTGATCCACTTTGGTGACCCCTAACAGGAGCAGCTGAAAGAAGAAGAAGAAGTCAACAAAGGAAAGACGTTATGTTTCTCTGTCTTCTTAACGAACCATCCACACATTCGCCGTTTTAATCCTTAGATGCGTCTAACAAGCTCACACCAGAGGACTACTTAAGTTAAATGAAAGGAAGAGGAGGAAATGACAGAAGCTTTCAAAGTGAAGAGAGCTCAAAACCTGAGGAGGCGGGGGAATCTGGCATTTCAGCCATCAAAAAAAGAGCTCATTATTCATTTAGCATTTAATGGCAAACATTAATTATCAAGAAGACTCAGCATTTATGTAAGCATAAGGGAGAAAAAAAAAGGCCATTGAACACTTACGTAATCAACCTGCCTTGAGTGAGTAGGTGTGCGATTGTAAGCTTCATGTACTCCAGGCTGTGGGTGCTGAGCCATTCTTCTGACGTCTGGGTCTCTCCAGCATGCACCTTTGGACCTTGCATTCGCTGCAGAACGGAATTAAAAGATACAATACAGCAAGCATTTTGGCCTGCAGGAGTCCCGATCGCTAGGCCTGGATGCCTCACCCCCGCTAAGTGCTTTGAGACTGAGGCCGGCTGGAGGTCTGAGCAAGTGGGAGAAGTGTGGGGTATGGAGGTCACAAGAGGAATGCGTGTGGCGTATCTTTGTATTATGTAAATGTCTACAGCTCGTCTGAGGTACTGTAGGCTTTTTATTTGTGTTTGGTGTCTCTAGCTATTCCCTCAGCACCCCTCTGAGTTACTTTAAAACGGATAAATGATGTGAAAAATGTGATGTTTGTGGCGCAGTCGGTGGGAGGGATGGGTGTCCAGTTCGGTGGCCTTAGAATTGCGTCACTGGATTTTTGGCAGGTAACGTGGCCCTGCTGGCTCCATCAGGCTGTGAACTCCAGCATGCGTTTGGACAGTTTGCGGGGATGAGGGTCAGCACATTCAAATCTGAGGCCATGGTCCTCAGTAGGAAAAAAAAGGTTGACTGCCTTCTCCGTGTGGCAGGTGAGTTACTGACTCAAGTGGAGGAGTTTAAGTACCTTGGGGTCTTCTTCCCAAGGGAGGGGAAAAGTGACGGAGAGATTGACAGATGGATAAGGGGCGGCGAGTGCAGTAATGCAGTCGCTCAACTGATCTGTAGTGGTGAAGAAGGAGCAGAGCCAGAAGGTGAGGCTCTTGATTTACGAGTCGATCCACATCCTTACCCTCACCTATGGTCATGAGCTTTGGGTATTGACTGAAAGCATGAGATTGTGGGTACACATGGTACACGCAGGGTGGCTAAGCTTTCCCTTAGAGATCCAGGAGAGGCTCGGAGTAGAGCCGCTGACCCTCCACATCAAGAGGAGACAACTGAGGGGGTTCAGGTATCTGATACACATCACTCCTGGACACCTCCCAGTGGACGACCAACGGGGAGGAGACCCCGAGGAAGACCTTGGGCTCGCTTGGAGGGCTATACAGTCATATGAAAAAGTATGGGAACCCCTCTTAATTCTTTGGGTTTTTGTTTCTCATTGGCTGAGCTTTTAAAGTAGCAACTTCCTTTTAATATAAGACATACCGTATAGAAACAGTAGGATCTCAGCAGTGACATTAAGTTTACTGGATTAACAGAAAATATGCAATATGCATCATAACAAAATTAAAATCAATACTTAGTTGAGCCTCCTTTTGCTCCTTTGAGCCTCTAGACGCTGTCCTCCTATAGCCTCTGATGAGTGTCTGGATTCTGGATGGAGGTATTTCTGAACATTCTTCATACAAAATCTCTCCAGTTCAGTTCAATTTGATGGCTGCCAAGCATGGACAGCCTGCTTCAAATCATCCTATAGATATTCGATGATATTCAAGTCAGGGGACTGTGATGGCCATTCCAGAACATTGTACTTCTCCCTCTGCATGAATGCCTTTGTAGATTTTGAACTGTGTTTTGGGTCATTAGATAGATAGATAGATAGATAGATAGATAGATAGATAGATAGATAGATAGATAGATACTTTATTAATCCCAAGGGGAAATTCACATACTCCAGCAGCAGCATACTGATAGAAACAATATTAATTAAAGAGCAATAAAAAAAGCAATGCAAGTTAAAAAATGCAAGGTGGAGAGTGCGAGGCGGGTATAACAGTCTATAATCTTATATAATGTTGACGTTTCCCCCCCCCCCCCCCGGGTGGAACTGAAGATTCGCATAGTGTGGGGGAAGAACGATCACCTCAGTCTGTCAGTGGAGCAGGACGGTGTTATCTTGTTGGAATATCCAGCCTCTGCGTAACTTCAACTTTGTGACTGATGCTTGAACATTATCCTGAAGAATTTGTTGATATTGGGTTGAATTCATCCGACCCTTGACTTTAACAAGGGCCCCAGTCCCTGAACTAGCCACACAGCCCCACAGCATGATGGAACCTCCACCACATTTGACAGTAGGTAGCCGGTGTTTTTCTTAGAATGCCGTGTTCTTTTTCCGCCATGCAAAGCACTTTTTGTTACCAAATAACTCCATTTTTGTCTCATCAGTTTAAAGCACTTCGCTCCAAAATGAATCTAGCTTGTCTAAATGAGCATTGGTATGCAACCAGTGACCCTGTTTGTGGTATGAGTGCAGAAAGGGCTTCTTTCTCATCACCCTGCCATACAGATGTTCTTTGTGTGAATTGTGCTGAATTGTAGAACGACGTACAGACACACCATCTGCAGTGAGATGTTCTTGCAGGTCTTTGGAGGTGATCTGTGGGTTGTCTGTAACCATTCTCACAATGCTACGCATATGCCGCTCCTGTATTTTTCTTGGCCTGCCAGACCTGCTGCGTTGGTTTAACAGCAACTGTGCCTGTGGCCTTCTATTTCCCGATTCCATTCCTTACAGTTGAAACTGACAGTTTAAACCTCTGAGATGGCTTTTTGTCTAAACCATGATACAGTACTCCACAATCTTTGTTTTCAGATCTTTTGAGAGTTGCTTTGAGGATCCCATACTGTCTGTCACTCTTCAGAGGAGAGTCAAAGTGAAGCACAACTTGCAATTGACCACCTTAAATACCTTTTACCACTCGTGATTGGACACTCCTGTCTATGAAGTTCAAGGTTTAACGAGCTCATCCAACCAAGTAATCAGCATTGAGCAGTGACAGGCATTCAAATCAGCAAAATGACAAGGGGACCCACATTTGTGCACAGCCAGTTTTTCACATTTGATTTAATTTCATACAACTAAATGCTGCTTCACTAAAAATCTTTGTTCGGAAAACACCCCCCAGTGCTCCGATGTTCCTAGGAAATGAAAGACTTACCACTGGTATCTTTTTGGTTGAAAGTCGAATCAATTATTATGCAGGCAGAGAGGGGCTCCTAAACTTTTTCATATGACTATATGCCTCCCTGATGGCCTTCAAAACACCTTGGGATTCTGCAGTACGAGTTAGGAAGTGTGGCTGGGGAAAGGGATGTGTGGGCCTAATACCGTTGCCCCCGCAAATGAATGAATGAATGAATGAATGATTTTAAAAACATTTGTGTAGACAGCCGCCCTGGGAAGTACATTAATATGAATAATGTAGTACGATACTGAGAGGTCATCAAATCTCGCACTCCCTCCATCTTAACTGTCATGTCACCCATCCCTCCCCTCCCAAGTACACAACAATTGCTTACAAGTAAGTCAGCAGTCTGGTTGATGTGGGTGACCAGCAGGTCATCGTCTGGTACGGTAACAACAGGTGTGACGTCTTGCCACAGTGGCTTGTATCTCACTGGAACGACTGCCAAATTTGTCTCTGACCTAGGAAAAGAAAGAAAGAAAGAAAGAAAGAAATCAAGTTAGCACACTCAACAGGGACCCCGGGGACCCTGAATCAGATTAAGCGGGCTTGAGAATGTTAGATTAGGTTACGTTACCATTAACCGAGAAGTCCAAACGTATCAGTCAGAGAAAGGTGGGGGTGTGCGCTTAACAAGAGCTGTAGCCTTGTGGCAGACAGCGAAGAAATAAATCACGCAATAGGCTGAATTAGAAATTAAGGAAGGAAGTGAAAACAAAATGGCTGCTGCGTCGTCCAAAACGAACGTGAAAAGGAAGACCCGACAGCCCATCCATGCAACGCAACCTACAATGCATAAGAATTATGTCAAAGTCAATAAAAATAATGACACCGGTAATGGCGCACCACATGATAACGTGCAGAGAATCCACTTGACTTGACTATTCCTAGTTTTCCTCCTCTTTCTTTCTCTGTGCGTTTATCGTTCGTTTGCTCAGAGGTTGATGCGCTTGTGCTTCCTGAGCAGCTCTTCTTTTCTCCACGCTCCGCTTCTTCTCTTCTTCCGTCTGCATCTTTTCGCGTTAAAACTGATGAAGTAAGTGTTTGTGTGTGTCAATTACTTAGTACGTTTTGCTTAATTTTTCACTTAAGCCTTCATTCTGCCTCAAGAATGATTTAAGATATGAAGAGGCAGGAGAAGCGACGGCGAAGGTGGTAGGGATGAGAATGGCACCCGTACACATGCGCCACACGGCCACCCTGCTGGCTGCTGCTGAGAGTTGATTCTACAATAAAATAAAAATTAAAAGAGGAATAACCTTGGGGGTCAATCATCACCCAGAAAGTGGACAGCAGACGTCACACAGTATCTGTGTACCAAATTTCAGGTCAATAGTTCAAACGGTTTGTGAGCTACAGGTGATTTCAAATCCTGGACAGACAGACAGCCACGGTAACATATTATATAAGAAGATAGAGTAGATATTCATAGAGAATAATATAAGATGCCTTTCCTGCCTTGTTTCTGTTACCAAACTGAAACAACCAGAGAATGAAAAGGCTTTAGACGTGTTAAGCTCCTGATTTTTGAGGACTTCATTTTTCCTGAAATCATTACAGGAGTCTTTACACAAAGCGATTTTCTTCTAAAACACAACACAGGGTCCCCTTCACATCTTCTATAAATCTGGGATGGCCTGTGTGGTGTCTCCACCTAACGACCCGCTTCGTCTCTTCTTCCGTCGGCATCTTTTCACTTTAAAACTGATTAAGTCAGAGTTTGTGTGTGTCAATTTCTTAGTACGTTTTCCTTAATTTTTCACTTAAGCTGGCACTTAAGTCATCAATCTGCCTCAAGAATGATTTAAGATATGAAGAGGGAGGAGAAGTGATGGCGAAGGTGGTAGGGTAGAGAACAGCGCCCGTACACATGCGCCGCACTGCCGAGAGTTGATTCTACAATAAAATAAAATAAAGATAGATAGATAAGAGACTATATGATAGATAGATAGATAGATAGATAGATAGATAGATAGATAGATAGATAGATAGATAGACAGACAGGAGACTATATGATAGATAGATAGATAGATAAGAGACTATATGATAGATAGATAGATAGATAAGAGACTATATGATTGATAGATAGATAGATACTTTATTAATCCCAAGGGGAAATTCACATACTCCAGCAGCAGCATACTGATAGAAACAATATTAATTAAAGAGCAATAAAAAAAGCAATGCAAGTTAAAAAATGCAAGGTGGAGAGTGCGAGGCGGGTATAACAGTCTATAATCTTCTATAATGTTGACGTTTACCCCCCCCCGGGTGGAACTGAAGATTCAGTCTGGCTGTTTGTCTGTCTGGGATTTGAAATCACCTGTAGCTCACAAACCGTTTCACCTATCGACCTGAAATCTGGTACATTTATACTAAGTGACGTCTACTATCTGCTTTCAGGGTGATGATTGACCTCCAAGGTTATTCCTCTTTTTATTTTTGGCAGTGCGGCGCATGTGTACAGGCGCTGTTCTCTACCCTACCACCTTCGCCATCACTTCTCCTCCCTCTTCATATCTTAAATCATTCTTGGTAGCGTTTTATATGAGGAGATAAATGAGCAAGTAACACACTGAGCTTGAATGTAAGGTGTTTTACATTTTTTGGGGGTGGGGGGGGGACACAATTTTTACCCATCCATCCATCTTCCAACCTGTTGAATCCGAATACAGGGTCACGGGGGTCAGCTGGAGCCAATCCCAGCCAACACAGGGCGCAAGGCAGGAACCAATCCCAGGCAGGGCGCCAACCCACCGCAGACAATTTTCATTATTTCATGAAATATCCCTGCAACGCTTTAGACTTACTTAATACATGAGGTCTAGATGGCCCTGCAAGGAGGCATTCTGGGAATTCTTCCATTAATTAAGGACTTGGCATCAGTATGAGGATGTTAAATGTCTTTGGCATCCCATTCAGGATGTGGCCTTAAACCTGACCACCTTGGCACAGGCCATGACAAACTTTATGCAGAAGTAGCGGAGGTGACGGTGAAGGTGGGAGGGAACGCAAGCGCTGCATGGCCACCCTGTTGGCCGCTGCCGAGAGTTGACTCTACAATTAAATAAAATAAAAATAAAAAGAGGAATAACCTTGGGGGTCAATCATCACCCCGAAAGCGGATAGTAGACGTCATGCGGGGGTGGCATGGTGGCGCAGTGGGTAGCGCTGCCCCCTCGCAGAAAGGAGACCTGGGTTCGCTTCCTGGGTCCTCCCTGCGTGGAGTTTGCATGTTCTCCTCGTGTCTGAGTGAGTTTCCTCCCACAGTCCAAAGACATGCAGGTTAGGTGCATTGGCGATCCTAAATTGTGCTTGGTGTGTGTTTGTGTGCCTTGCGGTGGGCTGGCGCCCTGCCCAGGGTTTGTTCCCTGCCTTGTGCCCTGTGTTGGCTGGGATTGACTCCAGCAGACCCCCGTGACCCTGTAGTTAGGATATAGCAGTTTGGATAATGGATGGATGGATTACCGTATGTACTCACGTATAAGTCGGGTCTTGAAACCCGAAAAATCGATCATAAAAATCAGACCCCGGCTCGTACGCCCATTCAAAAATGCGACAGTTTCATTTTTTATTTATTTTTTTTTCCATCTTCTTGCCTCCTCCAATCTCGCACCAGTTTCTCAGACGCATCGAATTTTGTTGCAGCAGCGCAGTTACCAATTTCTTTCGCCACTTCAATGACTTTTAATTTTAAAACCAGCTTCATATTTTCTTTATATTTCATATTCATATTTTCACACACACACACACACCAAGCACCTAACATGCATGTCTTTGGACTGTGGGAGACATGGGGAGAACAGGCAAACTCCACGCAGGGAGGACCCGGGAAGTGCCGGGTGCAGGGAAGGACCCAGGCTACCACTGTGCCACCCTCACCGACATTATAAAATACCCGAAATTATACGGTAAAATCAAGCCCCGTCTTATACGCAGGAGAACTATATATGGAGGTATATACGGTAATTAGCAGCACAAACTGGTCACTAATGAAGAAGATGGTTAGAATGAAAACCTGCAGCCACAGCTGCCCTCCAGGCCCGGAGATCGACACCCGTGCTCCAAGTGTTGCACAGATGGGCGTATTGTCTCTGAATTAACAGGTCACCTTCAGCCATTCAATACAAAACACTTTGATTGTCTCGAAGTTGGGGTACAAAAGCGGGTCAGACAGACTGACAGTCACAGAAGATGCAAAGTGCCAGCGATAGATGTGGCAAGCTGATGATAGCTGCTTAGGTGTGGCCCGTCTCTAATGCCCTCTCCCATAACCCCACTTACACTGTCGCCATAAGAAACTGGTCATTGTTGAGAATCTGAGCCATGCCGCTGCCTTCGCCAGGGTTCATCGTGGATGAAGATGGCAGATTGCTTCTTTAGTCGGTACTTGGAAGGGCAAGCTGCAATAAACCAGAACAAAAGGCAAAATGAGTGCTAAACATGACAGACAGCGAGCAACAACAGCCGCCATAGCACCTGCACTTCCAGCTGCAGCCAGGCCAGTACCAGAATTGGGAGACCACCTAAGGAAAAAGCGTGGGTGCTGGCGATACCAGAAGGGGGTGCTAACCCTGAAGTCTGTGTGTGGATCCTGATGCCCCAGGGTAGTGATGGGAACGCTGTGATGTAAAACTTGATGCTGTCCTTCAGATGAGATGGAACACCAAGATGTTGTCTCTCTTCGGTCATAAAAGATCCCTGGGGATCGTTCGAAAAGGAGTAGGGTGTGCCACCCAAGTCCAGGCTAAATTGACTGTCATGGCCGCATCCATTCTGGCCCCCTGATCCCTGTCCCTTTATTTGCTAACCTATCTGTCACCTGAAAGCTAATGTGTGGTGAGTGTACTGGCGCAAGAATGGCTGCCGTGTGTGTGTTTTTGTGTGTGCCCTGCAGTGGGCTGGCGCCCTGCCTGGGGTTTGTTCCTGCCTTGCGTCGTGTGCTGGCTGGGATTGGCTCCAGCAGACTCCCGTGACCCTATGTTAGGATATAGCGGGTTGGACGATGACTGACTGACTGACAGTTTCTAATTTAAAATATAACATAAGCTGGAATCATCCTCCTTCAAAACGTTGTCTTGGAAAAGCCAGCCAAGGCAGTGTGGCGCTATCTGCTATGGACAAATGCCCAGTTGGGAAACCTTTGGTCCTGGCATTCACGTGGGTGTTATTTTGACACGTGCCACCTGCCTAAAGAGTGTTAGAGATCAAGTACACCCCGTCATGGCAATTACATTAACTGACGGCAGTGGCCTCTTCCAGTAGGATAAAGCGTCCCACCACACTGTTCAGGAATGGTTTGAGGAACGCAGCAAAGATTTCAAGGTGTGGACTTGGCCTCCAAAATCCCCAGATCTCCATCAGATCCAGCATCGGTGGGATTTACAGGAAAACCAAGTCCGTTCCATGGAGGCCCCACCTGGCAACTTACAGGACTGCTGTTAATGTCTTGGTGCCACAGACCAGAAGACAGCTTCAGAGGTCTTACGGGGTCCATGCCTCACTGCTTTGGTGGCACAAGAGAGGACCTACACAATATCAGGCAGGTGGTTTTAATGTTGTGGCTGATCGGTGTAGATGCAGGTTAATGGAAAAGCAAGATTACAAAATGTAAGAACAGTGGTGGTTAAAATGGAATATACTGGGAGGACAGCAAACCCATCAAGACACACTGGGAGAACAGTGAACCCATAAAGATTGTGGTGGATGGCCGGGGCCCCTGCCCAGCCAGGACGCCCAAAGTGCGGAAGGACCAGGGAAAAGAGGATTGTCGGGACAGTTTCTACCCCGGGCCGATACAGGGTAGCCCCCTTGGTTTTCAGTCAGGCCACGGGTTATGAGCATGGAGGCTCAACCCTGTTGGAACCACCACCAGGGTGGCTCATGGACCTTTCCAGGGCCTTATTTGGTCACGCTCAATGCCACACCCAGAAGTGTGGCAAGAAGAAGCTCGTTAGACACTTGGAGTCCATCCAGGTGCCTTATAAAAAGGAGCCGCCTCACTCCATAAGTGGCCAGAGTCGGGAGGAGAGGACAAAGCCTGAAGAGGAGTGGCGACAGAAGGGACTGAATAGTGTTAGTGGTGTTGCGCTTTGCTTACTGGTATTCTGAACTGGTAAAAACTGTAAATAAACGTGTGGAGTGTGGCAAAACTTGTCTCCTGCCTGTCTGTTTCTGGGTTAGGGTGGCAGTATGACCCCTAGTGGCTCACAAGATACACCTGGAGGACAGAGAACCCATCAGGACACAATGGGAGGACAGTGAACCCATTAAGACACGCTGTATGCCCAAAAATATGTGGACACCTCCCCAGATGACTGACTTCCGGCGTTTCATTGTTAACAAGCGCACAGCCCTGCAATCTCCATTGGCAGTAAAACGGGTCGTACTGAAGAGCTCAGTGATTTAGACATCAGTCGATTACAACGAGTGCAGAATGGAGCTGCTAGAATCCTAACTAGGAAAAGAAAATCCGAGCACATCACCCCAGTCTTAGGGCTCATTTATACTTCACGCTCAGAACGCACACGCGCCCGCATCATGGCTGCCACGCGTTCTCAGCGTTCATATAGTATCTATCTATCTATATATATAATTCACTAAGGCAAGACCCCGTGACCCTGTACTTAGGACCTAGCGGGTTGAATAACGGATGGATGGAAATGCGGAGTGATGAATCACACTTCAAAATCTGGTAGTCTGATGGGTCATTATGGGTTTGGAGGATGCCAGGAGAAGACTACCTTCTGGACCACAGACGTTTGGTGGATGTGGGATAAGGAGAGGGTTTGGGTTTGGCTGCTTGGTTCAGTGAAGGGTACTGTTAATGCTACAGACATTTTAGACAATTGTGTGCCTCAAACTCTGTGGCAGCTTTCTGTGAAGGCCCTTTATCTGTCCCACCATGACTTTCCCTCTGTGCACAAAGCCAGGTCCATAAACACCTAGAGGAACACAGAGCGCTGATCTCAACCCTACTGAATACCTTTGGCATGAACTGGAATGCCAATTGTGAGCCAAAGCTTCTTACACAACATCGGTGCCCGACCTTACAAATGCTCTTTGGGCTGAATTGGGCACAAATTGCAATTGACACGCTCCAAAAATCTGGTGGAATGAAGCACGGAGGGGGCCAGCAGCTCTAAATTAATTAATCCATATTATTGCCATGATTCTGGAATGGGATGTCCAATATGTTCAAGTAGGTGTGATGGTCAGGTGTCCACACAGTGGATCAATAAAATATTTGTCAGTCTATGAGGTCCGCTGGTTTGGTGGCACAGTGGAGCAAGTATTGCTGTCTGATGGAGCCGGCGTCCCAGATTGGCATCTCACAGCTGGTCATTTTTATACATTTTTCCTGTGTCTACGTTGGACCGTCTCCCCCCATCCCCAAAGATGTTTGAGTCATATCAATTGGCTGTTCCATACCAGCCCTGTTTGAGGGTGGGTGGTTACATGACTAAGTCCTGTGATGGACTATCACCCTGTCCATGCCTTTCACCCAGTGCTGCTAAGACAGTTGTGCTCCCCAATTAAATTAAGTAAATATGGGACAATATGGTCAGTTTGAAAACGTTATGTAAAGGTTACAAGAAAAGGATGAGAAGTTTCAGAAAAAAAGCTGTGATGGAATGATGGGAACTTACTGCCATGGCAATTCTGGCACAGATGCCAACTACAGCAGCAGAAACAAACTCTGAAATTACCGGGAGAGGAGTACTGAAAAAACAACACCGGACTAACATGAAGGTTAGTAAAACAAAATGCAGAGCTGGTACCGGCACAAGCTACGAGAAGACGAAAGACTTTTCTTTGAAACAAACACTTTAAGCGGGCCGATTGGCGGCCCAAAGTGAACCTTACCGGATCCAGCAGGACTTTAGCCAAGGTACAGCCGGCCGGTCGTTCGCCGATGTTGCGGATTATGAGGCCCCTCTCGGTTTAGGAACAGGCAGAAGCGGGCGACGTTCTTCAGGCGCCTTCCATCCTGAGCGGGCATTTCGCATGAGTGGCGGGCGCGCATCTGTTTGCGCGTCGCTATGGCAACGGAAGCTTCCGCAGTCAGGTGGTTCAGGAAGTGAGGGGGCGGGGTTAAAGGCGGCAAGCGCGCGCGCGCGCTGGCTGGAGAAAGGCGCAGCCGTGGAGTGGAAACGTCGAAATGTTTCATAAATAAATAAATAAAACTGAGTTAGAGAAAGTGCACGTCCAGCCGATCACTAGTTAACCGACTCAGAACTCCACAGCGCGAGCGCCTTCGGACACAAAACGCTGATAAAAGCAGCCCGCTGACAGGCCACTTCTGTCCAGCCAAGAAAAATAGCGGCGCCTGCAGCTGTCAGAATAAAGGAACACGAATTACGGGTCAGGGGTTAGGGCAGCTGCCTCAGAACCCCGGGTCAGAGAGTGGGTGGTCTTTTGATTGGGATCGCTCCTGAATCCCTAAAAAAACTGCTTTGGTGATTTGCATATGTATGAATAAACTCTACTTATACTTATAGATTCATCCATCTTTTATGTTAGTTCAACACGTTACGATAGATGTAAGGCACTACATAATAGAGTGATAGGAAAAGCGCTATATGACATAGATAAAAGGCACATATGCTAGATCAACAAATGTAAAAGGCACTATATAATAGATAGATAGTGTAGAAAGATGGCCGGTATGCCAGATGGGAGGCCAGAGAAGAATGGCAAACGTATTGGCCGGTGGAACAAAAAAATAACTTTGTGTCCATAATAACGGAAGGACCAGCGATAGTCAGGAGTTGGGAGCAGTTCCATCCACCATACACTAGTTGGCAGAGCTCCTCGCATATGAACTCAGTTGGGACACCCGTAGGGGTGCTTGGGATTTGGAGTCCGGAAATGCTGCCCTGTCGGTCTCCCTACATACCAAAAATGGGCGCTTTGCTTATGGCCCAGAAGTACTCAACAGAAAACATGGCGTGGCACTGGAAGCATTCTTGGTCCTGGCGTTAAAGGGAGCCTTGCTGCCTGCTGTGGTGGAGTCAGAGGTGGGAGGCAGTGGGTAACACTCAGCTGGAGGAGAAAGGAGGAAGAATTGTGTAATTATTGTGTATTTTGGCACATTTCTGATGAGGTAATTGTGAAGTGGTGCATTGTGAGAATAAATATCCTTTATTCATAAAACTTTTGGGAGTTTCCTGTGTCTCGGGGCTCAGTGGCGCCCCCTAAAGGTTACAAAAGATAGACAGAACTTTGCTCCAAATTGGGTGAAATCTGGCTTTGTATAGAAGCTCAATATGAAAATTATTATTATAACAAATAATGACCCTCCTCTCAAACACACACCAGACAGGGGAAAAGAAACAAAAACGCTTGACTTGACTAATGATAAAAAGCGCAATCCACATCCCAGAGACATATTGCCAGTGGTATAAAGGAGTCCCCAGTCACGTTTCTTCACACACTTCTGCTCAAGAATCAGTTGGCTGAAAGTCCTCAGTGTTGGTGCAACAGAGAGAGCGGATGTGCAGCTTTGTTCATAACGGCACTCATTTTTGTCTTCATTCTCTTTTTCTGTTCTACCACCATGGGCTCCAGAATGTGTCCCATAACTAAGCCCACCCTTTTAATTAGACGTTTATTTGGTGAGCCTCTCTTGAAGTGATGTCACCAGCCCAGCACACCACACTGGCCATGGCAAAGTTGTAGATGATGTGACTACTCACATTAAAGGAGCGCCGTCTCTGAAGGAAGACGAGCCGGCTCTGACCATCATAAAGCTCCTCTGTGTCACGAGACCAGTCGAACCTGTCATTGATATGGACCCCCAAGTACCTGTAGAAGTGGACCACCTCCACATCCACTACCTGAACAGTGACCAGACATAGAGGGTCTTTGGTGTGGTGAAAGGCAGTGACTTGTTCTTTAATTTTGGTGATGTTAAGCTGATTCTGCAGCAAGAAATAAAATTCTCCCCCTGACTCCTCTCCTCAGTCTGATCCCACTTATTAATAGCCCCCATAAGTGCAGAATCATTGGAGAGTTTCTGCAGTCGACCTGACTTGCTGTTATATTTCTAGTCTGAGGTGTGCAGAATGAAAAGAAAAGGACACAGGCCTGGTCCTTGTGGTGCTCCAGTGTTACTCACAAAGTCCTGGAGTCTCGCAAACTGCCGTCTGCCTGACAGATCGTGATAGTGAATACCCGGTCAGACGCTGGCACCTTATCCCCGCCCCAGACTTCCAGAATGCAGAGCACAGCCAGGGGGCGGAGTGTCAATGTGTCAGGTGGGAGGCTGCTCTAACCAGCCAATGACATTCTACAGCACTGTGAATGAAGTGAGGCTCAGTTATGAGATGCCGTCTGCACCCCCTGGCGGTGATAGTGGAGGAGAGAATCAAGAAAAAAAACTGACGGCCCATATGAACAAAGCTGCACATCCTCTGTGACACATCAGCATGGAGAAGTTTCAGCCAACACTTTTTTTTTTTTTTTTTTTTTAGCAGAAGTGTGTCAGGAAAAATGATTTTGGGGTGGAGAATCCTTCAGACTCACAGTTATATGCCTTTATAGCGCCTCACTTGGACTGGGTCTGCCAAGTTAGGAATTTACTTTCTTTTTAGTCATTCTGGTGTATACTTGAGGAACTTATGATAATACAATACTTATATTTATTTACTGAGCTTCTGTAAAAAGGCTGATTCCTTCTGAGGACAAATGAATTGCTATCTATCTAGCAATCAATCTAATAGACGTGTAAGGCACTATATACTTCTCATCTATAATAAGGGCCTTTAACATCTACCATATAGTGCTTTATCTATTATAGAGTGCCTTTCATTCTATCTGTCAAAAAGATGTATAGGGCACCATATACCTCATCTATAATACAGGGCCTTTTCCATCTGTCTATTATATAGTGTCTTTCACATCCATCAATCTATCTATTCTATAGTAACTTTCAGATCTATCTTCCTACAGTATCTATCAAATGGTGCTTTTTTCTATTTTTCTTCAGAGAAAAAAAACACTGTCTGTAATATAGTGCCTTTCACATCTATCTACCTATCTGTTATATTATGCCTTTCACATCTATCATATAGTGATTTATCCATTATATATTGCCTTTCATATCTATCAAATAGATGTGAAAGGTATTATATACTGTACCTCTCATCTATAATACAGGGCATTTTCTGTCTGTCTATTACATAGTGTCTTTCACATCTATTTAGCTTTCTCTTATATGGCAACTTTCATATCTATCTATCAAATGGTGCTTTTTTTCTGTGACAGATTTGAAAGGCACTATATTACAGACATAGTGCTTTTTTTCTATCTACCTATATTTGTTATATTATGCTTTTCACATCATATAGTGATTTATCTATTATATAGTGGCTTTCATATCTATGATATAGTGCCTTTCATTCTATCACATAGATATGAAAGCCACCATATAATTGATAAATCACTATATGATACTGTAGATGTGAAAGGCATAATATAACAAAGATAGATACAAAGACCAATATGAAAGGTACTATATTATAGATGGGGTATATAGTGCCTTTCACATCTATGTGATAGAAGTGAAAGGCATAATATAACAAAGATAGAAAGACCGATATGAAAGGTACGATATACCCCATCTGTCATATAGTGCCTTTCATTCTATCACATAGATGTGAAAGGCACAATATACCTCATCTACAATATAGTGCCTTTCATATTTATCTGTTATATTATGCTTTTCACATCTATCATATAGTGACTTTAATTCTATCAAATAGATATGAAAGGCACTATATACCTCATCTATAATATAGTGCCTTTCACATCTGTCTGCCTATTTTTGTTATATTACGCTTTTCACATCTATCATAGTGATTTTTCTATTATATAGTGCCTTTAATTCTATCAAATTGATATGAAAGGCACTATGTACCTCATCTACAATATAGTGCCTTTCATATTTATCTTTGTTATATTATGTCTTTCACATCTATCATATAGTGCTTTTTCTATTATATAGTGCCTTTCATTGTATCTGTCAAATAAACATGAAAGGCACTATATACCTCTTATCTATAATACAGGGCATTTTCTGGCTGTCTATTATATAGTGTCTTTCACATCTTTTTAGCTATCTCTTATATAGTAACTTTCATATCTATCTTCCTATCTATCAAATGGCGCATTTTTTCTGTGACAGATTTGAAAGGCACTATATAACAGATAGAAAAAAGCACTACATCTGTCTGTAATATCGTGCCTTTCACATCTATCTAGCTAGCTATCTTTGTTATATTACACCTTTCACATCTATCATATAGTACTTTTCACATCTATCTGTCTATACATTTATAACTCAGTCCCTAACCTGCAAAAGAGGGGCAGATATGCTGGATGGCCCCTCAGGTCCACCTCCAGACACCAGCAAGTACCCTAATGGGGGCGGCGGTTGCAGAATATCATTTTATAAAGTGGGTAGCACTATCATAAAACACGTAATGATAAACAAACTAACTGATCTGCAGCACAGACAGACTCACTAACAAGTACAACAGAAGCTCTCGCATGTGCAGAGACACAATCACAGGCAGGCAGGCGCCATATGAAATTTCACAGAAGGCCATTTGGGGTTAAAGGGTGAAAATGAGAAATTAGCAGAAGGCACAATCAGGCCCCATTATCTCCGGCATTCCCATTTAATAACAAAAGGCTTGCTGTGTAAGCCCCCACATTTTGCTGCGTGTCATCCTATCGTGATCCGATTACCTCCACTGGGCCGGTGTTCAGTTTCCAAGAAGGATGTTAAAAACAATCGAAAGGCAGGATGGGCTTCAGCTTCTGTTTTCATCAGCAGCTTTGTGAGGGGGCACAGGGCTGATGGCGGGGCGGGGGAGGGGAAGGTGGTGGTGATGATGGTGGGCTGCAGTACATTCAAGCGAGAAGAGAGTGACTCATCTGAACTCAGCGCGGCGGGGGAGGATATGAAGAGAGTAGGAGAGCCGATCGGGGGGAGAAGAAGAACGAAGATCAATGTGGTCAAGTTGCCTCTGGAGCTCAGCAGGGGAGCAGGACAGGCCTGAGGAAAAACAATCTGGAAATCTCTTAATAGGGCAGTGAAATCCAAGCCCACCGTTACATTTGTTACAGTCTCCGAAAAGCTTTCATCCATGCCAATGGATTGGCAGCCTGTCGAGTGTAAGCTCCTGCACCCCCCTACCAAAATTAGGTTCAATGACTCCGAGAATGGATGAGAGAATAAAGCAACAAGCTGTCTTCCAAATGGTGTGTAGAAGAAGTGCTGCTGTTATCTTTGTGTTGTGAACTTTTCCAGCAGATGAAGGGACTTGCTAACAGACACACGGACATCGCTTATCCCCACGATTATGATATCGATAGACCACCTTAACCACAATGCATTGGCCCCGGCCCATCCAGATGCTTCCATCTTCCTACACTGGTGGGGCTGGAGGACCGATGACAGAGACAGAAAAGTTTTGCATCGTTTCGCGAAATGGACACCAAGGTTCATTGGTGACGACGAAACATGAAACTCGCTAAAGAGAGTTTTAGAGGTGAAGCACTTTAGAAGATCATTTGGACCTTTGGTATGAAAAATACAGCACTCAAATATTATGTGCTTCACGTATCGATCCTTTATTTTCTTGATTTACTGTTAAAACTTTGGCATATTTATTAGTAGACTCATTATTGGTCCTCAAGGCAGTTGTGCTTCAGACTGTTTCGGTGGTAAAGCAGAAAGGGAAGACATGAAAACTGGGAAGACCGAAAAAAAAAAAGAGCGGGAGGTTGGGACGAGAAGGACGCATGCTGGCGTTCGAGACGTGGACTGTGCAGGATTTAATATATTTTTTTTTAATCCCGAGTTCAGGGTGAACGTAAAACAATGTCAAGAGTTATAATTAAAAACGGGAGTGGTCTCCCCTAGACTTTCTCGTTTACTTAAATATGGGGGATGGATATTTGAGGAGTAATCCGCATCACAATGATTGTATTTTTATATTACTCGTATGTACATTAAAGAACCATCAACAACAAATCAAATTAATAATATGTTGAACAATTATAAAAGTTGAAGAAATCAGACTCTGCAACTGCATGAATAAAAAAGTACCACTTCCGGTTAATGGAAATAGTCCAAAAGGTCTTGTACCTAATAGGCCTACTTGTATGCAAAATTTGGTTGACCTAAGTGAAAGCATACTCAAGTTATGGTGTTTATACACACACACACTTTCAGAATTTCCTGGGGGAGGTCTAAAACATCAAGATTCACCAGAATCTCAAGATCGAATTTTTGGATGATAACAATACTTTCCTTACAAGAAAGTAAATTGGACGCAGGGAGGTCTAAAACGTTGAGATTCCTCAAAATCTCGATCTAATTTTCGGACGATAACAGTACTTTCCTATACTTAGTATACGAGAAAAGTAAAAAGTGATTAAGGATAAAGACAACCAACAGATGTGGGAAGGATGCGATAGCTTTGAGTGTGATGGTGAACTGATCTGAAGACAGATTTGGCATCATTGTCACGAGTGAACAGGAACCTCGCTGACCAAGTGGAGGGTGGCGTGCTCTGCTACAGCTGAAAAGAAAAATGTCTTAAACAGGCTGTGAAAATTCACACATAGGCAACAGACGTTACAGAACTGAAAGCACTACAAGGAATAGCGCATCTTTATTTTCTTGGTCTGTAAATCAGTAATGCTGTTGGCAAGTTGGAAATTCCACATCAATGCTTACCAACTCAGAGCAACAAGTTCGACAATTCGCACAAAACCGCCGTGTTCACGTGTTTTCAGAAGGTTCGGAGTTCCAACTTGTGAAGTTTCACCTTTACATTTCAGGACGCTCACGTAAGTTTCCTTTCGGGAACATTTGGAGAAGCGCGAGATCGCTGTTGAGTTGTTACTTCATCTGCAAGAAACAAAAAGATGAACTCCACCAAAAATACAGTTAAAGAGAAAAATGAACATGCTGAATACTTATCACATCACTCCAAATTCATTTAAACCAAAAAATGGCATTTCACGTCGACCCGTTTTGATGTTTAATTAGAAAGCATCGACTAAGGTGAAAGTTCAGTGTTGCGTCACAACTTAAGACAGTCCAGATAGCTTTGTTTATGCTGCTCTCAGACGGATGATAAATCGAAGCTGTTGAGTTGGAAATATCATGTGAACACACGACAAACTGGGAATTACACCTTATATAATGCTGTGTTCATGTGCTCTTGGACAATTTGGAGCGGCGATTTTTAATGTGGTCAAAATGCATTTGGAGTGATGCGATACGTTATAAGTCGGAGCCCCAAACAGTCCAAGGAGAATATGAATACAGCATAAACAGGATTTTTTTGCCATTATTTCATCTGAGCTCCAACACATGGCAACGACAGACAGCTACCACAGACATTTATATATTACATACATACATACATACATACATACATACATACATACATACATACATACATACATACATACATACATACATACATACATACATACATACATACATATAAATAAAACAAAAAAAATCCTGTGACAAGACTTTTTTGAAGCGATTTTTTCCAAGCCCCAAAAGACTTTGGCCATGAGATTTTTTCAAGTCCTGCCCTCCTCTCCACCATTTACGGTTAACGGCCCAAGCCTGCGGTCCTCTCAACTCTCATTTGTGTGAATGCTTTTGTCAGAGACAGTTCCTGTGCTCTCAGCGCTTATAAATTTTAATGTTTTCCTCACTTTAAGTTCCCAATTAAAGAAGACGTATTATGTCCAAATCTTATTGAAGAATTTCATCACAAAAGGTTATCAACAGAAGAAATGAGTACACGGGCAACCCTAGCACAGAGAAACAATGAAGTCAAACGAATTAACAGCAAAAATGTTGATCGGTTACACGGCAAATTGGTTAAATGCGCATCAATAGACTCTGCTGAAACAGTTGGTTGGTTTATTGTGCGGAAGATGGAAACATCTTATAGTGGCTGAATTACTGTAGAAATAAGAATGTATCCAAGAAAGGTAATGTAGTACATCTTCAGGGGATAACATTAGACACTAAAGGAGATCTTGATATGCCATTCGTATTAACACATTTACAGTTTCTGGTTAGAATAGCTTTTGCAAAGACAATTAACAAATCACAGAGACAAACATTCGAAAAAGTAATTTTATTTAATAGAGAGAGAAACAAATTCACTCACGGGCAGTTATATGTTGCGTTGTCACGATCAAAGTCCAAACACAGAATCAAAATTCAATGTGATATTAATGAAAATGTAATTCAAAAAATTGTTTTTACTTAAGTTTTACATTAAAAGTGTAAGTTTAAAAAGTATTTGCATGTTTATTTCCAAAGCCAAACAGAACGAAATCGTATAACGCAATGAATAACACTAAAGCAACATGAAACATAATTTACTTTCAAATTATGTTTTACTATTTTTTAATATGGTTATTTACTTGCTGTAATGTAAAATAGTTCTATTGTAACAATTCCCATGAAAATAAAAATGTGTAAATTGTAAAGACGCGAGCAGCAGAACCACCTGAGGGTTGGTGAGCAGATAGATAGATAGATAGATAGATATGAAAGGCACTATATAATTGATAGATAGATATATATAGACACACACATATGCAATGTGGCTGCTCCTGCCACAAAGCCAGACACAGGATAAGTTCAGCACACAATTTTTTTTTCATGTGGGGAAACCCCTTCCCCTTTTTTCCCCACCTGCACATCACAGTTAAAGCACAAACACAGCACACCACACACTTCTCTGGGAGCCAGAGTCGGGAGGGGGACTGAGAAAGAGAGAGAGAAAGAAAGAGAGAGAAGTAGCAGCTGGCTCCTTTTATAGGATACCCAAAAGCACTTCTGGATGTGGCGGCAGTACTCACCAAATGGCTCAGCTGTTCCTGTTAAGCCCCTTGGCAGCATCCACATGAATGTAGTCAGTACCACACAATGGTGGCAATGAATACTCTGAAGACAGTTGGACAGGAGCGTTTGCCACAGCTCCAGCATATATATGCTGTTAAGGAAGAAACTGCAATGACATATATACACATACATATACTGTATAATTTTATATATATATATATATATATATATATATATAAATAATTTCGACGGGGTTATCAAGCAATACCCATTATGATCATGCAGAAACAAATTGTTTAGACTTTTCAGGTATGAAAGACAGGAACTTTGAGATCAGGCAGTTCTCCTCACTCATTGCGGCACCTGAGAGAGGTGACATGGTATATGTTGATTAGCACAAGCAAGTAAGAATTTTACTGGACTAGATAATAACTCCTCTGTAAAAGAGTTCAGACACTAGAGAGCGATATACTGATACCATCAACAATGGAGTTTAGTTAAGAGGGTAATGTGTTTAGGGAGCACCATTAATGACAGGTCAGCATTACGTACTTCGACTTCTTGTCCAAACAAACAAAAACTGATTCCTTAGAATTAATTCACACCAAAATTCATTTTCTTACCCCATTCAGCAAGAGTTGTGGCCTCCTAGTGACCCCAATTCCTAAAGGTCAATAAATGATCAAACAGAAAGGTAATCACTGTGCTGTCCAGCGAGTCGATTTATTTCACTATTCTGGTGAAATTTAAGCAAAACAAGACAAGGTTTTATGTCATTTAGTAGACATTTTATTTTGGTAAAGTTGCTCAATAACAAAATACAGGTGGAGAAAAAAAAGTCCATTTTTATAGTCATTAATTTGTTTCGAAATGATGGGTCTTATGTCACAAGCCCTCCCCCTGCCCCCCAAAAAACAAGAAACAGTACAGCCTGGGATTTCGCACACAAACCTGCTCGCTTGTGGTTATATAATAACTAGTTTGTATTTCTTGTTCAGAAATGCCAGTCCTCTCACGCACATTCGTATCCTTCATCAGCCTGAAGAGTCCATAAATGATCATCAGAATGTATGCGACTGTCTTGCTAACAATTTAAAAATTGGACAAGTGAGCACAACCTACTTGGGTTCCTGTTCATCTTTATCACTGACAGCCAGCTAATATAATGGGGGACCCTATGGAAAAAAACACACTCAACACAGAGAATATGAATGGCACGTTGACTGCTCGTCCATCTTTCTCCAACAATCCAAACTGGCTGGCTTAACAACATTGGTGTGGCATGAGTTTGTGTGGTGCAACAGACTGGCAGGGGTGATGCCTACCTAGATGGGCTGCAGCTCCCCAAATATCTCCAAAAAAAAGAAAAAAAGGAATAAAGGACCGGGGATAGCCGGACTCCAAGGACAGGATTCTGCCGGTAAGGTCACCCATCCATTTTCTAAATCCTCTTATCCAGAGGAGCTGCAGCCTATCTCAACAGGAAGAACACTCATTGGCGAGGACGCCACCCCATGACAGGGTGAACACAGCCAGTTACAAATATCAAAGGCCTCTTAACATACATATCATTGTGACTATGGGAGAAAAACAGGGCTTGAACCCTGATGATTTTGTTGCGAGGCATCACTACTACTCACTGTAATGGCCTCCTGTAAAGTGATGTGAAACATATTTTGGGAATCTTCAGTCTAGAACTAAAGAAATGTTGAGACCCAGCGAAAGGGCCCGTTATAAAATGCCATGTGCAAGTCCATGTGCGTCACTTCTTTCACATGGTCAGTCAGTCAGTGTGTGTGTGTGTGTGTGTGTGTGTGTGTGTGTGTGTGTGTGTGTGTGTGTATATATATTAGGGCTGTGCGGTACACCAGTACTGAGAAAGTACAGAAAAACCTAATTTTTAAAATGTTATGGTACCAGTGTTTTGTTCATTTTCATAACAAAAGTAAATTGTAGTTTTCAAGCATCCTCGCTTTGGGTCGTTTATAAGCACAATCAAAACTTCTCTCCACCCCGATATTACCATCTAGCTCAATTCACAAAGGGGGACCCCAGTTTTCTAATGCATATATTAATACAATCGCAGTGTAGGCTCCAAGGAAACCCTTGTATTGAGTCCCAGAATGCGGCAAGGCAGAGCGGCACACGATTGTGCGGCGGAGCAGGAAGACGGCTGTGGAAATTTCTGTCATTTGCTTGGGTACCATTCTGGTATTGATCCCAAAGTCTAAATTTTAGTACCAATCCAACACTAATATTATATATATATATATATATATATATATATATTGTATTTTTTGAAGTTCATATGTAAATGTACACTTTCATAGACGCAACATTTTTCATTCTTATCAACCATTTTGGTAATGATGGTAATGCTATTCATTTATGAAGACAGACATAATTTAAATTAAATAAAATCCCCATCACATGCACAACTGCCCCCTAACCCAAGCATTCACTGAAAAAAGCCAAGACGAATGCAACGGTGTTAACTATAAACATGTTGAATAAAACTGAATTTAACCAAAGCACATGGCACTCTGGGAGGTAATGTGGTCTCGGTCCCACCGTCACTTTCATAGCTGATCAAAACCAAAAATGGCATCCTCCTAACAAAGATATGAAAATGGTAGCAGACCACAAACATCAGGCTGTGCTCGTCACCGATTTACAAGAGGCGGACAGCTTTAGGGCTCTGTAGGGAATGAAAGACTTCCATAATGACAACATTCTCCCAGATTTGCCCCACCAATGAGAGTTTTAATATTTATACAACTCAAAACAGTCCAGGTGAAATGATTAAAGGGCATGACAGGATCAAATGGTCAGTGGTTAACACCACCTCAGTTACAAACATGGGAACAGATGAAAGATCATAGTAAAAGTAAAAGTCTCTTTCCTGACACATACAAAGAAACTGAACAGTCCTAAGGTGGCACCTCCACACGTATGAGATGTGATGCAGACGGGGGGTGTTTTTTGGGGGGCATTGACTCCAAATGATAAGACAGGTGGGTATAACGAATGCACTTTTGCACATGCTACACGACATGGTGGACAACACAAGCCCCTTCGCACTCCAAGACTGTAATAACTTTTTTTTTTTTTTTTGAGGGCTTTCAGCATGAACACAACACGCCACATCACTTTCTAGGCTGAGGAAGTGTCAGGTGTAGGCATCGTGTTTCCTTACTCACACCCAGGGTAGAAATGACGACGACGACAACTAAAAGGAGAGCAGATGATGTAAACCAATTTGGCAAATACATTCCCGTTATAGGGCTGTGTGTCCCCTATAGATAATAAGGGTCTCCCCCAATGCTCCACCATCGCAGATCATACAGATAGTTCTCCCAATATACAAGTCAACATTTTGCCACCTTATGTCAGTTAATACAGGAAAGGATTTGAGGGAGGAAAAAAAAAACAAATCACAAGAAAATTTTTTACCCAACTATATATAGACTGCAGGAGGCTAATTAATAGCATTTGGTTATTTCAGATCCAACAGCACCTTTGGATCCATTCTGAACTTTGGAAAAGCTGAAAAAACGCCAGGTGTGTAAAGAACGAATAAATAAATAAATAAATTAAGCTGGCTTGCGAAAGCCAGCACACATCAGGGCGTCCTTAAACACAAAAAAAAAGCCTACTGGTTAATAATCCTTGCAATTGGCACACGCAAAGCATTTAATAGAAGAGTTTAGCGCAGACTTGTGTCACCAGAGTTAAGGCCGATGCTATCATGTTTTTCTAGAGATTCCACCATTACGTGGAAGGGATTTTGAAGGTGAGGAAAATACCTGAATGACAACAACAACAGTTCTGCCACCCAAATGCAGTATACGCTATCTTTTTTTTTTTTTAATAAAATAGAAGGGTTAAAAGGTTATCACATTAGGAGCACAGGCCAAATCTACAATTACAAAAACATGTAAAACTGTGCCCCAAGCTCAGCATTTCGGAGATCTGTGCCTTAGAAAATGTCCATTGTGTATGAACTTTTAAAATGGAAACAAGCTTGTGCCATAAGCACACCTATTTCCAAAATACTTGTCAATGATGGGTAAGCAACAGAAAGCATCACAAAAATGTCAACAAGTCATCCCAGCAACCTTCCACCCGCCCCCATATGACATTCCCTTGAAGAACTACAAAAATTAAAAAATTTAACACGGACTGGAAATAAATTGATGAAACTTGCTGCAGCCAAAACATGCTGTCTGAAAAAAGTAAAAAAGATACAAATCGGGCTTCCAAAAATCTGCATCTTGACAAACCCCTGCCGTTCTAGAGCTCATATCAAAGGATGATGATAGTGGAGTAGACAGCCAGGGTGGGGGTATCATCTTCAGATTCAGCTGTTGTTGCTCATTCTTAATCTGATTAACCCGTTACCCCCGTTAAGAGGGTAGGCCACTGGTTCTCACACACTTGGCTTTCTAGAATGACATGTTGCCTTTTAAATAACTACAGATTCTTGGCAAGGAGTAGAGAATCGTCTGAAGGTTGCTTATGTTACGATCAGCCAGTGAATGCCACCATCCTATTGGCACGCTACTTGGCGTGGGGCATTGACTTTTAGAATTACTAGGGCTGCAGGAATGAGCCTTTCATCAAGTACTAGATATTGCTACTTAAACACAGGCACCCACCTACAAGTTCACAGTGACTACAAAGGTGACCACTGTACAAACTGCTGTGCTATTCCACGGCATCATGTCGGCGGGAGCACCCCTGTTGATCCCTTCCTCAAGTTTGTAATGTGTGCTCCAGTCCCCTTTCACATAATTTGCCTTTCCAAGGCTGAGAGATTACAGAATAAGACCTTGTAGCCTGCCAACGTGTAGGAAACACTTTCCTTTGTCTTTGAAATTTACGTGTACAGTGTTTGTTACCATGATAATTACTTGGCGGTTATTACCGTCTTTAAGACAAAAGGAAAATCGTCCTCCGTTAATCTAATGTACTCATAGTAAACTCTTGAATGAACACCAAAGTTGTAACCATGGAATACACAGAATTCATTGGCTTTGTACTGTATGTCAATTAATTAAAAACGGGATAAAATGAACATGCTGCAATCTCACTTGCAATGCTCCTTTCTTTAAACCAAAGTGAAATGCATACAATACTGAACATAACAAAAAAACAGTAAAGGTGGGGGGTTGTGATGGTGGTAGGGTGGAGCAAAACTTAAAGGTAATACTGGTCGTTGTGTTAAAAGATGAGCTGGAGCAGAGGAAATTTAACTTATTGTCCCTGTTCCTACACATATATATCTTTCTGCTCTATTCATGGTCTCCTGACCATAAAAATAACACACTTAACCCGCTGAAGTACGACATTAAACAGGTCTTCATCACAAGCTCCAGCTTGCTTTACTCTGGACAAATCTGAGTAACTAGTTGAAATTGTCCCCTTGCTATAAGCATTCTCAGAATGCAGATATTCTGATTTATATTCCACAGCTCAGCCTTTGATTGAATGTTTGGGTCTTTAAACAATAAAATAAAACCGTTTAATGACAACTGAGCTAAACACAGACTGTCATAAAATACTACCCTATTTGGCTGCTTTCAAAAATAAAACGATCTATTTCATAATAGTGTGTTTTGTAATACCTTTGTTACCCACTTTCAATTTAATGATAAAAAAAAAAGTCTGTAAACCTTACTAAAGAGTGTAGATGCCTGCTGACCTGCTCAGCAACACACTCATTTTGTTCAAAGCTGGTTTACACCGAATCATAAAACTCCTCCGTTTGCAGCAGAAAGGCATCTGTAAAAAGCCTGCACATTAATTAATACTTTTCTGAAATAAACGTTAAACTGACCTTTACCTTCATCTTTCTGTAACAAATCTTCATATTGTGATAAACTGGCTTGCTTACAGTATTTATACTCAAAAAAGAAAAAAAAGAGCCTCTTATGGTAGCATTGGTTTGAATTTTGGGGGTGGGAGAAACAAATTTTGAGAACAAGCGCCTTTATAAAGAATGAGGTAACTGAAGATCTTTCCAACTCTGATGTCTTCAGAGAAATGGCTTTCTACAAGAGGCTTTTTTTGTGTACACAACACAGTGGTTTGTTTTTGTTTTGTTATTTTTTTTTATAGCAAAGCAAAAAGTACGCCTAGCACTGAATGTATATACAATATATAACATCTGACAATAAAAAAGTCACCTTTTTTTGTCCCAGGAAGTATAAAAAGAAAGTAATCTTGACTACAGACCTATCAACTGAAAAGACCGAGTAACCATAGGGTGGCTCCTTTAGATAAAGAAAGGCAAACAGAATGATAATCTTCTGAATAGTGAGGCCAGCCTCACTTGGACTTTTGGACTTGTCCAGCAATCCTCTGGCCTATCACTCTTTAAATACTTCTGACAGTTGCAAGTCCACAGATAATACATATATATATAAAAAAAATCTATAACATAAACAGCAATAGGTACAGTAAAGGGTGATATTTGATTGGTCTTCCTTCTGCCTTCAGGAAAGCATCTTTTCAGACCTGTTTCTATAAGGATGCTTCACACCTTGCCCCTGAAGTAACCGCATTGAGCCTGCGGAAAAAGCTCTTCGTTTCTCCTTCCAAAGTGCATAGTGAGAACAAATAGGACCAAAAAAAAAAAAAAAAAAAAAAAAAACCTCTAGTGCAGGTATAGCTTATTGTCAATCCCTTTGTTTTCTTCAAGTACCTCATATTGTTAAAGTGAAAAAAATCCATTTGTTCCAACAGCTTTGTACAAAAAAAGAAAAATAATAATAATAATAAGGGTATCTGAGTCATTAGCCAGGCAAGCAGACCTTCCCTGCAAACAGCAGTCCAACTATTGTAAAGAAAATTGATAAGACAAAGAGTACATATGAAGACCCCACCACTGTATTGTTCGGTAATTTATATGGCTGTCCTCCCACTTCATTGATGTAAAATCCTATTGGGAATATAAGGGCGGCCATGCAGAAAAGGACCACTGAAAAAAAGAAAAAAAAGAAAAGTTAGATAAACATGATAGATATCCAATGTATGACACATATAGACATATTGAATGTTTACCACCATACATATAGTTTACACTCTTTGAGGGTACAGGAAAGGATTACTACATGAATCTAGAACCTGAAACCTTGGGCACAAGATAGGTAGAACCCACCAAATTCATTTTACATTTGCGAGTCAAGAGTGTTACCTAAATCAAACAAACAATTGTAAATGACAATACCTTATAAGGGAAATGCTTCACTTCTTCAGATAAAAAAAACACATTATGATGAATGACTGTCTCATTTTAAATGGGACAGTGTTAGGTCTTAAAATATTATTATGCTGAATTACACAAGTCACCACAAAGAAATAATCTTAACAGACTGCTAACTGATTTGTAGGTCAGTTTCCAGCCAAATTAAATGGACAGGCCAATGTTCAACCCTGCTGTGGCCTCAACGTCTGCCACAGCCAGCTACTTGTCTAATATACACTCACTGAGCAGACTATTAGGAACAACCTGCGTATCCACGCAATTATCTAATTCGTCAATCATGTAGCAACAGAAAAATACATAAAATTCTAAAGATACAAGTCAGGAGCTTCAGTTAATGTCCAGAATATGATCTCGGTATTTCAAGTGTAGCGTGATTGTTGGTTGCCAGACCGGCAGGTTGTTGTGTTTCTTTAACTGTTGATCTCCTGGGATTGTCATGCACAACAGTCTCAGTAGTTTACTCAGAACAGTGAGGGGGGGAAAAAAAACAATTCATTGAACAGCGGTTCTGTGGACAGAAATGCCTTGTTGAGGAGAGGGATCAGAGGAAAATGGCCGGACTGGCCTGAGGTGACAGAAAGGCTAAAGGCTATGGTAAAGCAGGTAACCACTCTGCAAAACTATAGTGAGCAGAAAAGCATCTCAGAATGCACAACATGTTGAACCTTGAGGCAGATGAGCTTCAACATCAGAAGACCACTTTAAGTTGTACTCTTGTCAGGCAGGAACAGAAATCCGAGGCTGCAGTGGGTACAGGCTCATCAAAACTAGACTATTGAAAATGGAAAAAAAAAAAAAACGTAGCCTGATCTAATGAACTCGATCTCTGCAGCAGTACACATTTGGTAGGGTAAGAATTTGGCATCAACATTCATGAACCCACACACCCAACCTGCCTTGTGTCAGCACTCCCTGCTGGTGGTGGTATAATAGTGTGGGAAACTTTTTCAGGACACTTGGGGCCCGTTATTTTCAATCATCGCTTGAATGCCACAACCTATCTGAATATTGTGCATCTCTTTATGTCAACAATTTACCCATCTTTTAATGACTACTTACAGCATGACACTGCACCATGTCACAAGGCAAAAGTCATCTCATTTCACTATATATTATATCGTATGCATAATTTTTAATGTGAGAAATAAAATTTGACTTGAGTGCACACTTAGAGTCATTTTGTCTACAGGGCCAGTTGCTCAGTGGATTGTCCTCTGGGGCTTCAGTGATATGCTTCCAAATCTACAGAAACATTGCATGTAAGCCCTGGTCCTTTCTGATGACAACTTCTCTGTCTTTAACATGTTTACCTGTCTTAAGCTTTCTGACCAACAGATGCACAAGGGTTCATCAATCAGTGCTTGTGTTATTAGCTTCTGGATTTCCTTTTTTGATAAGCTGGTAGTGAAGCAGAAGTACACTACTTCCAGTTTCCTGACCCAAGAATGGATGGCACTCAGGGGAGTATTTTATCAACACTCGTTTATTCATTGCACATCAGTGGTTACACTTTAATTCCACACAATGTAAGTATGGTCATATTTGTGAATGATAATAGTCTTGAGAGGCTTATCTCAAATTATTAGTCGAGTTATAAACACCATGTAACAAAACAGGATAAACGTTATAGTCAGTATTATCTGAAATTAAACATAAAAAAAGAGGTTATGTTGGACTTGAAGAAAAGCAAAAGAACACTCATTTATCACGAGGAGACTTTCAGGTGCCTGGGCACCAACACTTGTAATCCTAAAAGGAAAACCCAACATACTTGTAATGGTGTGAGACAGTTTAAGTAGCTTGGTGCTACAGGGAGAAATGCATTTTGCCTGAATTACTACAATTCTAAAACAAAAATAAAAAAATCTTAGTATTAAATATAGGAAATTAACTCATTATATAGAAAACCATTAATGACAAGAGTGTCACAGTTGGTGCAGATTGAAAAACATGTACATTATGCTGTAGATATTCAGATCTTCAAATTTTAGTTCTTTTCCATCTTCTAGTAAATAAGCAACTGTAGCAGGTATACCTGAAAAAGACTAATTCCTAGCAGTCCCAGAATCACTGTGTCACTCCCGGTAGGGCTACTGGGAGAAAGGCGATGAGGTGCTAGAATTAAAAGGGAGCTGTAAGGAGGTGATCACCATTTTGTGTGTTTCTCTTCGATTCATTGCTGCTGCAACACATTTGGATTACAATAATCCATATGTCTGGGATTAGTCAACACCCCCCGGATTCATGTTCTGTGTCATGCATTTACTAATATGTGGGTTTTAGTCTGTTTTGGAAAACATCATCATCATCGTCGTCATCATCATCTTTAGCGTGTGCTTTAAACAGTGTGTACTCATCGATTAGTGGGTGTTGTCTTGTGGGCTTATTTGTATGTGTTTAGTTAGTTATCACCATAATGTTTTTTGGGTGGTTTCTTTGTGTGCATTATTTGTTTAATTATTTTATCATTTAGCTTTAGTTAAATAAAAAAAAAGACAATTATTTATTTAGCTCTTGTGTTTTGTGTGCGAGCTGCGTCAAGGCCTGGTGCATTCCTGGGATTTTCTATACAATATAAAAATCAATCACCATCATAAACCAGGAGAATAAGAGAGGCATATGGCTGTTACACAATACTCTTCTGGCATAGATGGATACTGTTTTCTTCATTTCTAGTTTTAGTCTATGAAAGACCTCTTTCATCGGTATTTATGAATTAGATTTCTTAGGTGCTGATTTTCTAAACTTTAGACTTGTGATTTTATATCTGTTAAAAAAAAATGGAGTGGAAAGAATGCCAAAGATAAAAATGACAAGGTGAACCGAGTAGAAAGTGAATGGAATCTCAATTTACCAATTTCTTTCATGACAGAAAGATAAACGACCCATCAGAACTGAACAACAGTTGATGTGTCACCTATGCAATGAATTAGAGAGTGCAGTACATCAGTTTGCACTTAGTGGTGTTCCATTCGAAGGTAAAAGTTTATGCACATTAGCTGTATTTTCATTTGGCCCCCATTTGTATGCCCTATTTGAGCTTTTATATATGGCTCACTGCCCTGTCATCACTAAATTGTAGACAGTGGTCTACCCTCACCCGCACATTGTTCCTGTCCCGCAATAGAGAAGATGCAAGGCAAAGATGGTCTAAAGTTGAGTAGCTAAATGCCAAGGATGTCATGGAAGGCTATCCACCTGTGCAAATGTACTTCTATAATAGACCAATAAATTCTTGGGCACAGCAGTAATATCTGATACTTACTGGCTAAAGATTTAAATCTGATAACCATGTGATTAGCGACATTAAAAAACCCTAAGGTTTTTTTTTTTTTTTTTTTAAATTACAGATGTGCTAGATAATTTACTACTGTGGAGGGAGGTATCCAAAATTATTTTTTTTCCTTGATAATTTCCCTAGTTGGCTTTAATGAATATGCATACTTCATTTATTTTTCTGTGATGTTATAATTAGGCTTTCAGTAGCAACTTTAAAGACCTACAAGTGACACACATAAATTAATACAATTCAGCTTACCGAGATGTTCTTTGTCTCCCTTAATTCCTTTTGATCTGTCCAATAGTTGTGTGTTTTTTAATTTAGGTGTACTGTTTAATTTCCTACAGAATAAATTTTTCTTCTTTTAAAATGTTGAGCTTTGAAAAAGAAACAGGGTATTATGGAGTGCAGGGGACAGTTTAGTTGGCCTTTTCCCGTTTGTCCATTCCCTTGCAGATTCAATTCTGAGCTTTTTAATTTTTTTAATATTTTCCACTCGGGTTAGGCTGAACTCCTTTTAGTTATTATGCACATTCGTATATAATTTTAAAAATGTACCATGCTTCGTTTATCTGTCGAGATGCAGTTTATCTTGTTATTGCAACAAGACTGAATGGATCTCTTATTCAGCATTAGGCAAAGCCTTCAGGCATGATGATGGCTGGACAGTAATGTACAAAGCCCTGAAGGGCACCCATCTTACCTGGTGTTACCTAAAAGCCACAAGTGCCTGCTAGCAGTTTCCAAAGACAGACAGAGCTAAGCTATTATATGTATGATAATGTAACATATTGCTCCCATATTATGTGCTATGCAATATTGGATAATTCTCTTATACTGCAGAATGAAACACAGCTTATATGCTATTTATATTTTACACATACCAATTAAAAAAGTCTTAGCCCTAAGAGAGTCAGCTGCCAACAGGGAGCTTGAACTAAAAGGGTTGAGAACTAGGTGGAATTCCATGCAAAACATTGGGGTTCACAAAATGTTCTTCTACACTGTTAAATTAAACCCCAATCTTTTTATTTATTTACTAAAAGCCTTGTGGCAACAGTACAATGCAGCACCCACTAACAATGGCACTGGAAATTTTATATTAGACAGACAGACAGGCAGACAAGCAGACACTTTATTAATCCCAAGGGGAAATTCACAAATTCATATATATATAAGATTGAAATTTTAGGTTAAATAAAACCACCAATTTGTACACACACCAAAAAGAATCCCCTTAGCTTGCCTCTTCAGAACCTAATCAGAGCTGTATCTAGGTCAGACACACTTCTATCCTAAAAAGAAGCTTAATTGCTAAGGAAGAGACTGCTGTCAACCAACATGTGTGCCTGTAATGTCACAGCTCTAAAGACACCTGCAGAGAGGAAATGAAATGAATTTACGTCTTTAAACAAAACAGTTATCTTTGCCTTAACTGTACGCAAATGCTTCACACATTTTGCTTCATTCAACTTTTATCCTGATATTAGCATGAAAAAATATTTAATAATTTAGCACATGCCAAATTACTCTATTTCTTCAAACTCATTTTCCCTCAAGCTGTTTCATGATGCACAATTTAATAATCACATTCCCAACATTAAAGTGCATCTTTACAAATTCTCCATCCTGTGAGTTATGAACACAGCACTCGGTAAATCAACTGTGCCACAGGAAGCTGGCAAAATGTTTTGGGGGCACGTAAATCATGCAAAGGATGCTCCAGTTTCACAGATGCAAAGTTTGTGCTACAAAACCTTCACAATGATGACATAACCCACAGTATTACAAAGGAAAGCTTGTAGCATTTTCAGTACATGTGAAAAAGGTGAATACAAAGAAGCAAAACTGAAATTTAAACCTTAAGAAAAGTGAGAAACGTATTTACCTGTCAAAGACTTTTAAAACCTCTGTAACTAAATATTTTCTAAAATTGGGAAAAAACCTCAATTGGTTTCTCTGTTTTCTTTATAAAATATTCAGGTATTACTCCTCACACATGTGAATATTCAAATAATTACATTTTTAAATGGACATTTCAAGTAGTTACTGTGCCTACACAAGATTTTTTTTAATTATACATTGATAGTTACATTCTACAGATACACAACTCCCCAGGGCCACCCGAGACCCTCCCAAGTGCATATACATTCCCACTACACATTACCGACAAGCTATATATACGCATGTATCTATCTATACACTGTCAAACGTGGGCGAATGAGGATCGCCTGGCAGGCTCAGACAAGGCAGGTCAATGCTAGCAGTACTCTCTCTTTTCTCTGCTGTCGGCTAAACCCTGCCTTTTCCAGTTGGGACAATGCATTTGTGTGTGTGTGTGTGTGTGTATATTATATATATATATATATATATATATATATATATTTTCCATTATTGGGTGCTCCGGGAAGATGGCGTTTCCATCTGAGGAACACAATCATGCATTATGGAACTCTCCAAACCAGATGCGTTAGAGAGAGCGGATCTGAGAAGCCACAGTAGCTAAGAGGGCAGACAGTTACTACTCATTTCTGCTGTGATGCTGCACATTCATTTTTGCTCTGTATCTTTGGACACTTGCAGTAAATTGGATGGTCCTTTTCTTTGGTTCTCCTCTCCCTCAATTGTCTCTCATATTTATATAAACATCTACGACTGGAAATGTGTGTATCCATCCAGCCCGGAAGTGACAGGTGGACTCGGGGTAAGGGCTCCACCTCAGAGGAAACAGAAAACTCACTTAGCCGCTAATAACACAAGCGAGGCGAGCACGTCTGCAAAATGAAACCTCCAAAGA
>JANRMT010062861.1:8185956-8209621 GCA_026402145.1 Polypterus bichir lapradei | reverse complement strand
TTTTTTTTTTTACAGCATGGGCTTACACAGTTAGTGTGCATATATTAAGTATATAATATATACATACATACACATATACACACAAATACAAATACATACTAGTATATATGGATACAAATATGAGGAAATCTCAATTTTGCTGCTTGGGTGAAAGTTAAACCAATTGTGTTGTGCCACAGGTTACACATTTAAAATTACATTTTTGTTATCCCCCATTACATTATTAAAAAAAAAATAAAAATAAGTGAATGCAGTTTGAGAAGTACCACCACGTCAGTACCTTCTACCATCTATTGGCAAAAATCACAGGCCTCTAAATGTTTTTTCTAGCCAGCTACATGTCCTCCTATTCTTGTTTTTGCAGCTCAGACATATTGTTGTGTTCTTGCATGCACAGTATGATTTTAATAACATTTAAGCCTTGAGATTATGAAGGCCATTCTGAAAACGATCTTTCCTTCCCATAAGAACTTAGCTGGTTGATACTAGAGTATTTTTTGGTTATTTAATTACATTATTTTATATTTTCACCCTTTGGCATTAGCTTCTAGGAATCATTCCAGCCACACAATATTTCCTGTGCCACTAACTGTTACACAACACCCAAATCATAAACTCTCCCCCAATTGCTCAACTGATAAAAATAACCTAACAACAACTGCTTGATCTTTTGTCTTCTCCAGATGTAACTTTTGCAATTGTGGTAAAATACAACAATTTTGTTTTTTCAAGCCACAACACTTAAAACTTGAAGTCTGATTTATCCAAATACGGTTTGTGTACTTCAAATGTTCCTTCTCACACCTCTTCCATGCTGATTATTTCTGTATAACTAACAGTGGGACTATGAAGCACTACATTGGTGTCATGCAAGTTTTCTTTTGTGGCGACATGTGGGTTCAGCCTCAAATGATTGACCAGTTCATTTTATCAGAGTTTTTTTTTCTGGGTCTTTTAGATCTGGTATTGACTTAATATTTCTGGCAAATGAACTTCCAGGCTGGAAGCATTTAACTATCTTTTATTGGCTTTGCCTGACTTGAAATAGTCAATTACCTTTACTTTCAAGTTCTCAGTCAGCCATGTGCTTTGGGAGAAATCCATGGTTGCTGAGTAGGTGCAATACGCTGAGAGGTTATAAGGTTCATAGTATTTAATCAACTCAGGAGTTGTTTTCATCATGATTAATTTATGGTCTGCCAAGAAAAACGTAAAACTAATAACAAATGGATGGGCGCCCAAATTTTACATAAAGCTCTAATCACTGTTTTGTATTTTCAATCTGTTAAATGTCACAAATGAAACAGTAATTGTATACTTGGGGACATATCGTACTGTACAGAGCTTGTACTAACTTCTTGTCACTGAATGCTACATCACATTAGATGACTTTTCCAGTGATTTTCAGTTGTAGCCTTCATTTACAAAACCTTAGCAAGTTAGACATAGTCAGTGGCCCACTCCTGTAAAGCTAGTTGTGTAATGTGATGCGCCTGTAACTCACTCCAACTAGTCTGCGACTCACCCAGACAAAAATCAAACAGGTTTGATTTTGTCTTTAGTTGCAGGGTGGGCTCTGAGGACATGAGACCTAACAAGTAATAAATGCTCATCTGGAAGAATTATATAATGCAACGATTTCTATTTCAAGTCAGGCAAAGCCAGTAAAAGATAGTTAAATGCTTCCAGCCTGGAAGTTCATTTGCCAGAAATATTAAGTCAATACCAGATCTAAAAGACCCAGAAAAAAAAAACTCTGATAAAATGAACTGGTCAATCATTTGAGGCTGAACCCACATGTCACCACAAAAGAAAACTTAGTTGTGGTAATTACAACTCAAAGACACATGATATCCGATATGGTGTTCCACAAGGCTCTATCCTGGGTCCGCTGTTATTCTCAATCTACATGCTTCCGTTAGGTCAGATTATCTCAGGGCACAATGTGAGCTACCACAGCTATGCTGATGACACACAGCTGTATTTATCAGTAGCACCTGATGACCCCGATTCTATTGATTCACTAACACAATGTCTGACTTGTATCTCAGAATGGATGAATAGTAACTTTCTCAAGTTAAAGAGAAAACTGAAATCTTAGTGATTAGCAATAATGGATACAATGAGGCTATTAGAAATAAACTGGATACATTAGGATTAAAAGTCAAGACGGAGGTAAAAAGCTTAGGGGTAATTGTTGACTGTAATCTGAATTTTAAATCGCATATTAATCAGATCACTAGGACAGCATTTTTTCACTTAAGAAACATAAGTAAAGTTAGACCTTTTATATCACTGAAAGATGCTGAGAAATTAGTTCACGCGTTTGTTTTCAGTCGACAAGATTACTGTAATGCACTCCTCTCAGGACTACCCAAGAAAGACAAATCGTTTGCAACAAGTGCAGAATGCAGCTGCTAGAATCCTAACTAGGAAAAGAAAATTCGAACACATTTCTCCAGTTCTGATGTCACTACACTGGTTACCTGTGTCATTCAGGATTGACTTTAAAATTCTGCTTATGGTTTATAAAGCCTTAAATAATCTCGCCCCTTCTTATATATCGGAATGTCTGACACCTTATATTCCAAATCGTAACCTCAGATCCTCAAATGAGGGTCTCCTTAGAATTCCAAGAACAAAACTTAAAAGTGGTGAGGCGGCCTTCTGCTGCTATGCACCTTAAATCTGGAATAGCCTGCCAATAGGAATTCGCCAGGCTAATACAGTGGAGCACATTAAAACAATGCTGAAAACACATTACTTTAACATGGCCTTTCTATAACTTCAATTTAACTTAATTTAACTTAATCCTGATACTCTGTATGCTCAATTTCCTCATAATAACTATTCAGGGTAGCTCTAAAATCCGTACTGACCCCTACTCTCTTTTCTGTTTCTTTTTCCCGGTTTCTTTGTGGTGGTGGCCTGTGCCACCTCCACCTACTCAAAGCTTCATGATGCTCCAACAATGATGGACGGATTAAAAGGCAGAATTCTACGTGACCATCATCATCAAGCCTTTCCGTGAGAACCCTAAATCCAAAGAGGACTATTTCATTTATGTTAGGTAGAATGCCCAGAGGGGACTGGGCAGTCTAATGGTCTGGAATCCCTACAGATTTTATTTTTTTTCTCCAGCCGTCTGGAGTTTTTTTTTGTTTTTTCTGTCCCCCCTGGCCATTGGACCTTACTCTAATTCGATGTTAATTAATGCTGATTTATTTTGTTTTCTTATTGTGTCTTATTTTTCTATTCTTTATTATGTAAAGCACTTTGAGCTACTGTTTGTATGAAAATGTGCTATATAAATAAATGTTGTTGTTGTTGTTGAACGATGACATAACCAACAGAAGAGAAGCTCATCTATTTGAGTTTTCCTGTTTTATGTACCATGACAGAATGGAAATAAGAAAAGAGCCAAGATTACCACTGAAGTCATCATACTCTCTGGATAGCACCAGCTACACATTACTGGCTGCCACAAAAACAGTCAAGCATGACTGTGATGGAAAATCATCATGGAGTCACTATTTGACAAGCAATTTTTTTTGTCGTTTAAACTAACACGGATCAACAAGGAGATCAGCAACTACACTCTGCATGTTGGATGTACATGATGAGACTTCTAGTCATAGGGTGGCATTAGTGTTAGGGATAAGGCAAAATAAATTTGACCAAGGGACTCAAACTTTGCATACAACTGTAGATGAAGTAAAGAATGCACACAGAAAAGTGCCAGGTATATACCCATTAATGAACAATATGATTTAATTGAAGGAGTGAAGGAAATTTTCTTCACAGGCTCAGGAAATAATAATGAAAGGTAACACCAGCACATTAATCGTTAAGTTTACTCTTACAAGCAAAACACAAATAAGATATTAAAAAAAAAAAGTATGAACATTTAAAGACTGTGACAATGTTGTATGACCCTGTTTACTTCCAATATCCAAAAAATAAGACAGTATTGAGGACATTTTGTCTTTAGTGTGTATGAGAGATGACCAATGAATGCTCATCCAGAAGTACAAGTCATATAACGCAGTGCCAAGGAATAAGGAATGCTGGTGTTTTGTACCTAACAACCAGATGAGCTTTTCTGTTTGATGTCTCATTTTATAAAAATTGCAACAGAAATTAAAAAGAAAGAAAAAAAAATGTGCAAGACTGCAACTGATCCTGTTCACTCTTCGTTCAGATCTGGCTCCATGAGGCAGCACATTACTGGCCGTTTCAGAAACATGTAAGCACGATTGTGTTAGAAGGTTGACATTTTGTCTGTAAACATAACATGCCCAGCGATTTTCAGTTTTTAAGTTGGCATGGTGCGGCATCAAATTCAGTGGCTGCAGTTGGGAAGTCTTGATATTCTCCATGATTAGAAATCATGTGATACGACATTAGCTTTAGGATCACTGGACAATTGCGAGTGAAATGTGCTCTAAAAGTGGCTGGCAAGACATCTAGGAATTTAGGCCTGTATTGTTACCCAACCTGGCCCAAAGTCCTACTATAATTTTTTTTTTTTTTATATATAAGTTCCCTATAATTCTGTAATGGAAAAATAGGGCCCACAAGATGGATGAACTGTACTATAAAGTCTGTGACTATCTACTAAACAGTAGGCAGCTAGATCTTAACATCATGGAAATCATTTTGTAGCATTTTCGCAGGACTAGGGAGTGAAATCTTCGGTTTTATTTTTCAGGATCCTTATCAAAAATTGTGCGTATTGAAAACATTGGATTCAAAACCCAGGCCAATACAGTAGAGCACTTTAAAACACTGCTGAAAACACATGGCCTTTCTATAACTTCAATTTAACTTAATTTAACTTAATCCTGATACTCCTGATAGGCTATGTAAGGCAGCAGTGCTAACTATTGCACAACCATGCCACCTACAACACACAGTAGTCGTTTTTGTGGAGTTTGCACTTTATCCCTTTGTCTGTATGAAATTTCATCTAACATATTCAAGATGCACAAGTTAGGTTTACTGGTGATTCTAAATTGGCCCTGTGCGAATGGAACCCATTTTGGAATAGTGCCTGGAGTCTATCGGATACTACTAGACACTGGCTTTCCGGGACTCTGAGCTGGATTAAGCAGGTTTGAGAACAGTATTAAAAAGTTAAAGAGTTAAAGAACATGCAACATTCATACTCAGATTGGACTTAACCATTTCAAGTGCAGTGTAGGTCTACTGCTATGTAAATGTTATTCTTTAAGTGAAGAAACACAAAATAATCTGCTGTTGTATGCACTTAGTATTCAACAGCCTTACAACATGTAGTCCTTTTAAAAAAGCAGATTGCTCTTTACCATTTAAACTGTTTTAAAAAGTTTTTTTTTTGGTTAGGGTCACAGAGAACAAAGGTGAAAAGGTTCAAATGTGGTGTCTCATTTAATAAAAACATTTCTGTCTGGGGTCCTGCACTGCATGTGATGTAGACTGTAGAAATATTTTGCTTCGGTTTAGTTAGAATAAATACAACTGGAAATTACTCATACCCACAGGCCAGCAAATACATAAAATTATGATTTATAAAAAAAAAGTTTCCCCACTGGAAAGCAGATTCTGTTTCTCAAGTCTGCTTAAAAAAATTGGGCAGCCTCTCCAGCTGACCACATACTGAACAGACACTAACTAATATTTATGTCTGGCCTTGCTGACAGACCATACGCTCCTGTGGACTGTGCTACTGCACAGTGGCTTCCGCAGCACCTGGAACATGGACAAGGAACCTGTTCAGCCACTAGAACATGGCTGCTGCAGACAGTTAGCTCTTGTAATTACGCTACAAAGATCTTTTCATCTCCCTTGGCCATGTGCCCAGATACCCCTTTCCTCCAGCTGTTTGAGACAATTTTTTGATATGACAGTATTTAACAAAACCTCGAATAAAGATTTTATATAAATGCTATACTGAATACACAGTACATACAAATATATAAACTATGCTTACAGCCTGTTAACAGTTTCTTCTTTACATATTATTACATAAAAAAAATTGGCAATGGTACTCATCTGCAATGAACTGCTAGTAAAAAATAAGAACATGATACTCCCCACACCAAAAATTAAAAAGCAAAAGCTGTTTTTTAAATAACTACCACTGCTGTTAGGACTTGTTCTATCCATTGCATCTTATTGTCAAAGTAAATAATTTTAAACCCCCATGCTTTCAAAATCTGTCATTTGGATATAAGGAGTAATGCATTCTGGAAAATGTTATAGTACTCTTCTTCCTGCACTGCATCTGAAAATTATGGGCTACTGCATATATCCATCTTGTAATCACCATATAAAGCAGTTCAAACAATTCACAAACATGTTAACAATGTGAGAACCACCAGCAGGGGGAGCTGAAGTCTGCCATCTGTTGCTGCTCCCTTTTTTATTCCTTGTTCAGCACACATACACACTTCTTGCAAACTGGCATAAGACCATGAAGACAAATATGGGAACATGCGGTATCTTCGCTTCATGCCCAGATCACTTCAACTGACTCTTTCTGTTCCGGAGATGCAGCACTTTCAGTTCTGAAAGCCCTCCTGTGTTATTGAATTTCTAAGGAAATCAAACAGTTAACCCAGTACACATCTGAAGCAGGGTCTCTTTTAAAGACAAGAAGTGTACAGAAGAGGCTAACAGAAAGATCAAACTTCCCTATTTGAAGGGAGGCCCAGAAGGCCAGCTTGGTGTTTTTAGGCGAGGACAGCAGATTCTAGGCCCAGGAATGAACTAGGCAGCAAAATGTCAATCTGTCCACCCAAAATATTAAGTTTAAATTCTCAAATTGACTTATTAAAATAAAGGCTGCCAGTGAAAACAAAGAATGACTGGAGATTTTTTTTGTTCCAATTACTGCTAGTAGATTAGCCACAAGGACAAAATTTTGATTTTTTTTTTTTTATATAAAAGTTGAATAAATATAACAACCACCACCATAAACTACCCCTCAAATACTGAACAGAATTAATAAAAAGAAAGAAAAAACTTATGACTTAACTAAAGATAAAAAGGGCAGTAACACTCACAGTGAGAAAGGCCTCGGAAAAAAGAAAATCAATAGTTTTGGAAATTCCTGGTATGGCAGAATGACAGCATTAATACGTCAAAGAATTAAATAATAGTACGTGAGAAAGCAGTGGTACCCTAAATGCAAAAAAACAACATTGACATAATCACACACAACAGGAAGTGAACTAAACTTACTCCCAGTAAATGCTATCCACCGTGCATATTTTGTGGCTTCCCTTCGCCAGTGAGATGCAACAAGCAAGCCACATGTGACAGTCAATGATATGATGCCCATAATGATGAAAAAGAGAGTTGTGACCCATTCGGGTGGGAGCCGTGGTGGGATGCACGTCCGGTCACGTCCATGGATGGTCTGACATTGCCGTACTAGGCCAACTGTAAGAGCACCTGCAGGGAAAAGAAAAAATAAATAAATAATAATAACTAGCATCTGTACTGGTACACAAAAGAAATGGATATTTAAGATAAGGAAAAAAAAAAAAAAATCAGGAAAAGAACATAAATGTATTCATGACTGCCAGAAGTTAACCAAAATAAATGTTTAGCTTTAATTCTAATTATTATAAACCACAGGGAGAAGTAGATCTTTAACATGGCACACAATAGCAAGCCTAGGTCTAGGCAATATGGCCTAAAAGTATAATTCTAATTTTAGACAACTATATAGTTTTTTTTTTTCTCAATTCCAATTGAACATGCTTAAAACAGAGAACAAGGCTTAGTAAGTTTTTATAATCTGGGCAGAAAAATGGTTATTAACAATGGTTGGTTAGCTGCTGTGCTTTTTTGGAGTATTTCTAAAAATTTCACATTGAACTGAATTAGAATGTATTTATTTTATAACACAAACCAAAACTGAAAATTCTGCAGCCTGAAATAAGTAACCCTGGAAAAAGGTATTTAGCAGGTCCATACAGAAAACATAAAATAATGCCTATTAAGAAAGAAGGCTTTCCTCGTCACATAATTCGGGTATACTACCTCCAGTACGAAGAAAAAAAAAAAAGTAAACTTAATCCTGGATGAGAAAGCTTTGTCATAGGTGGCTGCAGTTTGTTACTTGGGCAGATTAATGGAATATGAAATTGAATGCAAGTATTATAGGTAAGAAGTAAAAATGTTAGATATGAATACACAATGAGTGGTCTGAAACTTGAAAGTATTCCCAATGAGAAGGACCTGGGAGTCAAATTGGACTCATCACTATCTACATCAAGCCTGGACAGAAGCAATTAAGGTGGATAATAGGATGCAAGTTTACTGTATCTAGCACCCTAATGTGTGGAGTACAAGCCAAGGGAGGTTATGCTTAAGTTATATAATGCATTAGGGAAGCCTCACCTGGAGTACTGTGCACAGTTTGGCACAAGAAAAAGTCCACAGCAGAGTAACTAGACTAATTAGAGGACTGAGAGGTACTGTATGAGCTAGGATAAGGGATTGAAGGAGTTTAACCTTTTCAAGTTAAGCAAACAGAGATTAAGTGGTGACATGACTGAAGCATTTAAAATTATTAAAGTAATTACTACAGCAGACCCGGGCTGTTACTTTAAAATTAGTTAACACAGGGAACACACTCATCAGTAAATTTCACACAAATATGTTAAAGTATTTATTGACACAGAATTACAGACACATCAAATAAGTTGCAAAGCAGTGTGGTAGACAGTGGGTCTTTAGGGATCTTCAAATCTCGACTTGGTGTTATTTTAGAGAAATTAGGCAAACGCGATTTTTGAGCTTTGTTCTTGTTCTAATCAAAATTTCCCTAATCTTCTAATATTATGTACCCATCGTGTTTTCCAACAATTCTGAACTATGGAGTTCTGGAGACATTAAAGTACAAGGGTTCTTTAAAGTGTGGTCAAATGAAGGTATTTTTTTCCATTTTACTTTGGCATTCAAAAACTATTATACATGAAAGGCAATTTTGTGTTAACCAGCTACAGGCATGTTTTTATTTCCAAACTACTCCTGATTATTTACCCCAGAGTGCTTCCTACTGGCTTTTCCCTTTACAGAGGCTGTTTACACGAAGATTCCACCTAACCCAGTTGCTGTAAACAGTAAAGATAGTGCCAAGCATCTGTGATAAAAATTAATTACTTCCAGCTTGGGTTTGTTGTTAGAAACATACCTCTGAAATGTAGAAGGCATGTTATATGAAACCAGAATCTGTCACCTCAAAGTGAACGCATCTGTCAAATTTTAAGACTTTTAACCTAGTTTTGTACAATTTGACTTGTTTGTGTGGAATGTTGTTTGATTTTAATAAATTCAATGAAATGCTTAAAAAAAAAAAAAACTTAAGGCTTTTGTTTCATGTTTGATGTCCCATTTCCCACAACTCTTAGCCACAATGAGACAGTTTTTTTTAATATAAAGGATTTCAAGGGCTTCAAAGTGACTTCAAAGATACCAAGCTTGAGCTTTAAGCTATTTGTGCTTCTATTTACTATCTTTGTTTAAATATTTGAGCGCTAATGATACAAACATGCATACCGACCACGCTCATGTGTACAAAAAAGGCACAACACACATATACCACCTCAATGGTAAAGTACTAGCCAAGAACGAATGCATACAGGCCTGCATAGCACCATGTGTGAAAAAGCCATCAAGGGAACGTCTGGGTGAAAAAAACAGTTAAATAAGTAAATTTAATGCAATGCTCTGATGCCTCCATCCGTGGCGACTTAACACTTGAGAAATACAACTGGTTCTTTAGTTTTTCCAATTGGGGCACAAACAAGTGACTTGCTCAGATCTGAACCCACAACCTCAGGGCTTAAAGTTCAAAGTTGAGCGCTCATGCACTACAGCAGAATATAAAGAGCGAAATATCGTTTCCTTTCAGTACTGTTTTATAAAGTATATATTTCAGCTACAGAATGACTAATGATTCAATATGAGTACTGTATTTATTAACTAATAATTTCACCTTTTTTTCTTTTGGCCTGCGATCTCAGGAAGCTCATTCTTTCAATCTCCCAACAGTGAACAGCCCTAAAGACAAATCCTTGCTGTATCAATTTCTTAACTCTTGTTGTTGTGCAGAGGCAATGTATTTTCTACAACTAACTTTAGGTTTTGGGCAAGTACTCCCACAACCTACTTACTGCTGTACTGTTAATTAGCAGTACTGACATAGAAAACTATAAAACAGCCAAAAGGATTTAAAAAGCTCATTAGAGAGATGGAAAAAAAAAAAAAAGAGGAAAAAACAACTTTGAAGAGATTAGGGCTCAGGGGCTAATTTCTTTATTTTACACACACTTCTCCACACTGTCTAGACCCCTGCTGCTCAGAAGTTAAAGAATCCAGACTTTACTGCATCCAGACACGCCATCTTGTTCCCTTTGAGTGGCTGGGGGTGTACTGTTAGGCATCTTGTTAGAGGGGAGAGTTAACACAAAATAAATCACGCAGGTGTCAAGAGTCTTAGCAGTAAGGCAAGTGCATTATTGTTCATTTCAAGGAAGCACAAATTTGAATACCCTTATAATTTATTTTGTTATATTGTGTTATTTTGTGAAGTGAAAATATTATTATTATTAAAAGAGAGAGAGAGAAAAAAAAAGATCTCCTTGGCAATGTACAACACTGCACTCCTCCTCAAGTGACACTGGGAGTGGAAATGACTTCTACATATCTGCTACTTGGTAAACTATTTGGTTTCCTTCCAGCAGAAATACTTAAGGAAATAAATCAAAGCCTGTCCAGTGCATTGCCGTATTACTCACTGTACAAACTAAGGTAAGAATTCCCTGAATCCTTTATTGCTATGTAATAAGAACAATATGGAATAGGTGATAAGGTAATCCATTAAAAAAATAATTCTTTAGCATCTATAAAAGTTAACACTTTAGATAAGACATTATAAGTTCAAGGCTTATTTAGGACTGTCTCGGGGACTGTGGATTTTGCAGTCCAAACACTCAGCCACTAGACAACCACTAAGATTTTAAAATCTACCATTAATTACTTGCACTGCTATGTAACTTCTATGAGACTTCTATGCATTTCAATTTAAGGCATTTCAATACTGCTTTGTACAAAATGTCAATATGATAATAACCAATATTAAGAATCTTAATAGCAAAAACATTATGCAGCATGATGGGCCAAGTATGCACATGCACCTTGCAAGGAAAAACGTTTATCTCGTGTATCAAAAGAGAGTGACAGCAACTGTTCATATGACTATGTGAACCCAGTCCATTCTCCTTTATTGTAAACCCAGTGCCTATCCAGTCTGTAATGTACAAAAACAAAGAGTAAAAACTGCAATAGATTCTGGATAATCCCTGTGAGTAACGATTTTAGCACTTTAAGGATGACAGGGGGGTGGGGTTTGAGCTTTTAAAATTTGTATGTAATTTGGGTAAAGAAAGATATGCAAGACACTATACAACAGAGTGAGAGAAAAGACAGACACTAGATGACAATCTATATGGCCAAAAGTATGTGGATACCTGACCATCACACCTATATAAACTTGTTGGATATCCCATTCCAAAACCGTGGGCATTAAGAGTTGCCGCCCTAACCCTTCCTGATGGCTATAGGGTTAGCCTCCACTATTCCAAGGTGGCTTTCTCCTGGCATCTGCCAAACCACAGACACAACCATTAGAGTGCCAGAGAGTGAAGTGTGATTCTCCACTCTGGAGGACACGTTACCATTGCTCCAGAGTCCAATGCCGTAGTGCTTTACAACACATTGGCTGACGCTTGGCATTGTGCATAAAGATCTTGGGCTTGTGTACAGCTGCTTGTCCATGGAAAGTCATTTAATGAAGCTCATTTCTTGGTAGGGGGTTGCTTCCAGAGGCAGTCTGAAACAGATGACAGTCGATTTGTATGCCATTCAGCCCCACTCTACGTTTGTGTGGTCTACCACTTTTTTATTCCTCTAAGGCTACAACTTCACAATAATAGTACTTACAGTTGTCCGGGGATTATCTACTAGAATGGAAAGTTCACATACCGACTTGTGACAAAGGTGATATCCTGTGACAGTGCCATATTTAAAGTCGCCTCATTCAACAGACAATGTTTGTCAAAGGAGACTGCATGGTTACATGCTTTATTTTATGCACTTGTTAGCAATGTATATGGCTGAAACAACAGAAATCAATCATAAGGGTACATTCGGCCATATAGTGTAAATGGGACAGTCTGAGTTATTATAATTAGAATGTAGTACTAGGGCGTTGTACCGTGTTAGCCATTATGAATGTAGAGAAAAGCTAAGCAAAATAACACCTTTTATTGGTTAACTAAAAAGATTACAATATGCAAGCTTTCGAGTCAACTCAGGCCCCTTCTTCAGGTAAGATGTAAGGGTCCTGAGTTGCCTCAAAAGCTTGCATATTGTAATCTTTTTAGTTAGCCAATAAAAGGTGTCGTTTTGCTTGGCTTTCTCTATAATTAGAATGTAAATTAAATAAAGAAAAATAGACACACGAAAAGTATTATATAACAGATAGTCAAAGCTTGGGTTGCTGATGGAAGAGGTGTTTGAAAGGCCAGCAGGGGGTTCTTACCTTGTAGTTTGAATGTGGATCCCAATACCCTAGTGGAGTGACGGAGGCACAGTACTGTAAAAATGGCGCTGTCCTATGGATGAGAGTAAAAGCGAGGTCCTTACTCACTGTGGTTATTAAAGATTCCTGGGCATCCTTCGTAAAGAACAGGGTGTATCCTTAAGTTATGGCTAAATTGTTCACCACAACCTAGTCATTCCGGCCCCTTAATCATCCTGTCACTAATTGGTGCTTTCTCTCGTCACTTCACCACCTAACAGCTGATGTGTGGTGAGCGTACTGCTGCAAAAACGACACTTGTCACATCATCCAGGTGGATGGTACACATTAGTGGCGGTTGAAGTGGCTACCCAGTCACTGAAGCAGTTCAAGTAATAAGAAGAGCACTACATAAATGTAAATCATTATTACCTACAACTGAACACTAGCAAAACCAAGGAGCTGGTGGTGGATTTTAGGAGGCCCAGGCCCTTCATGGACCCCGTGATCATCAGTGTTGACTGTGCAGAGGGTGCAGACCTTTATACCTGGGAGTGCAGCTGGATGATAAATTGGACTGGACTACCAATACTGATGCTCTGTGTAAAAAAGGATAGAGTCGACTATACTTCCTTAGAAGGCTGACATCCTTCAACATCTGCAATAAGAAGCTACAGATGTTCTGCCAGATGATTGTGGCGAGCGCCCTCTTCTATGCGGTGGTGTGCTGGGGAGGCAGCATAAAGAATAGGGACACCTCACGCCTGGACAAACTGGTGAGGAAGGCAGGCTCTATTGTAGGCACGGAGCTGGACAGTTTGACATCCGTGGCAGAGCGACAGGCGCTGAGCAGGCTCCTGTCAATCATGGAGAATCCACTGCATCCACTGAACAGGATCATCTCCAGACAGAGGAGCAGCTTCAGCGACAGACTGCTGTCACCGTCCTGCTCCACTGACAGACTGAGGAGACCCCACACTATGTGACTCTTCAATTCCACCTTAAACGTTAACATTACACAAAGTTAATGTCTGTTATACCTGCATTTTTATCACTCTTTAATATTGTTTTTTTTTTTTCAGTATGATGCTGCTGGACTATGTGAATTTCCCCTTGGGATTAATAAAGTATCTCTCTATCTCTGTCTCTATCTATTAAGAAAGACTCTCTCATATACATATATATAAAAAATCCAACGTCTGGCTGTCTGTCGGCTTTTCACAAGAGAACTACTTAATGGATTTAGATCTGGGTTTTTTCCATACTTTGCTTGAACATTCTGGTTGATTTTGTGACTCCTCTCATTGTGCAACGTATCATAGTTCACTTACGGTATGGATTTATTTGTGCAAATCAGAGAGACATGCAGCGGGCCGAGGGGAGGGGGGGGCAAGGACCTCCTCACTCACACACACACCAGCCTCAGGGGGTGTAGCTTCCCTCCGCTTAGCTAGAAAATGAGAGAACTACTTAACAGATTTAGATAAGGTTTTTTTTTTCTATAATTTGCTTGAACATTCTGGTTGATTTTGTGACTTCTCTCATTGCGCTATGTATCATTGTTCGCTTGCAGGAGTGATATATTCACGCTAATCCATGACAGAGACTGCGGGCCAAGGGGAGGGGGAAGCGTGACGTCAGGAGTGGGGAGCAGACTTGGGCCCTCCTCACTATCTTGTTTCACTACTGTGTGGGTGGAGCCACCGGGGGATGGCTAGTAACAGATAAACAGAGAATACACAGCACTTTTTGTCGTAAGGGTAAAATTTTGATTTTTAAAGAACCTCAAGCAATATTTTATCAAATAACAATAACAACTATCAACTGTCCCAAATACACAAAAGAATTATGAAAAGAACATTTCCGACTTGGCTAAAGATAAAAGAGCAGTCACAGTGAGGCATTATGAAGGCGTATTGCACCCATGCCCCACACATGGTGTAAATATTCTTTAACAAGTCAAAAAGATACAAACAATTTGTATTGAAGTGGTAATCACATTCACAGCAAAAATTCAACAATGATATCCTACACTCACTGAACTGTCATTCTATACTTAAATACTATATTTAGATTCTAATCCCCTCATATCTAATAAACACACTGACCCCAAAAAAAAGCACCTGTTCAACATAAAAGAAAACCACCACAGGAGATTACAGTATGAAGATATACAAAACATTAGGTTTGTAATTCCCTGAACATTTCTGAAGCAAAAAATTGGGGTCACATTAAAAGACAATAAATGCACATATTCAGATCACTGCAACCACTGAATGCTATTGCCACAAATACAGCACACCAAGAGTACACTGAAAACACAGCTATCAGATTAACAGCAAACTGTAGGAGTTTGATAGGGATCGTGCTGCTGGTCTTTGGGAGTCTGGGAAGTCAGCCAGATGTACAGAAGCACATATTGGTCATACGAATGTGACAGGCCTTGACTGATAATCCTTTCTCTTTGCTGTGGTTTTTATTTGGAATCACTTATAATTTGTTTTTGGTACACTAGGTCCCTACTTTGAGATGCAGCTCTTTTTCATTTATCACTCACCCCTTATTCTTTTGGATTTTTCCATTTAAAATATGAAATACCAAGACATGGATCAAAAATAGGGAGACAGGAGCACAGGGAAAGAGGGGAGGAAATGTTTGTGGAGGCTTCTGCTTTGTCGTTGATTCAATTCTGTATTTCTGCTTTTCTTTGTTTATTAAATGTTTATGTCAATTTCAATTTCTTCCAGTTATCTCATGGCACTGCACATCTACAATTTTTTCACATGGGTTTGGCAATAAGAATCATTAAATAACAGACGTCCAAATAAACCAGATACTAGAATTTTCCCCCCTACTCAGCCAGCTGTTTTATTATTCAGCACGCTTGTCAGGTGTCAATTTGATTTGAACATACAACTACCACGAAAATGGATAAAAGGGACAGCACCTAATCAAAACATGAAAGTGTTATTTGTTTTCCGTTTCATTTCTGATATACAGTATGTATTGGGTCATTTTTACTTTTCCTGTCTTTTTTGTTATCTCAGTTCCTCTGTCTATTCAGCACTCCTGTTTGTGTTCAGCTTGGCTCACTACCACTAACACCCACAAGGGTCAGTACGCAACCTTGGGGTTGTGACTGATTACCAGCGGTCCTTCAAGGTCCATTCTATGGTCTTCTCAGTCTTGCAGATTCACTCCACACAACATCCAAAAAAAAAAAAATCAGACCGTATCTGACAACTCCAGGTACAGGCTTTACTCTTGTTATGTTTGGACATCTGCACTTCTCGGCCGACAAGAGCAACGACACATGTCACCAAGCTGCTGAAGGTGATTCATACAGGAGTGGCACGTTCGGTGTTCAAAGAGCAGAGGTAGGTACATGCCACTCCATTCTTGAGATCACTACACTGGCTCCCTCTAGCAGCACGCATTAAGTTCAAATCCTTGATGCTTACCCACAGAGTAGTCCGTGGATCTGCACCTATATATATGGAGGCACTTGTGAGGTCCTATGCTCCTTCTCAAACAGTCAGGTCTGCTGTTGACTGGCTTCTGGTGACGCCACCTCTTCATGGTATCAAATCAAGTGTTTGGTAAATTTCTGTCTTTCTGATATTAGTACAGTAAAATCTTAGATTGAGAGTAACTTGGTCTGCAAGTGTTTTGCAAGGCGAGCAAAAATTAATAAATTTTAACTTGATAAATGAGCGAGGTCTTGCAATACGAGAAGTATGTATTGTGAACACAGTGAATGTGGCCCCAAGGGGACGTGGCCGCTCCTACGAAACCCCCTCTTAAAAGGTGATGCAATGGGAACTAAACACAGCTTTTCATCTCCTCTTTGCCGGATCAGCTGCTAGCCTACTGCTTGCTGTCGTGCCGCATGATCTGCATCTCGCGCAGCAGGGCTTCAAACATTTAAAAGACCATACCGCGGCTGTCCTAGTGTCTCACTGCCTTGTCTCTCTTCCCCCAGACATCCTCTGCTCCGGTTGGGGCTCCCGAGCCGCCGTGCCCCTTAGAGAAGGAAGATTTTGTGTTCTTTTGATTAAGAGGCGGAGCTGTGGCGACCAGTTTTGACAGTGTGTCCAGATCACTCCTGAAAGAGACCTGTGTTCGTTTCGCCTGCATTCGAATAAAGTTTCTGTGTCTTGAAAACCCTGAGTGATCCTGTGCAACTTTGTGACCCCAGTGTGACAGTATACCCTTTGTCTGCCGAGCGTTACGCGATTACTACTGAGCCGATGGTTGTTCTCTCTCTTGCTGCGGGATTGTGGGTAATCGTCTCCCATGCTTGGACTCCATAGGTGTGCCTCACTTGTAAAGTCAGCATCCATAACGAGCGTATACTGTATACTAAAGCATTGTGACCAAGTGTGCGCGCGTAACAATTCTTTTCAAAGGTAAAGTGCAGGTTAATTTGTTTTATGTATTTTTACTTTATATTTTTTATTAATCATCTTTATATGAATATTTCTGGGTAGTGGAATGAATCACCCGAGTGTCCAGTATTTCTTATGGGGAAATTCACTTTTATATACGATTGCTTTGGATTACAAGCACGTTTCCGAAACGAATTATGCTTGCAAACCAAGGCACCACTGCAGTTGGTTTTGTATTCTAGGAACTGTTACGCCCTTTATTCTGAGCTCTTCATTAATATTGAAAAGTTATTACACCCTTGTCCCGTAACAATTGTTACCTAAACTTCCCCAAGACTGATGCTTACTCAATTATGTTGACCTCTTTTGTAAGTCATGTGGGATAAAAGCGCCTTCTCTCTCTCTCTATAATAGATATATTTTTTATATACACATACACACACACCCCCTCCCATATAAGGGATCTTTCTGACGTGGTCAAAATTACATTTTTAAATTTTTAATGGAATTAAATGATTTAGGCATCAAGGAACACAATTTCACCACTTTCAAACTGATGCAAGTCTGTGTGTCAAAATGCAAATGGACACAGGAAATTCAAAAACTGACCACTCATTCCTAACGAAATTTGTGCCAGTTGTTAGCTTTGTGATATACTAGAAGTGTACTGAACGTGAACAAAACTGTCCCAGTAGATTATTCTTTACACTGTTAATGATTGAGTGTTTTGCTCACAATATGGACTCTCTGACTTTTTCCAAATGGTCAAGATTTAATACAAGAACAATCAAGCCTGATTTTTCAGAAACAAACTATCACATGGATCATGCGTCAAAAGAGAATTTGTCCACGTATCTAAAAACTTCTTGCTTCTATCATAGCAAAATGGTTATTCTCTAACCTAAAATTACATGCTTAATTTAAAAAAAAAAACATTTTTTTACCACTCACCTTTCTTGAAAAATGGAAGACACACCAGAAGCAATCAAGAACATCTAAAAGTCAGACTTTTACCATGGCCTGTTTTGCAGTTAATAGTAATTTACAGTATTTTGGCTTGGCAAAAATCCACAACATATCGTGCACCTTAACAACGAAGGTTGCATTTTCTCCTGTTGTTTTTACCTCATTACGGATCTTATTTGGCAGGTTTTGTATGGTAACAATTGTATCTACTTTAACAGCTATTTACCTACATAGCAAATTCCATGGAATTAAAAGTCACTTATGGAAGTTGTAAGGAAATAAAGAGAAAATGAACATCTTGAACAAAACAAACTACAGTTAATTAGCTGAAAGAAGGGAATTTGAAATGCGAGGTTCAGCCTTTTATAACTATAAATAGCAATTACACATATAAAGTTCTTTATTAGAGGGGTGGCAGAAATACTTCTCCTAGCACCACAGCTGGTCTACAGATCTAAGTAAAGAGCAAAAGGGTGGCCAGATGGTTGCAGAGGCATACAGGCTCTTATTTTTAAGATGGTGTCAAGTAACCCTGGCAAAATGGCAGCCATGTGTTTATGGTGACAGAGTACCATAAAAAGTCAATTAACTGAAAGAGTTTCTAGAGTCTTTTATGAAGGTGAATGCTAAAGTGAAAAGAAAAAAAAAAAATGGGGGAAGAGACCATGCAAACTCCCACTTAAAGCTTTTTATTTCTCACTTCATTCAAACTAAAATCCTCTTGCTGTAAAGCGAAATCCTGTAATGTTTAGTTAAAACTTACAGCTCTTCCCTCACATTTATCATAAGTTTGAATGATCTAGTAAAATCTATTTCAACATTTAACAGTGATCTACACTAGATTCTTAAATACCATATCAAGTACTTCAAGTTTGCAATATCCAATTTTGTAGGATATTTAAAAACAGATTGCTTAAAATTTGCACAGGGAGTCCCTCTGATGTACTTCTTTCAGAATAGTCCCTTCCTTCAGTTTACTCAAAACTATAAATAAACCATGGCACCTTTATTTTGTTGCCGTGAGCAGAAGACAAATACCAAGTGGGCCATTTCAACCTTAATTACCTGCTAGTAGTTTCACATCAGCTTAGCCGCTCATTTTGATTTCTAGCACTTAAGCATAGCTGTTTCAACTTGAGCCTCTTCAGTGAATTTCAATATAAAGCAATAGATAAAGTCTTCAAAATGAGATTGCAATAAAATCATCTAAAGATGTCAAACACTAAGAACATCCAGAAGCTGCGAGTTTTAGGGTGTTTAATTCAGAAGCATTTTGTCTTTATAAAATCAAATGTTAAAACAGTCAACAAATATTCAGCAGAAGTGTGTCAAGAAACACTACTGGGGCTCCGTTATACCAACAGCAATATGCCTGTATAATGCCTCATTGTGACTGTGACAGCCAAGTCAGAGGTTTTTTTTTTTATTATTTACTTTCTTGCTTTATAGTCATTCTGGTGTGTATTCAGACCAAAGTGTGTGTTTGTTTATTTATTTATTTACTCACTTAAATACATAAATAGGTAGGCAAGTATTTGTTTAAAGAGCTTCTGTAAAAAGCCAAATGTCCCCCTAGGGCTAGTAAAGCTCTATCTGTATAAAAATAGCTTTATATGATTAATTAACTTTAGTATTTGTGCTCTCTTTTTCATACATATTCTTCCCCATAACATCCAGGATAGCGTTCACCAAATACTGGCACAAACCAAATGGCAACGTTCGGGCGTCATAACACCACATCTACAAACACCAGGTTAATCTTGGAAATCTAATAATCAGTCTTTACTGTATAAAGCATTTTCATCAAAGTGTTTTAGTAACCAAATAAAGGGGGTGTGGGGGACACAATACAAAAGGAATGTAGGAAAACACAGTAGCAAAAGAATTTGTTAGGCCTGTTAAACAGCTTATTTTAATAAAATGAGGTCTATGAAAATACTTTTGAAATTGAACTTTATTGCCAGGCAGCATAGTTGCTAGGAATTTGTCTTGGTGTTACATCCATACACACATAGCAAGTTAAAATACAATTAAACACTATATGCGATACCATTACATTATATACACTAGTAGTGAAAAATACATTGCATTTTTTTATTTAAATGTTCCATTAAAATTGTGCAAAGAGATGCAAGGAAAAAGAGGAAAAATTAAAAACAAGCAAAACACTACAAAAGGCAAATATCAGTGTTTCAGCAAAGCATTACATGAAATGTAAAGATGTACCCAAAAGGATTGCTAATTTTTAAATGGGAGGTTCAAACATACAGCAACAAATTTAGCACCAGACTACTTTACTCGGAAGTGATCTGATGTGCTTAAAATAATTTAGTGGAAGCAGGGAATACAAGTATTATTTTTACCAGCTTCAAATCTAAGGCTCAACCTCCATAACAAGCCAAAAAAAAAAAAAAAAAACATGGAATAAATAGCTTTAACAAAGAGAGCTGAAAAGAGTTTGCTGGCCAAGGGAATAGAGTGCACAAAAGAGGATGTTAACACCCTTCTGGACATCAACGATTCTCTACTAAAATGCTCTTTTGTAAGAATAGATACAAGCTTATCTTATGTATAGCAGAACCCAAATCATGGCTGTCCACTCAGGATACCCTATTTAAAACCCTGCAATGCTGCAGACAGAGGAGTTTGCCTGAAAACAGAAATGTCATTTTGTGTTGCTTTTATAGCAAAACATACCGACATGCAAAAAAAATAAATAAATAAAATAAAAATATATTTTCTACAGTAACTATTCGTTTAATGTATCCAGGGACATCATACTGAATGAAAATCAGAAACATTAAACAAACAAAAAATAAATACATACATACGTACGCACACACCACCGACCATAATGTGAATGGAAACCTTATCAAAAATTCATGTCCAAAGTTTAGGAATACCAGGCGTAGTCCATGCAGCCTGTCACTTTCTCTTTTCTATAATCATTGATAAACCTGAATTTGTTCAAGTGGGCTTGGAAATGGGGTTTGTTTGATTATACATGTACTTCTGCATTCAAAAAAGGTTAAGTTTGTAGTTTTCATGACTGTGGGTGCCTTTGTATTTCATTGACTTGAAAGCAACAAAAAAGGCACACATACACACTTATTTTTTATGTATGTTTACAGTATATACAAATTGTGTATAGCTATCTCTGGATGCTCCACTCGGGTTTTTTAGCACCAATACAGACTGCGGCTTTCATTCAGACTTTAATCTCTTGGAGAAAAAAAAAAAAAAACGCCAAGCTCCAGAATAAGTAGAGAGAAGCCTTATGTTCTACATTAAAGTGTTAACTTTGGTATTTCTATAATTAAACTATAGACCACAGATGTTACATGTTTATTTTTTGTTAAAAAAAATTAAAATTCTATAGCTTCATGTTCAGTGACCATAAAATAATAAAATTAGATAAAAATGCAGGCTTTTGGCATATAGAAAAATCTTTTTTCAGCTGTTCCAGTTAGGGGTTGGCACAGTGGATGATGTTTTATATTACTTTTCCTGTTCTCTTCGTCTTGCTCTGTCACACCCACCACCTGCATATTCTCTCTCACCATATCCATAATCCTCCAGTTAGGCCTTCCTCTTCTCCTCTTGCCTGGCAGCTCCATCCACAGAACCATTCTCCCAATATACCCAGCATGTCTCCTCTGCGCATTTCCAAACCAACACAATCTCGCCTCTCTGGCTTGGTCTACAAGCCATCCAACCTGAGTTGACCCTCTAATGTACTCAATTTCTAGTCCTGTCCATCCCCGTCAACACCCAATGCAAATCTTAATATCTTTTATCTCTGCCACCTCCAGCTCTATCTCCAGTCTTTTTTCCAGCGCCACTGCCTCCAACCCATATATGTTCCCACTACCATCTTGAAGACCTTCCATTTCACTCTTGCTGGCACCCCGGTACTCTGTCACAAATCACTCCTGCCGCTCTTCTCCACCCACTCCACCCTGCCTGCATGCACTTCTTCACCTCTCTTCCTCACTTCCCATTACTCTGTACTGTACATTTATTCTGTGTTGGTTCTACTGACCTTCATTTCTCTCCTCTCCTGAGCATACCTCCTCGTCTCCAGGGTCTTATAGCTTATAGAAAATACTGATCCATAATACATAAAATGGCATTAAAAATAAAATGCTTACTATAATTGCAAAAAGTCATATTGTTTAATTTCTTCTGTAATGCACTTATCTGAAACACACCTTAAAGAAGAAATGTAGTTTTCACCATTCGTCTAACAAAAAAAATATTCTCACACAATGATTCAGTTAATTGATACTGGCAGTCAAACACTGCTCAAATATAAATATACATGCACTTGTAGATTTTAATCATTTTTAATCATTAATAGATCTACAGCTTTTTTTCCTGTTAAAATATACATTTACTATATTTACACAGATGTTTTTTCTTTATATATATTTTTTTTTATCCCAGTGTACCAGGCAGGCATTCCCAATTCTGGAGATGTAGTTATAAATATAGATTACCATTTTATTTATGCAGTACTTGATAATGGCCATAAAATCTTTATCAAAATGATGTAAACTTAAGCATGTTAGTTTTGTAAGACAGGCAAATACTGCTGTTAAGCTAACAAGCCTATTGGTTACTAAGCAACAACTGCAAATTCGTCTATCTTTATTTTCTTTTCTCTAACTGAAAATGTAAGTTGCTGCACTTAACACTGGCTTGCTTACCATCCAAACTCAAACAAGCAGCATCCATTTTATTAAAAACTAGCAAAATACCCGCGCTTTGCAGCGGCGAAGTACTGCATTAAAATTTTTATTAAGAAGAAAATTTAACCTTTTTAAACTGAGGGAAAATATGGCAATAATTATTTGTTAAGGATCTCTTTGTATACCACGTTGTCAGTTCAGCCCTCCGGTTGTAAAATGACCAAGCTGTGCACTGAGCTTACTCTTGAGCATGCAACTTACAGTTGGCCATGTGAACAGTAATCTTGTCTCAAATCTCACAGCTTGGATTGCTGCTGTCATAATCAGTTTGAGTTTCATGGTTTATTTCAATTACGACCGTATTTGCAGGACTTGTGTTGAAGTGACATTCGGCATCTGTCAAGCGTTGTAAGCTTACAACCGGTTTCATCGATAACTTCACATCCAGCTTTTGAGAGTTTAAACATTCATAAACATCAAAGTGTCCACTGCTAAAATCGTCACCTGTGAATGTAAGATGTTTAAGAGGCATTGGCGGTTGTCGAAAGGTGTAAAATATTTGGCCATTTCGGTACACTTGAAAGCAACAACCGAACAATTCAGCGGCAGCCATCAATTCACATGCAGAACCACAGGTGAAGGGCTTAAGCATTTCACTCTTCTAGTGCTCCTGTGTAGTATAATTATCTCCTGTACCGTCATCAGTCCACACCTTGAACCTGTCCCAGTCATTCAATACATAAGACACAATGTTCTTCCGGATATCAAGAGTGAGCCTGATATGGTCGTGCAATATGTAACACAGAGAATGGAAAAGGTAGGTGCCATCTCCGGGCAAGGAAACCACTCGGTAAGTGACAGTTCTTTGATCGATGGTGATTACCTCGATAGACATGGTAATGGGGGTTGGAATGATGAAGGAAATGGGTACCTGAGTAACGTAAAGTAAGTGTAAAATACCTATACAATAACTATAATTGTAATAAACAAACAATAAAACAGCGGAGAAGCCGTGGATTAAACAAAAAGGCTGTAGTTATCAG
>JANRMT010062861.1:8170128-8180956 GCA_026402145.1 Polypterus bichir lapradei | reverse complement strand
ATATATATATATATATATATATATATATATATATATATTTAATCCAATATATATAATCCAATGTCTCTCGTTCTGCTTTTCATGAAAGAACTACTTAAAGGATTTAGATAGTTTTTTTTTTCTAGAATTTGCTTCAACATTCCGGTTGATTTTGCGACTTCTCTCATTTCACTATAGATCAGAGTTCACAGCGGGCCGAGGGGAGGGGCCTTCTTCACTCATCCACCAGCTTCGGGGTGTGTGCCTTAACTCCGCTTAGCTAGCGAATGACAGAACAATTGAGTTCAACTTTGTTTGATATTTAAAATAAAGGGTTACTTAGGTCTTGAGTTTGAGTCCAGATATTCTCTCAAGTGTATGCCACATTGAAAAGATAGATTGCAATTCAGATTCTGGATCGTGATATGATTTTTTGGAAAGATCGCCACCCCTAATTTGACTAATCAAGTTTTCAAATTTATGTAAGATTCATTAACCCTTTGGAACTTAATGGGGTGGCGAGCTACCAGTAGCTCACGAGCGACGTGTTGGAGACCCCTGGTTTAATTGCACAGGATGACTGGCAATTCCTTATTCTCACAGTTTATCACTTTCTTGATGGTAAATTCTGCTGTGCTGCTCCCTGTTGACATGAAGTTATTATAGTATCTCAACTACTATAATACTGCAGATAAAGGAGCACAACAACTAAATTACTGTAAAGCTTAGAAAAGTAGATGCTGAAAAAGAAAACATTTTTCAAGTCTTCTGTAGTGAAAAAAATCAGCCAATTTAGATTGGTAGCCAATCAACCAGAGCATCACTAACTCTCTCTCTCTCTCTATTATGCACATATATATTTATATACACATGAACAATTTATTTTGCTGTTTTAGCTACAGTCACAGCAGCACTTGTCACTATTACGCAGAAAGACTAGGATGACTGGACACTGGTTGCAAAAGCAAGCACACCTTCAATAGCTTATCAGACTAGGTGTCCATGTTTAGTGAGGCGTGACAGAAAAATTCAATAGCCTGCATCACATTCACTACAAATAAACCTTCCCGATAATCCTGATCTCTCTGAAGCTTGCAGGCAATCATGTTTTTCTATCCTACTCTGATCAACCATCGCTTTAAGTGGATCCTGCACACCCCCCCCATCATGAAATTACCAAGTTGCTTCCTGGCACAAATGACATGTTTTTTTGAGAATACTAATGTTAATTAGGTTCATCTTGTGCTTTTTCCCTGTTTTGAGGGAAAAGCTGTTTTTAGTATTATTGTTCTTGTTGAGCTTTATTGGTTTCTGTAAAGAAAACCTCAGTACTAATGGGGGAAAAAAAAAAAAAAAAAAAAAAAAAGTGAGGAGACATGTTTCAGTCGACTCCTTTAAAATGATTTAATGTATTCTGCCCCCAGCCATTAACACTGGCAACCACAACCTTGGTCCAGTCTGCTAGCCTCTTAATGCCAATTAGACCTTTAAGAATGGATAAGGATGTGCAAAGATTAAAATGCAACCTGCAAGCACATGCTCATGTTAAATGGGATTGCTGCAAGGCAAATGTACTTTTATTCTGCTCGTCTAATGCGTGTATGAAAAGATGACTTGAAATTTTTCTCTGCACCATTGGATTTATTTAGGATCACCCAAAATTTTATGTTGGAAGAAAAAAAATCATTCCAAAATAATGTTGTTAAATAATTTAAACTTAATTAAACCAAAGCTTAATCCTTCACTCAGTCCATTTTTATGGGGACAAATAAAGTTATATTGGCACTGCTATAAAGATATACAAAGGGATGTGTTGTTCTAAAAGAAATCCAGTTAACAAGTTTTAAAAAAGCACATGTATTTACTTTCCTGTGATCTAGGTGCACCTTCTTCATCCATATAGCCGGCCCCCCCCCCCCCCCCCCCGTTCTGAATGCTTTATCTAATATCAAGCTGTGGGGAGCCATAATATGCTGAGCACACTGTGCATCTCTCATTCTCATATGACTATGTTGCCGGACCCTCCATTATTTTTTTGACAGTGACAGTAGCACCATAAAAGGCAGCATACAGAAAAGAGATGTGACTTCTGACATCCCTATGCCAGGTAAGCAAAACTCCCTTCTGTTCAGGACAGGCACTGTACATATACATGTACAAAGCTTGCCACTTTAGAACGGCAGGCAGTATTATTACAGACACCATAATGGTTGAATCCAACAAGATTACGTTCCGAGATGTTCGCTTTAAAAGTAAATACAAGTCACACCTGTTGCAGCATACACAGAAAATATTCTCCACAACACACAGGAAAGCTATGTAAAGTTTAGTATAGTTTTGAACATCAGCTCACTTACAAATATTTAACCAAACTAAGGAACGTTAGAAAGGATATTTACATACTATTAGGGGAATAAAATGAAACCTGTTAAAAACCACTATGGAGTGTACAGGGCAATGCAGGGTGCCAAGCTAGTGAAACAATTTTCATGTACCACTAATAATCCAGGCTACCCAACATTGCTTTTAAGTTCTAAAATAGTTACTGTTATTTTATAAAATCTTTTTTTAAGGCAAGAAATATTCGACCTAAATAGAGTCAGCTTGAATATTAAACACTACCTAAACAAAACAGAATAGTTGAAATGGAATGTGTTTTATTTGGAAGGATTTCAGCTGTAGATTGGGACAACAATTCTGAGACGTTTTCAATTATGTTATTAGATCACTGCAGTACACTTATAAAACAAACAATATCTGGTACCTGTGTAATCCATGAATACATTGGAGGATGGAGAATGCATTAATAGAGAAGCTACCTCAGTTGCCTAGACTGATGCACGTAGCAGGAAATCGGCACATTAACGAATGAATGAATGAAGAGGGGCTATGGAGACTGACTGATGCTTTTTAGGAGTCAAATTCAGAGTCACATAATTCTTATCTGAACCCCAACTCCAGCACTTGAGCATCAAGTGCTATAAGATGAAGGAACGTAACTCCAAATGCGACACCTGACACTTTTTAGTAGCCTGGCTAACACGCTAATAAAGTACACTTCCAAGGGTGTAATCGGTGCAATTTGGTTTAAACTTATTTATAAGGATGTCAGCACCATGCTGGGTGGAAGTGGCTGCAAAGACTACTCGGGAGATGCCTTGTGATTTGAGCTATGCAGCGCAAGCAAGACGTACAAGTCAAGTTATAGAATTAGTGCCAGTGCACGGTGTATTTACATTATACACACATTGGAGCTGTGCACAGAATTCTTTGTTAAAACCCATCCTACAGATACTCTGAATATTCCCAGACACTGGTCCATTTCCTAATAAACTTGGTCTGCTTCCCTCAAATAAATAACAGTAATTTAAAACATGTCAGAAGATTTTATATTTTAATAAGAACAAATCTACTGTATTTGGCAGCTATGTCATCAAAGTAATAACATTAAGCACCTTTACCGGCTACAAAAATCATGCAGACAAATGTCTTTACACCCAGGTTCACCAAAATGTGCTCATTTTTCTTGATTAAGGAAGGCAGGGAGCACAACTTACTTGTCTTTCTATTCTGAATACTTTAATGTGCTGTAGACTTTAAATGGATAAATTTGCCATTTTTGTCTATTAATCTATATTCAATAACCCATCATTGCAAGTTTAAAATATGTTATTGGAGAGATCTACAAATTCATTAAAAATCAAAAACAGACATCTCTTGTTCATAGAAGTCTTCAGACCCCCAATTCAGTACCCTTTGGCAGCAAATCCAGCTTTGAGTCGCTTACGGGCTTTGCACAACTGGATGTGGGCAATTCATCCTGTTCCTCCTGGCATATTCTATCAAGGTCTGTTAGAAGGAGGGAATTCTGAAGACTGCCACCTTCAGGTCTCTCCACACATGCTCTATGGGGTTAAAGTCTGGGCTTTGGCTGAACATTGAAGGACACCGTGAGACTTGTCCCAAAGCCACTCCAGCATTGTATTGGATGTATGCTTTGAGCCACTGCTGTGCTGAAAGCTGAACTGTTGCCCTAGTCTGAGGTGGCGTGCACTCTTGATCAGGTTTTCTTCAAGGACCACTCTGTATTCAGCTGTATTCATCCTTCCCTCAATTCCGACCACTGCCCCGGTCACCTGTATAGCATGATACTGCAACCAACATTCTTCACTTTAGGGATTGTATTAGGGCAGGTGATGGGCAGTGCTGGGTCTTTTCCAGATATAGTGCTTAGAGATCTGCCTAAAGAGTTCAACTTTTGTCTTATCAGACCGGAGAATCTTTTTCCTCATGGTCTTAGAGTCCTTTAGACACCATCGAACAAATTTTACTCGAGTGGCTTCGGTCTAGCCATTCTACCATACACATTTGATTAATGGAGATGGTCGTCCTTCCAACAAGTTCTCCGATCTCTGCAGATGACTTCTGAAACTCTATTAGAGAAACCATTGGGTTCTTGGTGAACTCCCTGCCCAAAGCCTTTCTTGCCCTGATTAAATCGGTTTATTTGGGTGGATAACTTTTAGAGAGTGAGTCTTGGTGGTTCCAAATGTCTTCCATATCATAATCATTGAAGCTACTATGCTCCTGGGAACTCTCAAAACTTTAGAAATTATTTGATCCCCTTGTCCTGATCTGTGCCTCATCACAATTTGATCAAGGAGGTCTACAGAGAGCTCCTTGGACTTCATGGCTTGATTTTTGTGCCGACATGCAGTGTGAATTGTGGACCCTTCTATACACAGGTACTGTATAGGTGTGCCCTTCTAAATGATGTCCAACCAATTCAGTTTGCCACAGGTGGACTCCAATCAAGTTCTAGACACTACTCAAGGAGAACAGAAGCAAACAGGATGCATGTGACCACAATTTGGAGTGCCTCAGCAAAGGGTCTGAATATTTTATTAAATGATAGACTTCAGTTTTGATTTTTAATGAATTTGTAAAACTTCTTAAACACGTTTTCACTTTGCCATTATGAGTTACTGGGTGCAAGATGACAGGCAAAATGGCAGTTTATCAATTTAAAATTAAATAGGCATAATAAAGTGTGCAGAAAGTGAAAGGGTCTGAATGCTCTCTGAACTTACTTTACAGCTCAGATAGCTCAGCTCCTTTTCATCCAAATCTATAACAAATGAATATCTGCTCCAAATGCCTGACTTCCCCATCTTTTTTACTGACAAGTTTTGAATTCCTGCCCATAAGAGACTAAAAACATTCAGTGCCCCCTACTTTTACACGGAGTCTCACCGGTTTTCAGTTCCTATGTATACCTATAATGTAGGTCTTCATTTGCTAACTTACTCATTTGCCATAAACTTTATGAGATAAGAGCATGCATGGTAATTTATGATACCACAAATTAATATTTACCAACCTATCAGAATAATGTTTCGAAAAAGCTTTAGACTCCAGAAATGCTAAAAATGTTCAATGACTCCACAATTTTTTTTTATCACCAAATGGGCTACAATAACACAAGTGTTTTTTTTTTTTTTTTAATGATGCTATAAAAATTTTACAGGATTCTATTAAAATGTATATCATAAAAAATGAAGTTGATTTAACTGAAAAATAAGTTATGTATAGCAATTGTCATTAATGTATGTTCATTCATGCTGCACTGTAATCATATTGCTTTCTAAAGGGCTTCATGGTGTGATAAAATAAATCCTAATAGATCAACTATTTTAATCAAGCAGCTTAAATTTAATTTACAACTTGTAATCTAAGAAATATCCAATAAAAAAAAAAAAAAAAGTTAGGAAAAAACACAACAAAGAAAAGGCGCTGTAAGTCAGTCAATATTCCAGCTAAGAACAGTTTGACGAAGTACCCAAGATTTATTAGCACACTGGGTTACAAAAAAAAAAAAAAAAAAAAAAAAAAAGCTTACCTCCTGCCAGCAACTCCTAGTTGATTTTTAAACCAGTTAATGTAGAACTCCTGAGGTAATCAGTCCTTGTTTAAGCAAGTCCTTCATACTGTCCTAAAGTTACCATTAATCAACAGTTAAATATTAAGTAATACGGCAATTAATCCTAAAATGTAAACTGTGACAAAAGAAAATCTTAAGTGCCCAGACAGTGTTAATAAATTAACTGCAAATGAGTGCAGAGTAGTTGTAATAGCTCTCAAAAGCTTAGTACAATTGGTTACTTTAATAATAATTCTTTGCATTTATATATCGCTTTTCTCACTACGCAAAGTGCTCAGCAATTGCAGGTTAACGGCCTTGCTCAAGGGCCCAACAGAGAAGAGTCCCTTTTGGCATTTACGGGATTCAAACCGGCAACCTTCCGATTGCCAATGCAGATCCCTAGCCTCAGAGCGACCACTCCGCCCTACTTTGAATTCTATATTTGTGGTATCTCTGCTGTATATAATGGGGCCAAACTGCAGATCAACTGAGAGAAACAAAGTCTGCAAGCGCTATATATAGACTTTTTTCATCAAGCACAGGCATGCCGTCAAGTCATAATATGACAATCTCATTTATTTACTTGTCAAGTTGGTTTTAGTCTCAAGATCAAAACCCTGACAAATAACCTCCTGTGCAAATTAAATTTATTTTTCCCTCAAAATGATAACGATAGCGTGGGAAGATGACAGACAGTTTAAAACGGATGGCCACATTAGGATAAGAAAGAATGTCTGGTTTGTTATAATCTCATAACCTCTTAATGAAAATTTTCAGGCTCAGATACAATATGTAGCCAAAAGTTTCTGGACATCTGCCCATCACAGCTACATGAACTTGTTGGACATCCCATTTAAAACCACGTGCATTAATATGTATAAAGTCCTGCCTTTGCTGCTATTACAGCCTTCACTCCTCTGGAATGGCTTTCCACAAGATTTTGGATTAAGTCCCGTTGGAATTTGTGCCCAATCAGACAAAAGACTATTTGTGAGGTCAGTTACCGAAGCTGGATGAGAGGACCTGGCTTACAATCGGCATTCCAAGTCATCCCAAAGGTTCTGTAGGATTGAGGTCAGAGTTTTGTGCAAGCCACTCAAGTTCTTCCATGTCTTTATGGACCTGTTTTTGTACAAAGGGGCATGCTGGAACAGAAAGGGGTCTTCACAAACTGTTGCCACAAAGCTGGAAGAGAACAATTGCCTAAAACCTCTTTGTATGCTGTAGCATTATCACTGGAATCAAGGGGGCAAAAATTAAACAAAAATCATACAGTTCTTGAGCTACTGACGCAGAGTCAGCAGCTAGTTGTGCTTGTGTGGCAACAATATATGTGGGGTGCGCTGTGACTAACAAACCTGACATTTGAAACCCCAAAAATGTCAAACACGCATTTAGTATCGCCCACATTGATAACTAGTGGGTTACCAGTTCTATTATTTGTGACAGTAATTTTTTATTACACAGAAACTGACATTTTATCGTTATCAATAGTGGGCACACAGATATAAGTCATCCTGGTAACTGTAAATTAGTATTTTGCTGCAGAATCTCACAAACTCAATTTTAGCAAAGCTGTTTTGGACTTTAAATACTGATGCGTTTGGGGATGCCCCGTCTCTCCTTACAGGCAAATTCAAAAGGCACCTGCACCATTTAAATGACTAAATTGTGTTTGAATGTTGACCCATTAACACACATCAGAGCTAAAGCCGAAAATCCCTTGGTTGATTTCTTTTCCCACCTTAATCATACAGTCAAACATGGCTATCCTTTTAAGTGCACTTCCAAGCTTCAAAAAAAGAACACTAGAATTATACAGATATCTGAATCATTTGAAGATGTTGATGATCATATGTGACTAATATCGTATTTTTCAACTATATGTAAATCCTTTAAAGTAGGCACTCAAAGAAACCAGAAAAATTGCACTTTGGGATTTCTATCTATAAATATACAATATCCTTGACAACTTCAGCATATACATTAAGCATTTGGCAGCCACATGTACATGTTCTTGCAAATGGGCAGCCATCCTGTGTGTTATCAATATGCAAGTAAAAACGAGTAAAAGGTGGAGCAGCTGTCTGTAGAATGAGCTTCCAGTACAGAACCGTTAACTAAATCAACTGGTTAAATAATTTTAGAAAGATATCTTACACAGCAATGAAGAAGTGAAAACAACTGTGGGTTTGTGAACAAAAAACTTGATTTCTGCATTTGAACTAGGGAAGTATTATGGTGCAGTGGGTACCTACCTCACCATCCATCCATTATCCAACCCGCTATATCCTAACTACAGGGTCATGGCGGTCACCAGTTAGACAAATTTAATTTCTAAAGGGAGGTCTTCTGGAGTTTATGTTTTATCTGCATGCGAATATTTTATTACTACATAGTCTAAAATGTTGGGTGTAGGGCTGAATGGCTACTAAGATGGTATTGTGAGAGCAACAGTGGGTGTTCTGCACAAGTGTGAGCTGTGATGAACAGATATGCCAGGCTAGGGCTGGTTCAAAGTTCGATACTATAGCTTCTGACGCTGTACAAATTTATTTGGGAAGAGGGCATGGATGGATGTCCACTGAAATACAAGAGGACATAGTGTGATGCAACTGAAAAGCAGCTTGAATGATCGTTGCGATTGTCTTTTTACTTGATGGGGAGCATGTTGACAAATCCCATTAACCTACCGTATTGTAATAACCCAGGGTCAGGGGGTAAAGGAGGAATGAACTGGTATACTGAAGGCAGCAACGATTAGCAACACCCTATAAGAACTCAGTTACGCAGTGGCGGACTCTTTATTCTCGATTGCACTCCAGTGCAGCAGCAGCACCGTCTCATGTTAGGACATTAGAACAATCTAGAAGAGAACAGGTCATTCAGCCCAACAAAGCTCACCAGTCCTCTCCACTTCATTCATCTAAAAAAAGCCATCAAGTCCAGTTTTGAAAGTCCCGAAAGTCTTACTTTTCTACCATGATATTTGGTAATTTATTCCAAGTGTCTATGGTTCTCCGTGTAAAGAAAAACTTCCTAATGATTGTGTCACATTTACCCATAAAAAGTTTCTAACTGGGTCCCCGTGTTCTTGATGAACTCATTTTAAAATAACAGTCTCAATCCACTGTACTAATTCCCTTCATAATTTTAAACACTTCAAATCATGTCACCTCTTAATTTTCTTTTGCTTAAACTGTAAAGGCTCGGCTCTTTTAATCTTTCCTCATAATTTATCCCTTGTAACCCTGGAATCAGCCTGGTCACTCTTCTCTCTCCGTTTCCAGTTTGTAGCCTTGCTACCCCCTCTTCTACATCTACTAACCAAGCTGATCACAGTGTCCCTAAGCTTACATAGGGTCCAGGGTAACAGCCCTCTCTAATTCACCAACTCCATTAACTGCTCCATACCAGGAGGAGAGCCCCTTCTCACTATCCATGGAAACTTTAGCAGGGTCTCCGTCTGATCCAACCCAGGATCTCTGACAGCAAGTTAATAACACATAGGCCTGAGAGTGTATACACAAGATTCTTTGTCACATGCATAGTTATACAGGACAACATGGAATGAAATGCATCCAGACCTATAAATACCTGGGAGTGCAGCTGATGATAAATTGGACTGGACTGCCAATACCAATGCTCTGTGTAAGAAAGGACAGAGCTGACTATACTTCCTTAGAAGACTGGCATCCTTCAACATCTGCAATATGATGCTGCAGATGTTCTATCAGATGGTTGGGGCGAGTACCCTCTTCTATGCGGTGGTGTGCTGGGAAGGCAGCATAAAGAAGGACGCTTCATGCCTGGACAAATTGGTGAGGAAGGCAGGCTCTATCGTAGGCATGGAGCTGGACAGTTTGAAATCAGTGGCAGAGCGATGGGCGCTAAGCAGGCTCCTGTCAATCATGGAGAATCCACTGCATCCACTAAACAATATCATCTCCAGACGGATGAGCAGCTTCATCAACAGACTGCTGTCACCATCCTGCTCCACTGACAGACTGAGTAGATCGTTCCTCCCCTACACTATGTGACTCTTCCATCCCTCCTTTAAACGTTAACATTATTTAAAGTTATTGTCTGTTTTTACCTGCACTTTTATTACTCTTTAATATTGTTTTTTTTTTTAATCAGTATGCTGCTGCTGGAGTATGTGAATTTCCCCTTGGGATGAATAAAGTATCTATCAATCAAAACTGTGCAAAGTTAGATCAGTTAGATTAACAAAAAGTCCTAGATTGAAAGATAATTTTAATTTATCATATTGTTAAGTGAAATAAAGTAGAATTAAGTGTTAAAGTGCAATAGTGCCGAGATTATTGACAAAACCAATGTTAGACAGGTGCATAGTGTTAAAGGACAGATCAATTACCAAAACAAGGGTAGACGGCATGGTACAATTACAGTCCAGTCTAAGTATGTGGAGGGTTATGGATGAGATGGCATGTTCTGAGTTAACAGTCTTAGTAGTGCAAACAAATTCATCATACACAATGCAATGCCACAGGTTTGCACTGCTGTTTGATACAACCTCCGAATGTGTGTGGAGTAATTGATCAAGCATGTTTAAGGTGGTACTCATAAGCACAGCACACTTGATATTCAAGTATGCATAAAAATTTTAAAAAATGATTAAAATAATGCTGTTTATTTATTCACGAACAGTGAATTAGTTATCAAAACAATCACCCTAGATTAATGAAAGCAATGCTGATACACAATACTGCTGGGTTAAAAACACACACAAAGGCAGATGTTAAAATTACTGAACACAGCAGTCAGAGAGCAGAATTGGATAAATTGGTGAACTGAATATCTGCAGCAGTCATGCCGTCAAGATCACAGCATGTTGCTTTCTGGGAAACAGTCACATTTTGCATTTGTGCTCCAAACAGGCAATAAAACATATTTTTTTTTTTA
>JANRMT010062861.1:8131054-8169728 GCA_026402145.1 Polypterus bichir lapradei | reverse complement strand
CCCAGTCCCCTCTGGGCAAAGACGTGGGGGTACGATAAAGATAATTGGAGGAGATTGATCAAGAGCATCAACACCGATGGCCTGCACCATCTGAAATCAAGAGGTGAATTTTTACTGGAGTTTTATACTAGTGATTGGTTTTCCATAACAAACATTATGTACAAACACAAGGTTGAATTCAAGTGTACTTTGGACCAAAAATTAATTATTGATTTAATAATAATTACAGTGTCATATACAAGGGAAATCTATTTTACCTTTCTCTTTTACAAAGGTTAGCAAGAGGATGCCAGTGCATGATAAATATGGACCGAGCAGTACAGGTACTTCTACAATAACATCTACCAAGCATTTAGTGAAACTGCAAATTAAGTTTGGTCAAATAGCATTAAAGCTCCAAGCTGCAATTACTGAGAAGTGTTCTCTATTATATAAATACACAGGGCTATTCAAAATGAAAGGGAAGATTTCAAAAATGTATTTCAAACAAACTGTATAAGACACAAACTCATTCCACATATCACTGAATACAGGAAAGTTCAAACTTTGGTCCTTTGGTCATTGAGGTTGCATGCACTCAACATGAGCACTATGTGTAGTGCGACAAACATCAGAACGGTAGACCATTTCTGGCCACAAACGAGTCAACTGGTCCCTAGTTGCTGAATTTGCAGCTTCCTCAATTCAATGTCGCAAATCTTGAAGACTAGCGGGCACAGATGGAAAAAACTTTCTCTTTTATGCACCCCCATAGATAAAAATCATAGGGGGTAAGGTCTGGAGACTTGGAAGGCCATAGACGATGAGCAAGATCTTGTTGTCCACCTCTTCCAATCCATCGCCCTGGAATGGTGTCATTCAGGTAACGCCTGACCTTCAAGTGGAAATGAGGTGGGGTACCATCTTGCATGAAAATAAAGTCATTTGAATCTTCTTGAAGTTGGGGAAACAACCCGTTTTGCGGGATGTCCAGGTACGAAAATCCAGTCACGGTTTGCTCCGCAAAAAAATAAAGGTCCATAAACTTTGCTTGCAGAAATGGCACAAAACACATTTACCTTTGGTGATTTCTCTTGTGGTGTTGTTGCCATTTTACTACAAACGAGAAACTGCACTCAGTGGCATTCACTGGTACTTTTGGGCGGGCTTTTAAACTTTGAACTTTCATCTATCCAGTGATGTGCGGAATGTGTTTCTGTCTTACACAGTTTGTTTAAAAGAAATTTTTGAAATCTGCTCTTTCATTTTGAATAGCCTTGTATTATGTACACATACACAAAATAGTCAGCCTTCCAAGTGGTTTAATTTTATGCCAAATTACAAATGTCAACTTTAGACCATGGTGACAGAAATGCAATGTATAAATGACCAAAAATATATCAGAATAGGGCAGGAAATAAAGTCAATGCAAAAGAGGGTCAACTCTTGCAAGTACAGGGCCTCCTAATGAATAGGATTACTTTTTGACTGGCCATCAAAACAATGACACTCTCAAAATTAAGGAGAGACAGAAAGAAAAAACCCAAGCATCCTGAAAAACGGATTATTGAATGAATCCTTTAAAAGAAGCAGAAAACACAAAGTGTTATCATTGTCTATTACTCTTCTGTAGAACCCTCTTATGTCAGCAGTCAACACTGAATTCAGAAAGTGGCTGTTCTTCATTGTTTTTGAAATAGAGCAAGCATTGTGCATTTGGGTCAAAGGCGGTTTTGTTGTAGACAACACAAAACGGCTTTTAGCAAAAATTAACTCCACCTCCTCCTCCCTGATAGGAAGAGCTTTCAAACGCAGTCACATATTTCAAAAGAGAAAAAGGTGCCCACTCACACAAAAACACTTCAGTGTCAAGTTTGTGATAATTAATGAGAGCTGTTAATGCCAAAAACATCTACCATAACACCATTTAATAAAGGATGCCATTTCTGTGTAACATAATGCAATGCTTAAAAGGTTACAAATAAATAGATTTCACAGCAAAACGTGTGTTACCCTTAACACAAAATTACTCTTGCAAAAAACGAATCAGTTTGCCTATGCAATTAACGATACATACAGGTCTCCGCTTCCTAATGCCACGTTTCCCCCTATTGAATGCCATATATTCTACTCACAGTGATGGTCCAAATCCTGAACTTCAATAATGATACTAAATCCCAAAGAATAATTTAAAGCTCAGATACCAATGAAAACTAATGTAACTTGAAATTCTCCAATACACTGACAAACACACAAAAGTACAATCTTAGAATGCTACTTGTATATTTTTCTCAATAGTCGTACGGTAATGATAATAATGTAGATGACAAGCTGCTATAAACTTCTGATACCAAACTCCATAGACCTACTGATAATTTACTCTTCTGCCTACTTTATAACAACTGTGAACTAGTCGTTATATCCATGTAGAGCTCACAGATGACATTTTAGATCTCACAATTTTGAATCTCGTGTATTTATTTCTAAAACAATATACTGTATACCATAAAGCTACATGACATCTGGAAATGAATGCAGTAAATATGTACATAGGTATAAACACACACCACAAACTCCACTTTGGACAACTAAGGAGACTGATGCAGATATGTACTTTTACAAAGTAATTGCATTTTCTCCATCTATATTTCTTGAGAAACTTTAGATATTTTGACATAGTAAAGCATATGTTACTTGGCCTAAAGCAAAAGTTATAAGTTCTTGATACAGAAAGCAAGGAAAACTAATACTCATTGAAGATAGAATGTTTACTAAAATATAGTGTATATATGCATGCATTTCCAGTATAAATGTTATGTAATCCAGTATGGAATTATATATATATTTTTTTTATTAAAAATAATATATTATTATTTATTTATATTATATATAATTAAATTATTATTTTAATTATGTAATTATGTATAATTATTAATTATTAATTATAATTATATTATTAATTACATAATTATGTAATCCAGTATGGAATTATATATATATTTTTTATAAAAAAATCTATTTATATTATATATAATTAAATTATTATATATATTTATATACATAATATATATTATAAATAAATAAATAAATAAATAAATAAACAAACAAATAAACAAATAAACAAACAAACAAACAAACAAAAACACACACAGGATCTGCCAAGTAATACAATGAGTACATGAAACGTGCTTCACCAATGGTGGATGTTTGCTGACTGGCAGCCCAACCACAGGCGTTACCTGGCAGGTAACCACCTAAAAATAAATCACTTTGTGGTTCAAAACTAAGAAAATATGTATTTTTTTGTATTTATTATACTAAAAAAAAATATGAAGGTTTTTCCTCCTCTTATAGCAATAATCCTAATAGTGGTATATCAAAAACACATATCACGATACAGTTGTAAATTTTAGCAGTCTTACTAGATGCCACGATAATGTATACTTTTCAGAGTGAAACTTTTTTTTTTTTTTTTTTTTTTTTTTAAATAATGGCAAATTGTGTACACAGGTATGTATTGTTAATGTGCTGCTACTCAAATGGCTAAGACATCTTTGATTCACCTCTGCAGCTTGCAATTCAAATGCAGCCATTTCTTCTATTGATTCACCAACACTGCCGTCAAGCAAAAACAGAACAAGACACTACTTTTTCCTTTTCTCTTTCCCTGTTTCACTTCAGCTGGCTTTAAACAAACATACACCATCAAACCTGCTAAAACCAATGAGGGGTGCTAAAGCAATTACCCACTGACAACTCACACTAAACCACGTATCACTCTGGACAGTATTCTTAAAGGAGTAAGATCGCTCACTGCTCACAATTTACATACAAACCCATACAGAACAGGGCTGTCAAATTAGCCATAAATTAATGGTTTGACATTCAAAAAAAAAAAAAAAAGTAAACAATCAAATGTATCCAAACGTATGTTAAATATCCTGGGTGCTGCATATGTCTATGCTGTGTGTGCTTTTTAATGTTTCTTATTATTTATTTTTTTATTTTTTGCTTCCTGTGTGTCTGCAAAGCATGACATGTTTATGACTCATGCAGAGCTGTTTAAAATAAGCAAATGAAAACTTCAACCTTCACATGAATGACACAACTGTTCACTAAAATGCACACATAAATACAAACAAACATACTTGTAAGTGCTCAAAGATGTTAAAAACACAATAAATAAAAGAATCATGCAGCTGTTGGGCAACAGGTTAAGCGTGCAGGACCGGATCCGATTTGATACTTCTCAGCAGAGGACACCAGTTGAATGTTGTGGGCAGGAGAAGGTGAAGCACAAACTACAGACAGGACTAAACTCAACACTACTCCCCAACCCAAGCCCCCTCCCTTTCCCTATTCAGTTACAGTAAAAATGAAATACAGGTGAGCTTAACATACCTAGTGCTCTATTTATTTATTAATATTTTATAGTATTACATCCTTAAATTTCCTCAGAGCGTGTTTGCAAAGCATTTAGTGTTTATGAATTGTAAAATGTTGCTTAAAAGACACACGTTAGGATTTAATCAAAACAGGGATTTTCTGTGTGCACAAAATAATGCGGTTAAAGAAAAAGTGTTGCCTGGGATACCTCATAAAAACTGTAAAGCATATAAGACCATTCAAAATTGCTTGCGACTGTCCAAACATGTTATTGCTTTTTGAAGGCTATGCTTCTTTTTGCTCTTGGAAGTTAGAATAAGTGTTAGTGCCCATCTCTCTTTTTTAGATTCTGGCAATATGAGTCTGTACATGTTTTACAGAAGGCATAGGGAGTCAGAACATGCCCTGCAGTACATATCAATAAGGTACAAAGATATTCGATTTTCATAGGATTCTTTTTAACTACAACTATGCCACTGGAGCAGAAACCAAATCTCTTGTGTGTCAATGGAATGCTGTGATAAAAATGAAAGTAATATGCCACCAAAGCCATGTGATGTGTTGATTCTCATTGTGTTCGAAACAAAGATATTTCAGCTTATTAAACATGTGAAATCATATTTAAAAAAAAAAAAAAAAAACAGCTAAATTAACTTTACTAGTTTCTAAATGTCACTTGTTAGTAAAGTGAAGTGACTGACCACCACACATCATTCTCTATTTACATCTGTACACTTACAGCATAGAAATATGCTCAGTTTACATGTCTTATCACGAACCCAAAACCATGGCACATACTGCATTGTGAGATTTGTATATGATTACATCCCTAATATCTACACAACTAAGGCAGTTGTTAAAGATGCTGTATGCACAAAACGTTTTATTTTTTAAATCCTACTCTTGGAGGAACTCCACTTAATAGAACACTGATAAGGGCCAATACAATAACCACAGAACCCCTTTTTATGCTTTAGTTCCTTCCCGAGGAAAAAATTTTGCAAAAGTCAGCATACATCCAAAAAAGGAACAGATTCACATTTTCAAAATGGAATAAAGAACAAAGCTCAAATCCCTAAGCCAAAGACAAATTCTGAAGCGCATCTTTCCTACAGGGAACACACAGAATGGAATGACTACTGTACACAAGCACGAGGCGTACGTTTCTTTTCAATCTCCTATACACTTAGCTATGACTAATCAGAAACGGAAGATAAAAATGTCCTTTTTGGTGACCTGCAATCCATTATAGCATAAAATCAAAGACCTAACCCACACATTAAATCAATGTTGCATCATCAAAGGAGAAGGCTAAACACAGGAAAACAACAGGACAGAGAGGAAAAATAAAAAAGAATGAGCAATCGGCTACACCATGTCTGTGACAGACTGATTGCTCACCTTTCACTTTAGCCACTCTCCAGCTGCTATTGCCATTATACTTTTGGATCTGTATTTGTGAAGGAAATGTTCATTAGAAAAGAAAACAAGGAAGAGTAAGAATTAATTGAATCAAAGTACTCTTATTGCTGAAATCAAATCAAAATATCAAAAGATCCTAGTGTGTGTTTTTTTGTGCAAGTGTGTTCACCCTGCAATAGAGTGCTGCCACGTCCACCGTGGGCTTTTCATACAAGATATTCACCTGTGATGAAATCCCTGTGTAGGGTTTGCATGTTCTCCCCAGGTCTGCATGGGTCTCGTTCAGGTGCTCTAGTTTCCTCCCACAGTCCAAAGACATGGAGGTTATATGAATGGCCTTTGCTAAATTGGCTCTAGTGTGTGCATGTGTGGTCACCGTTATGTACCGGCCGTTGCTGGAAATTAGGTGTGCGATTACATGTATCCCGTACAAAGTTAGGCATTTTTGCAAATTCAAATTTTCAATGCACATTTTTTTTTTTGGTGAGCAACACTTATTACTTGTTAGAAGAGAGCATCATTTTTTAAAATTCCAACATTTATAATGATGACAAATTTGTTACTTGGGAATAAATAATAAGGTTTCTTATTTTTTTACTAGGGGGCTCCGGCCCACGCTCGCTTCGCTCGCCCACCCCCGTGTTTGGTTTACTGGATATACAATTTAAAGAGATTGTTATTTTCATGGGAATAGTTACATATGCATTATTTTCACTTTTACTTTAAAAACTTTTGTAAAAAAAATACTTGTCCTTTATTTCCAGCCCTGTGCATGTTTACATCTCTTTCTCGCCAGGCGTATAATGCTGCTAGCATTGTGAAGGGGGGCAGCTGAACGCACACTAAGGAGATGCTGTCAGATCATCTGCTGTCTATCTGCTGCTGGTGAGCTGCCTGTTCTGCTTGTCGCATGTCGTTGTTTTAAGAGCTGGGAGCACATGATGCGTGTCTGCCAAAAGCAATCCAACAACTGCTAGGTTAGATGTCCGTGGACTTGTTTTAAATGATGGCTCACTACCTTGTCTCGTGCGAAGTTGTAAAAACAATACTTGTCCTTTATTTCTGGACGTGGGCGTGGTTAAATCTCTATCTCACAGGGCGTATATTGCTGTTAGCGTTAAGGGCAGCCGCTGATGCGCTGACCGTCGATCATTTTAAAGCCTGTACAGCCGCTCTCCTTTTTGCCACTTCGTGTCTCTGCTGCTCGCATTGTGAAGGGGGCGGGGGGGTGGTGGTTAGGGTGGCTAAACGCACGCAAGGAGAAGTGGTCAGATCATCTGCTGCAAGCTTTGTGTTTTGCTTTTCGCTTTTTTAAGAGCTGGTAGCAAGTGTCTCTCGCGGGACTTCAAATTGTCTTCTGAAAAGATGACGTCTCGTCTCCCTAGTCTGCCTCCCCAAGATTTTTTTTTTTTTATAATAGAGAGATATTGTTTAGATTTTGTTAACGCTGAATGAATAGGAAGTCACTTTCCTGTTATTTCTTTTGACCGGAACGTGCAGCTGTGGAATACGGCAGTCGGCTACTCAGTGGAGTTACACAAATGTGCAGCAGGAGACAAGATGTGACACCCTTTGTTTAAACTGCACTTTACCAAAAAAAAACCTCACCTAAAAACTTTGTTAAACTGAAGGCTGAAAACAGGCTGAAGTGTATTGTTGTGTACCAGTAATAACAAACTCAGGAAACTGACTTGGATTGTTAGTGAATTTATACTTGGGTTTGTTCCTTTTTATTTGACGAAACAGCTGCTGCCAATTCGTGGAGGGTGTTGAGAAAGAATCTTCAGTTCTTTAAAATGTTTATAAAGGGCAGACCGCCTTTAAACCAGAAGCTGAAAAGTAAAAACAATCAGTGACATTTTGAAAATAGTCTGTAAAAGGCTGCCATCCCTCTAACTCTGAAAAGGACATTTCAGAAGAAGTATTAGGAATTTTCTTAGGATATCACAACTTACTTTTACATTATCTTATGGTCTTTTGGAAATGTATATTTAGAAAATCAAATATGTTTACTGGCAAGCAAATAATAGTTATAGTTATTATCGAACCAACTCCTGTTCATAGGAGCAGTGAGCAAGAGCCTAATCTTGGCAGTACTTGGCACAATGAACAAAAAGAGCCCACTCAAGAGGGTCTGCTCACCCACACTGGGACCATTTAGCCCAGTACCCAGACAAAGGACACAGAGAGAACATTTAAATGTCACACAGGTGATCGGGTACTGGATTTGAACCTACTGCAGTACATGAGTGGAAATTGCTACTGTACGTGCAAAATGTATGTAAACATACAATAGCTGGGGGAAAAAAACAATACTTATCAGCCAGTCTTTCAAATAATTTATTTTAAAATTCTATAAACTACTATAGAAATGAGAAAGAGTAAGTTGTGACATTAAAAAAGCCTAAAATATTAACATCCTTGCTTTTCAAACTGTTGATTTTTGACCTCCTCAGATATTTCACCCACAATCCCTCATCATTCCCGAGAGCATAAAATCCCCTCATGTTGAATTTAATAATTTACATTCCCTCCCCCATTTCAAAAATTAATCTTGAGTCAGAAAAATGAGAACTTTGGAGAATGCCCATCTCTATGATGCCACAATTCTGTTTCACATTCTCTTAAGGTCTTCCAGAAATGTTGCTTATAGTGATGAGCGAGCATGCTTGGCCGAACACGTGTTCGGCTCGAGCATCGCTATGCTCGGAGCATGGCGCTACTCGAACGAGCACCACATGTGCTCGTGCGCCATGCTAGAGTCTCCTCCCCGCACGTTTCGCGGGTTGGAGACAGCCAATCAAGGGGCAGGTAAGTACTGCCCTCACTGTAATGCCAGTAGCCATGTCAGGTGCTGGCATTACAGCGATTGGCTGGCCGGAACACGTCATTGGGTGCTAAACAGCATGCACTCGCATATAATGTTTTAGAGCGTCAGCTCACCGGCAGGCACTCCCATATCATGTTTTAGAGCAGTGAAAGGCAACCTTTTTCGAGTTGCGGCGCACTAAGTCCAAACATTTTCTTTCGCGGCGCACCTGGGGGACTGCCTATAAATAAAGTCGTGACGACACAATCTATGGACAATCGCCAATAAAAACAGTTAATTTTACAAGTTTGACAGACATTTTATTAATAAAGGAATCAAAGGATAAATCTTAAATTTAATTAATGTGAACGTTGAGATTGTTTTTCAGTACATACAAGATTGATGAGAGGATCAATTTTTGAAAGACAGACGCGCATTTCCTTGTCGATCATTTGAAGTCTCTCGCATTTCTTAGACTTATTTCCGTAAGTGTTCCGTTATCTGTTTTTCCAACATAATTTTTTTTTTTTTTTTTAAACATTATCTTTTTAAATCAACCAGAAGTTAAAAAACACTAGCAATTTTAAATATTTTACAAAAGTTTTCGCGGCGCACTGGTGCATCCAGAACCAAGCAAAATTTTACCCAGAATCAGAAACAAAAATACTGTGATGAAAACAGACAGTTATACATAGTAAAATTGTTATTAGTTACCTTGAGTATGGGAAAGGTGCTACATAAATAAAATGTATTATCATTATTCTGCATTTTTTAAGGAGGCAGACATTACTCTCTTTGCAGTGTTTATTGTCTCTCATTGTTGAAGGCAATCCTTGTTTGTCTTCTTTTATCAAAAGTGGTGAGATGTGACCACTTATGGTATGACTTTGATAGGATCCTCTTCCTTTCTCTGGTAGGTATAACTGGTCTAAGTGCCCCTTCCGCTTTTTTTTTTTTTTTTATTAAATCTTCACAGCAAAGTCACACAGCAATTACACCACCACCATGCCAAAGGGTTAATTCTGCATGTTTTGTTAAATAGGTAATTCAGCATTTAATGACCTTTAAAGCTTCTTTACAGGAGATGAGGAACACAGTACAGGATAGTAATCACATTATAAGAAATCTTTGGTTTTTGAAGAAGCACGTATCAAAAAACACTACACCCCCAGGTCATACTTTTCTATCCCTGCAAGTTATTTCCCGACAGACATACTGCAAGCTTTTCCCCGCCCCCTTCCCTGTTCTGGGGATAACATTACAGAAGAAGCCCGCACATCCATTCTTTGGTCATGTATGAGCCTTCCTGATTGTTTCTATCCTATTGTTTCAACATTCCTTTAATGTGGGTAGCGAAATATTTCACATCTTCTATAATTTTGTGAAGGCCAGTGTGACTTTGTGACTGTGGTGTGCCGGGTTGGTAACATCACTTCAAGAGAGGCCCAACGAATCAACAAACTTATTAAAAGGTCAGGCTCAGTTATGGGATGCACTCTGGACCCCCTGGAGGCAGTATCAAAGGACAGAAAACAAAACTGAGTGTCATCATGAACAATGCGGAATATCCTCCCCATGACACAGTAACAAAGAGTACTTTAAGTCAACAAATTGTTCAGCAGAAGTGTGCCAAGAAATGTCAAGGGGGCTCTCCTTTACAACAGCAGCAATACAGTCATATGAAAAAGTTTTGTGAACCCTTCTTAATTCTTTGGATTTTTTTTTTATCATTGGCTGAGCTTTCAAAGCAGCAACTTCCTTTTAATAGATGACATGCCGTATGGAAACAGTAGTATTTCAGCAGTGACATTAAGTTATTGGATTAACAGAAAATATGCAATATGCATCATAACAAAATTAGACAGGTACATAAGACTGGGCACCCAAACAGAGATATTCCATCAATACTTAGTTGAGCCCCCTTTTGCTCCTTTGAGTCTCTAGACGCCTCCTATAGCCTTTGATGAGTGTCTGGATTCTGGATGGAGGTATTTTTGACCCCATTCTTCCATATAAAATCTCTCCAGTTCAGTTCAATTTGATGGCTGCCGAGCATGGACAGCCTGCTTCAAATCATCCCATTGATTTTCAATGATATTCAAGTCAGGGGACTGTGACGGCCATTCCAGAACTGTACTTCTCCCTCGGCATGAATGCCTTTGTAGATTTCGAACTGTGTTTTGGGTCATTGTCTTGTTGGAATATCCAGCCTCTGCGTAACTAACTTTGTGACTGATGCTTGAACATTATCCTGAAGAATTTGTGGATATTGGGCTGAATTCATCCGACCCTCGACTTTAACAAGGGCCCCAGTCCCTGAACTAGCCACACAGCCCCACAGCATGATGGAACCTCCACCAAATTTGACAGTAGGTAGCAGGTGTTTTTCTTGGAATGTGGTGTTGTTCTTCCAACATGCAAAGCGCTTTTTGTTATGACCAAACACAGTGCATCCGGAAAGTATCCACAGTGCATCACTTTTTCCACATTTTGTTATGTTACAGCCTTATTCCAAAATGGATTAAATTCATTTTTTTCCTCAGAATTCTACACACAACACCCCATAATGACAACGTGAAAAAAGTTTGAGATTTTTGCTAATTTATTAAAAATAAAAAAATTGAGAAATCACGTGTACATAAGTATTCACAGCCTTTGCCATGAAGCTCATCCTGTTTCCCCTGATCATCCTTGAGATGTTTCTGCAGCTTAATTGGAGTCCACCTGTGGTACATTCAGTTGATTGGACATGATTTGGAAAGGCACACACCTGTCTATAGAAGGTCCCACAGTTGACAGTTCATGTCAGAGCACAAACCCAGCATGAAGTCAAAGGAATTGTCTGTAGACCTCCGAGACAGGATTGTCTCAAGGCACAAATCTGGGGAAGGTTACAGAAAAATTTCTGCTGCTTTGAAGGTCCCAATGAGCACAGTGGCCTCCATCATCTGTAAGTGGAAGAAGTTCGAAACCACCAGGACTCTTCCTAGAGCTGGCCAGCCATCTAAACTGAACGATCGGGGGAGAAGAACAAGAACCCGATGTTCACTCTGTCAAAGCTCCAGACGTCCTCTGTGGAGAGAGGAGAACCTTCCAGAAGGACAACCATCTCCCTCACCATATCTATATTTCTATCATCGTCTCTCTCTCTATATATATATATACTTTTATTAAACTAATATTTACAAACTGTGCACTCACACCCCAGTGCCTCTTGCACCGATTCCCCCAAGTCCAGGCCTCACAGTCTCTGTGCCTTTCTCTCCTGGCCGCCTCCAGTCCTCACTCCAGCTCTGTCCTCTTCCACCCGACTTCTGCCAATGACTGGAAGGAGGCGGCCCCTTATATACAGCTCCCGGATGAGCACCAGATGTTCCCGGTAATCCTCCCTTGGCCACGCCCCAGCGTGGCGGAAGTGCCGGCTGTCCTCCCGGCAGCTCTCCGGGTGTCTCCCAAAGTCTTCCCCCCAGCACTTCCTGTTGTGGCAGAAGTGCTGGGCTCTCGGGATATTTAGGCACTTTGGCGCCGCCTGGCGGTGGCCACGGGTCCCTACAGGGCTGGGCTTTCATGCCCCCTACCCGAGGCCACCAGCATAACCAAGACGGACGCCCCCTCTCGGTCTGGAGGAGGCACAAGCCCTCCTCCGGTCCTCCTGGGCGTCCCGGCCGGGCTCCATCCCCAGCCGGGGACCACAATATATATATATATATCTCTATCTATACCTCTACCTCTATATCTATACATTGTATCTATATATCTATCTACGTATCTATCTATCTACACAGTACATATACACACGCACGTTTATTTAAACAGCTTCTGTAAAAATCTAAAATTTCCCTGTGGGGTCAAACAAAGTTCTACCATTACATCCACTGTCTTGATGTAGATAGTGACACGTTCACTATGACTGCCAGGTCCTTCTCATATAGCATAAGTTCAAGTTTCAGACCTCCCACTGTGTATTTAAATATTTTTACTTCCTATGTGTAATACTTTACATTTATGCACATTAAACTCCATCTGCAAAAAAACTAGTCCAAACCTGTATAAATGTTGAAGTCCCTCTGTAATCATCAGATTTTACATTATCTGCCCTTCTTAGTTTAGTATCATCTGCAAATCTGACCAGCTTATTGTTTATATATTTTCATTCATATCACTTATGTATATTAAAAACAGCAGAAAGGCCCCAGCATAATCCCAGAGGGACACCACTTTAAACATCGCCCAGTTCCTTAAATATATTTCTCTCACCAAAATGCTTTGCTTCTTGTGTCAAAGACGACTTTGTACTCGCTTAAACAGCACACCCTAAATTCCCACTTTTTCTTTTAATTGCTAATGCAAGTGAACACAAACCTGTGCCTGTAACAGCAAATAGCTTGTGAATTCACCAAAAACTTTAAAGTTATCAATAAACAGATAATTCATTTAGAAATTCTGTATAATGTAAAGTGGAAAGATTTCACATTCTATTGGGGAACATGTTGTAAAATGAAAGGTAACATTATACCCTACCCTGGCAGCCTTTATAAACAAACTACTGTAACAACTAATACCAGGTTATAAACCTGAAGAACATTAAAAGGAATTTCAAGAAACAGCAAAATCAAATAAAACTATAAAGAGGCAAACAACTTTTCTCAGGGACTGTACATATCTGTCCCTACACAAAACAACATGAGATGCAAGAATAATTCCTACAAAAATAGATACTACATAAAAATTATGCTCCACAAATGTATTTATATCTTTATACATGAACACATTCTCGTTTAAAAATGCAATTTAGACACTTCATTCCAATAATATTGTTAATGATGAGCTGCTCGGGAAATACTCAAACAAACCACATTAAAATGACATCTCAGACCATCTTCGTTATAAATGGAGTCCCGCCGAAAACTTAAAAACCAAATGAATGAGGAGGCTCATTGTTTTGGTGAAATTGTTAGGTAAACAATCCTTTAATTACAAAACTAAAAAAGCCACAACATTAGATAAAGGTAATAGCTCTCACAGTACAGTAAGAAAATACACAGGCCTTAACCATTACATGTGATAATTGAACCTGGAAACAATGACAACAGTGGCCATTTTGTAAACAAACACGTGTAGGCTTCTACCAAGTGACCAAATTTAATTACCGGAACCAATTGTTTGAAATACAAAGCAGCAAAAACACACACACACACAAAGTACAATATGTAAGGCAACAATGATGTTAGTATTGAATTAGCTAGTCAAACAAAAAACCACTCAACACAAGAACCTGCCAAGCTGCTGTAGAAAACTATTAAATGAAATGCCAGAAACGTAACTGGTCTTTGCTCGTGAAGACCAAAGTGCAAGATGAATCCATTTTCTTCTGCAACACTACTCATACATTAGTATAGGGGGAAGATTTTGCCCAAGGTGACTTGTGTCTAATTCCAATGCCCAAGCCATACCGCCTTCCAGAAGATCTTTTCCTTCTCTTATCAAATGCTTAGATAGCATAGCATGCCAGAAGACAACTGAACCAGTAGCAGTTAATGCTAAAGAAGGATATGAACACTGCAACACACAAAAATCAGCAATAACCTCCAAATGGTGCAGAAAACTCCCGTTCCTTCCTTTGCCTTTGACCAGTTCTTCTGCACGAACACTGGCTGTGTTCATGATCAGAGATAATATACTACTAATTTAATTTTCCCTGTTTTCTGGACAATGGTAGGCCCACCTCAGTGTATACCAATTTCACTGGAAACCATCATCTACATTGAATATATTGGACTGCACTTTACCTTCCATATGTCCCCTTTCTAAGTCCAACTTTTCCAAGAAAGGATTTCAGGAAGTTTGCAGCTACACAAGCAGGAACCAATCTGCAATTTGTTTTTGTACTGTGTTGCACTTTTGAGAAGAAAAACCAGAGCTAACAGATTCATACTGTATATAATACTGTTACATATATTTGACTTTTGGATTGATTTACTGTATACGCACAAACTCAACTGTCAATGCCACTGAAGCAGCATTAGCTTCTCTTGTCTCTGCTTACTCAAGTATACAACAGTTTAAGAAGTTCAGCTGAAGAGCACTAGATAAACTACAACTGCCTAATTCATAAAACACTTTGTGTTCGTTTTCTACTTAAGACATTTTTGAGCTTTGTTTTAAACAAAGGCTTAGGTCTTGAAACAGTGCTATGCTTCTGATCGATAAAAACCAGTCCATGCAAATGTGTTTATTACACCCCCTAAAATGAAATAATCACTTCAGTGAAAAGGTGAAAATAAACTCCAGAGCCCACACTTATACTTTGGTAAGTTATGAGAAATACTGCTTCTATGCAGAAATGTTGTAAATAATTTCATTCAAGTCCCATGCTTGAAAGTCTTGATTTGGTAGTGGCGGCATACACACTGCCATTTAAGACCTATGAAATTCTATTGCATCAGAATGGTAACTCAACACAGTAAGCATTTGTGATATATTAGTATGGTTAAGCACCTAAATGAACCAAAATAATTGTAGCAGGGCGGCACTGTGGTGCAGTGGGTAGCGCTGCTGACTCACAGTTAGGAGACCCGGGTTCGCTTCCCGGGTCCTCCCCGTGTGGAGTTTGCATGTTCTCCCCGTGTCTGCGTGGGTTTCCTCCGGGTGCTCTGGTTTCCTCCCACAGTCCAAAGACATGCAGGTTAGGTGGATTGGCGATTCTAAATTGGCCCTAATGTGTGGGTGTGTTTGTGTGTGTCCTGCGGTGGGTTGGCACCCTGCCCAGGATTAGTTCCTGCCTTGTGCCTTGTGTTGGCTGGAATTGGCTCCAGCAGACCCCCCCGTGACCCTGTGTTCGGATTCAGCGGGTTGGAAAATGGATGGATGGATAATTGTTGCATCTCTCTGTGGGAAGATATAACATCTTGGAACAGATTCATGTGTGGACCTGCTAGCGGCTAATGGCCATGTCACATTACGTGAAGTTTTACGAGTAGCCTTCATTTACATAATCTAATGTTATACTCACATTAGGCACTTCTGTTCCATGCCATGCCCAAGAGCGATTGCCCTCTCCACTCCCGACTCCCCCGCTGGCCTGCACTCACAACGTGTTTAACGTTACGGGCTTGGGAACGCTTTCGTCATGAGCATGTGACTTTGTGTAAAGCCTAAAACAACATCCGAACACGGAGTGACAACATGCATGTCAAAATGATTACTTGTTTTGGAGTCGTGTCAAGCAGTACAACGTTCTACCCTCATACAGATTTACTGAATGTGCGGCGTGGCATTTTGCTGTTCATCGTGCTACACGTACACGATTTTTATGGAGACAAGTGACATTAATGGATGAATCTTGCAGCTTTTCTTGCCAACGACAATACATGTTAATTTACAAGGTGAGAATAAAAACCCGTTTTTAGCTCAAATGGGATTCAATGAAATGAGAATTGCACTGACTTGTCGCATCACTGATGTCATGTCTGTTGGGCATGTTTAGCAATCACACTGTTCCCTATTTCCTACTGAACTGTCCTCGGATCCACCTCTTCCAAGCGGGCCAGGGCACGGTGCAGAGCGATCGCACTAGTCAAACAAACCAGACTTTGCAGGGTTACACACGGACAAAACGTACTCGGGCACGGAACGCATTGCCAGTGTGAGCACACCCTCAGTGAGTTGGAGGCAGTCTGCGGCATGCACTTGTGAAGCCATACCCATAATGCAACAAGCTCAGTGACTCACTCAAGCTAGCCCACAACTTGCTCCAATAAAATTGAACAGGTTTGATTTTTGTCTTTAGTCGCGGGGCTGGGTCTGTGTGCATCACAGTTTAACGCCAATGAATGCTCAAAAGTACAATGCACAGACAAGTAATAAGAAACACGGGCGTTTTGGAGTTCCCAAACAAAGGACAGACTCGTCTGCCTGACAGCAACATTTATTTCTATAGCACATTTCCATACAAACAATGTAGTTCAAAGTGCTTTACATGATGAAGAGAGAGAAAAAAGACAAAATAAATAATTAAAAGTAGGGAACACTAATTAATATAGAATAAAAGTAAGGTCCGATGGCCAGGGAGGACAGAAAAAACAAAAAAAATAAACCTATAGAAAAAAATAAAATCTGCAGGGGTTCCTAGGGCACGAGACCACCCACCCCTAGGCATTCTACGCAACATAAATAACCTCAATCAGTCCTCATGGCATTCAGGGCTTTCATGGAAGAATTTGATGATGATGGTCATGTGGACTTCAGCTCATGATTTACATAACAGGAAAGAAAAAATGGGTTGGTGGGAAGCAGAGATTGCGACCTGAACTCACCATACCTGTTAGCCCTTCACACAACGCTGCCTCTGTCAGGGAGCACACTATTCGACGTCAGAAAAAGGGGCGAACATGATGGTATCAGTAAGTCGGCTTTCAGTCGGAAATGCGACAGGCCCAGTGATTTTCAGTCATGTACAACTGATATGGTTGGAAGAGGAGATCATCAACTGCGGTCTGCAAATCTGACAATCTGCATATTGTGACATTGGCTTAAGTCGGTATGCAGACGTCCACCTTGCTAACATGAAAGCACAGGACTACAAATTTAATAAATTATGGGTTCAGCATTTGCTATCTTTTAGTAAAAGCAGCAGCAAGAACTTTGAAATCAATCTGGTTTACTGTATCCACCAAGAACACAATACCCCAATAGACGTCAGGCACAGGACTTAAGTACGGAGCACAATGCCTTCTCTTCTACTAATTAATGTGCTATAGATGACAAAGTTCATTCCTAGCAAGTTGCTTTTATTAAGCTTCATTCTTTTACCTCCGACAAGAAAAACTCGTTTAGAAATCCAAGGTAGCAGGAGGAAAAAAGGATTTCCTTTGATGGAAACCCAATACTAAACACTCCTAGTACAAGAATCAATTTACGTAAAAGTAATATTAGATGAATGTGAAACTTAAGTGGCATGGGGATTAAAAGAAAGAAATATTGATTCGTGAGGAACAACCAAAGCATTACGTTATTCTCAGTTCTCTCTCATACCTATTTTAACCTCTTACAAATTAACTTTCAAGCAGATACTATGACAGTACAGAGTAAAGGAACATTAAGTTTGGAGATGCCGCTCTCAGCATGCTGGAAAAATAAAAGCTTTGTTTACTCTGTCTCTGTCTTTCTCACGCCTTGTTAAAATACCTGTGAGGGAAGATGTGGGAGGAAGTAACACCCAAGAAGAAAGGTGCCAAAGAGACTATCCAAATGAAGACAGTACCTCAAAGACGAGGTGTCTACAGCGAGATGGGATGGCAGACTGTGTTCTCCTAACATTTAAGTATAAATTGATCTATTCACATAACCTCCCCCCTCATCTTTCACTGTGCCTCCTTTAACATAAAGCCACGATGCAGACAAACAGATGTCAAATAAATATTTAAATTGCTACAAAACATACAATAAACCAAAATCTGCCTAAAATGGGTAGCATGTGTCTATTTTCAATTTTACTTGCGTTAATAACTGAAAGAAAAAGAAAAATATATACAGCAGCAGTGCCGCCTTCCTCAGTGGCATGACATTCAATTAAATCTTGTCTCACCAGATAAGTGAAATCTACTCAAGAATGACCCGTTCTGATGATTTACTTCCAAAAGAATAATGCAACTCATTAAAGAGCCGAAATTATGCAGTCTTGCTAGAGGCGATATGACTTTATGTGCAGACTAAAATACTGGCTGTGGCATCTTCTGAAACTTTACTGGAGAAAATAAACCTCCTTAAGAGAAGCCTGTTGACCTCTTCAGATTTCTAGTCTGGGAAAGAGTGATGTGGGAAGGAAAAAAAAAAAAAATGTAGTACGGAAATAAATATTGCACCTAAAATTACCAACACTAGTCACTAAAAAAACATTTCATATATTTTTAAAAACTAACCACAAACTAAATTCTGAGTGAAGCATAAATATCCCACCATCATTTCTTGATGAAAACAATCTTATTTCCGCATCTCTAAGCTAGGAAAATGAATGAATATGTTCAACTGAAATAGACACTGCGTCCAAATGTCCAATACTGATAAATAAAAACAACTCACGAATTTTTAGTATATTTTTAAAAACCAACCAAAAAAAGAGTGAAACAGTGTCACCAAATGAGTGACAGAATAGGTTTTTTACTCTCATTTGGGGTTAAAGCACCTGACAAAAGTAATTTTAAATCATGAGGCTTAAAAACATTTCTCATCCATTTCCATCAATCCAATCATGTAATTGAGTCTCAGTGAAATGTGTATTTTATTACAAATTGCGGTGTTTTGACTTTTAGTATTTTTTCCTCTGTACAAACTCCAACAGTGCAGGCATTTACTGTAGCACAGGGGTCTCCAACTCCAATCATGGAGAGCTACTGTGGCTGCAGGATTTCATTCTAACCCTTTTCGTATTTAGTGACCACATTTTGCTGCCAATTAACTCTTTGCCTTAATTTTAATTGATGCACGTCTTAAGATTTAGGCCCATTAATTATTTCTTTTTTCCGTAATTAGCAACCAAACAATATTAAGACACAAAATGTACCAACATAAACAACAATCTGCGTCCATCACACAATAACTGCAAATAAAGAAAAGTGAGGGCCTCTAATGTTGATCCGCTCAGGTCCACAAAACATTTTGACAGACAGCGCTCTTAAAAAAGAAAATCAGTTTTAGAAACGTCTGCCATGGCAGAATGAGCACCATGGAATTAAATAGCGGGTTTAATTAGCAACGAGAATTGGCTTCAAGTTGAGAGACTGAATGAAGGTTGGAGTTTGAGGCTCCAACTTAGTTGGTCATCCGTTGGCTCGCTTAACATCAAATTTATGTTTAGGTGCCGTTTAAGGAAAAAAAGAATCAATTCAGCGGTCATTCTCAAGAAAAGTCAATTAAAATAAAGGGAAATCATTAATTAGCAGCAAAAACTGCTCACTAATTAAGAAAAAAAGAAGTAGAATGTAAACCTGCAGCCACAGTAGCTCTCCGGGACTGGAGTTGGAGACCCCCGCTGTAGCATTTGTCCGCATTTAACAATATTCATGATGTGCTCCGATTATTCTGTGGAGTTGTAATTATTTTTGTTCAACAAAGTGATCGACACGTTCCAACTTATTCAATTTAAACTGTATTGAAGTAAAATATGCCGTAGCTGTGTCCATGGAAGAGCTCATAGATAGATAGATAATGTGAAAGGCGATCGATAGATGGAGATAGATAGAATACTTTATTAATCCCAAGGGGAAATTCACATAATCCAGCAGCAGTATACTCATACAAAAAAAAAATTTAATTAAAAAGAGTAATAAAAATGCATGTAAAAAACAGACAATAACTTTGAGTAATGTTAGCATTTACCCCCCCAGGTGGAATTGAAGAGTCACATAGTGTGGGGTCTCCTCAGTCTGTCACTGAAGCTGCTCCTCTGTCTGGAGATGATCCTGTTCAGTGGATGCAGTGGATTCTCCATGATTGACAGGAGCCTGCTCAGCGCCCGTCGCTCTGCCACAGATGTTAAACTATCCAGCTTTACTCCTACAATAGAGCCTGCCTTCCTCACCAGTTTGTCCAGGCGTGAGGTGTCCCTCTTCTTTATGCTGCCTCCCCAGCACACCACCGCGTAGAAGAGGGCGCTCACCACAACCGTCTGGTAGAACAACTGCAGCATCTTATTGCAGATGTTGAAGGACACCAACCTTCTAATCAATATGCCATGATAGTACACGGCTCATTAATTTAAAAAATATATATTTGGCTGAAAGGAGCCTAAAAGGAAACAGTTTGATGAAAGAAATAGAAAATGATATGAATATTTTATAAGTAGGACCTGAAATTAATATCACACCCCCCCTCCCCAACACCATGTATACCCTCGGCAGACTGTAAGATTTCAAGTAAACAATTGTAGTGAGAAGTCAAGCATAATGACACCTTTTATTGGCTAACTAAAAAGATTACAATATGCAGGCTTTCAAGGCAACTCAGGCCCCTTCACCAGGCGAGATGTAACACAGAAACTGGAGTGCCCTGTGAATATATAGACACTAAGACAGATAACAACATTGGAAAACCTTTAAGTTGAGACATCATGATGCCTTTCGGGATAAGATTTTCCTTTTTATATTTTGTTAAGAAGAAGATGTCGCTGTCCACGTGCGCCAGTTTCTTCCACCGGGTCTTCAACTCCATGTAGTAGCAGTACATTTCAGTGTCTTGTATGTCTGTAGTACTAGGGTGTTGTACCGTGTTAGCCATTATGGATGTAGTGGGAAGTCAAGCAAAATGACACCTTTTACTGGCTAACTAAAAAGATTACAATGTGCAAGCTTTCGAGGCAACTCAGGCAAGACACTCTCACTCACTCTCTATATCTATATACACACACATACATACAAACAGCTTCTGTAAAAACTTAACATTTCCCTGTGGGTTCAAAGTTCTACCATTACATCCACTGTCTTGATGTAGATATTGACACGTTCACTATGGCTGCCAGGTTGCCTCGAAAGCGTGCATATTGTAATCTCTTCAGGTAGCCAATGAAAGGTGTCATTTTACTTGACTTCTCACTACATTCAGAACGGCTAACATGGTACAACACCCTAGTACTACAAGTAAACAATTTAAAATTTTAAAAACAAAAGCCTGTCATCTGTCAAAGCTATCAACCATTTACAACTACAGGTAACTACAACTCCCAGGGGGTGCGGGATGGAAGGTACCATAAGATGAACAACACCCCCCCCAGACTTCAATAGCTGACAAAAAGGCATTATTTCTACAACCCCAATTCAAGGTTTACTTTCTGGTCATACGCTGGAAGCACCTTTAAAAAAAAAAACAAACAAAAAAAAAACATTTTGCACAGTAACTAGTTTATTTCCTTTCTTTCTTTTCTATGTAGAGGAAAGCCAAGCAAAATCCATCCATCCAGTTTCCAACCCGCTGAATCCGAACACAGGGTCACGGGGGGTCTGCTGGAGCCAATCCCAGCCAACACAGGGCACAAGGCAGGAATCCAATCCCAGACAGGGTGCCAACCCACCGCAGGACACGCACAAACACACCAAGCACACACACTAAGGCCAATTTAGAATCGCCAATCCACCTAACCTGCATGTCTTTGGACTGTGGGAGGAAACCCACGCAGACACGGGGAGGACATGCAAACTTCACGAAGGGAGGACCCGGGAAGCAAACCCAGACGGGTCTCCTAACTGCGTGGCAGCAGCGCTACCACTGCGCCACCGTGCTGCCCTGCCAAGCAAAATGACCCCTTTTATTGGCTAACTAAAAAGATTACAATATGCAACTCAGGCCCCCTTCTTCAGGCGAGATGTAATCATCTTCATCATCTTTCTTTTCTAGAAAATTGAAGAATGAAAACAGGAGACTTCCCAGAAAAGGGTGACGCAACAGTGATGTCAGGCGAAATGCTTGCCTTAAGGTTAAAAAACAAAAATCACTCCCACCTTTGCAGGTCGCACCGTTTCTTGACAAAGTAAAAGACTACCGTTATACGACAGCCACCATATTGAAGTCGGCTTCATTAACTACTGACACCACCATCATCCTACGATGTATATTTTCAGTCAGGGTCACTCAGATTAATGTAGGTTGTCAAAGCTATATGCAACTCTAGACCTTAAAGCAAGACGATTTATCTAGACATTAGCAAACCTTCTTGCCCGGGATGGGGATGCAGGCGTCAGAACCTTTCCTAGTAATATATGAAGCCAACCGTGTATATCGGCCAAAAGCAGAGTGTGCACACGTACAATCCCCAACCCTCACTAATGCATATTCGGCGTCGAGTGCTCTAGTACATGCATCTTTGCGATGGACAGTGGGGGGAAAACTCTGATTGCTCACAGGAAAGAAAACATGTTTAAACACAAAAATTAATGTGGAAACGTCACATAGACAAGAGTGTGGTACCAAGAAAAGGGTGACGTAGATCCAGACATTTACTGAAACACGGGCCTGTTTTACAGGGGGCAGGTGCACCTTATATATTTTGGATCAAAAGAAAGACTGGAGGACAGAAATACCGGTGCGTTAGTACCGTCGCCAAAAGTTTCTTTCTTCATAATTTAAAAAAGCTTCTGGAAACCCATCTGTTCGCTTGCATTGCACCCCTAAACTTAAAATATTTAAATAATAATTCTTTCACACCCACAACACTGAATTGAACACTCCTGTACTTACTATCAGTGCCTCTTCAGCTCTTAACTTAATATCAATTTGATTCTCAAAAAGCTGCAAGTTCTACCCAATGTGTAAAAATTCATATTTGCATTCATTATCATATCAGCATATTGTTTTTTTTTTTTTATTATTATAGAGTAAAATTGTCCTTAGTATATGCTTGGTGTGTGCCCTGCCCGGGATTTGTTCCTGCCTTGTGCCCAGTGTTGGCTGGGATTGGCTCCAGCAGACCCCTGTGACAGGATAGATTAGATAGATAGATACTTTATTAATCCCAAGGGGAAATTCACATAATCCAGCAGCAGTATACTGATACAAAGAAACAATATTAAATTAAATAGTAATAAAAATGAAAAAAGTTAGCATTTACTCCCCCGGGTGGAATTGAAGAGTCGCATAGTGTGGGGGAGGAACGATCTCCTCAGTCTGTCAGTGGAGCAGGACGGTGACAAAAGTCTGTCACTGAAGCTACTCCTCTGCCTGGAGATGACACTGTTCAGTGGATGCAGTGGATTATTCATGATTGACAGGAGTTTGCTTAATGCCCGTCGCTCTGCCACAGATGTTAAACTGTCCAACTTTACTCCTACAATAGAGCCTGCCTTCTTAACAAGTTTGTCCAGGCGTGAGGCGTCTTTCATCTTTATGCTGCCACCCCAGCACACCACCGCATAGAAGAGGGCACTCGCCACAACCGTCTGGTAGAACATCTGCAGCATCTTACTGCAGATGTTGAACGATGCCAACCTTCTCAGAAAGTATAGTCTGCTCTGACCTTTCTTACATAGAGCATCAGTATTGGCAGTCCAGTCCAATTTGTCATCCAGCTGCACTCCCAGGTATTTATAGGTCTGCACCCTCTGCACACAGTCACCTCTGATGATCACGGGGTCCATGAGGGGCCTGGGCCTCCTAAAATCCACCACCAGTTCCTTGGTTTTGCTGGTGTTAAGATGTAAGTGGTTTGAGTCGCACCATTTAACAAAGTCTTTGATTAGCTTCCTGTACTCCTCCTCCTGCCCACTCCTGATGCAGCCCACAATAGCAGTGTCATCAGTGAACTTTTGCTAACGTAACTTTTTTTTTTTTTTTTTTGCTAATATAACAGGTTGGAAAATGACTTGACTATTAGAGAGTATTTTTTGCTCCGGACTCACTCCATCTATTACACAAGCGTATCAAGCTCACCAAGGAACCAGTTCCTGGAGGGGTTGCCATTTGTGTAAATATAAAAAGGCCAAATCAATCCAGGCCACTAGAGAGTCACCAGTAAACCAAAAAAGGCATATTTGGGGAGTTGTGGGAAACTAGCACCGAAAGAAAAATCCTTGAGGACATAGGGAGTGTATGCAAACAGCACACAGATAGCATTCAAGATTGGACTCTAACCCAAGAAGGATGAACCACAGTTTACGTTTGTTTAATAAACTGCCCGTTATGCTTGTTAGCATTTCTTTAGGAATTGTCAATCTGTTTGGTGTCTTCTTTCACTCTAAACATTTTCCAAAAAAAAAAAAAAAAAAGCCAGCTCCTCTTGCACAACAGGAACTGGTACAACTTAGTTACTATCTAAATCATACAGAAGTTTGTTCACTGCAAAATACTTATTCCAGACTCTTAAAAAAAAAAAAAAAAGGTCAGCATTAAACAACTAGGCCAGATGACAAACGTACTTCTGTGCCATGGCAGTACTGCTTATACTGGTAAATTTTATACTGCAGACTAATCCTACAGCAACTGCACTTTCACATACAGGGGAAAATAAACTGGGACATCCAGACACGGGCTCATTTCAAATCACAAAAAAAGTCAGGCTAACAGGACAGGTTGCAGTGAAAACCTCCTATGAATATGGCCCTCCAGGACTGATTTACAGACCTGAGCAACAACCCCAATAAACAAATACTCGGTTATGGTGTCTCGTGTTTGGAGTTGTCCACGTTTACGTCAAAAAGAAAAACCAAGCTGCTAGATTTGGGTCCGATCTTGGACTGGCACCTAACTTGTGCTCAGCGTTATTAATCTCTGAGGCCATATGTTCGAAAACTGGATTCAAACTTTACATAATGATCCCAACACCATGAGCCTTTATCATTAGAATAAATTTACGTACCAGCAACACAGCCCTGGACAACACGACCAGAAAAATAGGATGGGGACTACCATAATTAAAAGTCTCATCAATTCAAATGTAAATGCTAAGAAGACACGTCGAGAACAAAGAACATGAAAGGGTTAGGTTTTAAATGCGAAACTGAAGACACCCCAGTGATCGTCCCAGCCTGTAAAGCCAAGTAAACAGCCGCATGTGTAGTACAGCATTATTGGATTACCAGTCTAATCGCTAGTGACATAGTTCTCCACATGTCCTAATTCACGGGACACAAGCGAGGAGATGTTTTGCCAGTGGCAGGATTTACGAGTGGGACGAGACGAGTCCCTTAAAAGGAAAGAAAATAAAAGACGGGTTTCTTTAGGACAGCAATGTTCATGCACCACATCAGTAAACAGGGCTTAATGGATAATCAACAGAATTAAATAATCGAAAACTTTAAATAGGATAAATAAAAATCGATCAGTCAACAACACAAAAACACATTAGGAAAACATTCTACAGAAAGTGTGAAGGCAGAGAGAAAAGCAGACTGGAGGGACACACGGCAGGGTTAGGGTTCATAAAAGATACCTTTTAAATACAAGAGTAAACAAGATCAGTTAAGTTAGCGGTAGCCGCTTCCTTCCCACCCGGTTACTCGTGAAAAGAAAAAAAAAAAAGAAAGTGTCGGCATATTTACCTGCAGACTCCCCCGTATTAATCCAGTCCGGGTTCGCAATGCTGGCGATGGCGAAAATATCAGCTGCCAGAAACAGACATCCTGAAATGATGGTCAGTTTATCCATATCTCAGACAAGCCACGAGGCTTTAAGGGTGGTGCTGGTTATAGGGGGCCGGGATGAACCGCCGATGCAACTGAAGGGAAGCCCCCCCTTCTGCTAAACGTGTCCCCCAAGAAGGAGATTCCAGGAGTAGGCAGCCCCCTTTCCCATTATTCGGCAGGCTGCTCTCTCATTTCGAGGACGCTGTGCGAAGCCAGGCCACGCCACCCATTTGAAACAGATACAACATTAAAACGGGTGAAAAGACAAAATGTAAAACGTGTCGAGGATACCGTTTGTTTGCTTTGTAACTCGTTTCCTCTCCTCGCTGGAAAAGCTTCGCTCACATGTCGCCGTGCTGCCCTTCTCGCCTCGTCCTCAAGCCGCAGGGCCTGCGAGCCGCCACTCCGCCAGCAGTGTTCCCGTCCAGCCTGGCCCCATTTAATCGGCTCCCCCTCTAGCCAGCGTCTTCGCCGGAATTAAAAAAAAAAAAAAAAGAAGGGCGAAGGGCTGGGATAGAAAGAGAGAGACCACAAGAAGGAAAAACAGCCCTGTACAGCAAGAAAAATATAAATATATACGTGAACAGATTCCGCTCCTGCTTTAGCCAGTTGTGGTGCTGCTGCTGCTTCTTGATGGTCTCCACAATTTGTATTGCGTCTAGTTAGCCCCCTCCTTTTTAATGCTTCGCTATTACAATTACCCTCGGGTGAATAACATCAAATTTCACGTAGAACAAAAGACGACGGCTTCGCTCTCTCAGGCTGAGTAATCTTTACAAAGCGTCAGTTTCACTCGAATGCACCGCGAAGAGCGTCCCTGCAGAACGGTCCATCCTTACTGGAGCCCCCTTGACATAAAGCACCACTTGGCAGCGGAAGCGCGCTCCGAACACGACGCGCGTAACCACCACTCACACACACGCTCACTCCCCCTACAACAGGCAGGCGCGCGCGCGTGAGCGGGCGGCCAATCACAAACATGGAACACTTCCCCGCGCGCGCGCGCAAACTTGGAGATGACGAACGAACGACCTCTGCATTCAACATCGCCGGAGGGAGACGGACTAGGACTGGTGCCTGCTCCCTTGGGAGACAGAAGTGGGAATTCTGAAGATGCGTTCCCTTAAAGATGATCCCCAAAAGAGTGAGGATTAAACTTTTATTCAGTTTGATTTGCAACGCGTTATTTGACTTCATTTTAAATGAATTCAGGGCCAGTACAAACTTTCTTCGTTTATTTTTGTCTGGAGCGAAGTATGGGACCACTTCTATTTAACAATATAGTGCCCATCTCCGAATTTCGTTCAGGAGAAACTCTTATTTTTTATTTTATTTTTATTATTTTCTCCAGCCGTCTGGAGTTTTTTTGTTTGTTTTTTCTGTCCTCCCTGGCCATCGGACCTTACTCTTTTTCTATGTTAACTAATGCTGCCTTATTTTAATTTCTTATTTTGTCTTTTATTTTTCTTCATTATGTAAAACACTTTGAGCTACTTTTTTGTATGAAAATGTGCTATATAAATAAATGTTGTTGTTAGCGGAGCAAATAGTCTCAACAGCCGTTAAAACACTGCACTGCAGATTTATCTTATGTACATATTTTCCACACTTAAACGATCTCACACTCTGTTCTCCTTAGCCTTATATATGCAGTTTATGGCTAAGGGTTTGTGAACACCTGCCCATCACATTTACATCGATCAGCCACAGCATTAAAAACACTGCCAGGAGAAGTGAATAACATGGATGACCTCGTTCCAATTGCTCCTGTCGAGGGGTGGGATATACTGTATTAGGCTGCAAGCGAACAGTCAGTTCTTGAAGGTGATGTGTTGGAAGCAAGAAAAATGAACAAGTGTAAGGATCTAAGTGACTTTGACAAATTGTGATGGCCAGACGACTGGGTTAGAGCAGCTCCAAAATGGCAGATCTTATCGGGTGTTACCAATATGCAGTGGATAGTACCTTCTAAAAGTTGTCCAAGTAAAGGACAACCCGTGAACCAGCAGCAGGGTCATAGACGTCCAAGGCTCACTGATGGGCAAGGGAAGCAAAGGCTAGCCAGTCTCGTCTGATCCTGCAAAAATTGCTGAAAAACTTCATGCTAGCCATGAGAGAAAAGTGTCAGAATACACTGTGCATTGCAGCTTGCTGCAGTCCAGTCAGAGTGCTCATGCTGACCTCCTCTCGTCCACCTCCAGAAGTGCCTACAATGGACACATGAGCATCAAAACTGGACCACGGAGTAATAGAAGAAGGTGGCCTGGTCTGATGAATCGCATTTTCCTTTAGATCACCTGGACGGCCGGGAGTGTGTGTGCGTCATTTACCTGGGGCAGGATGCACAATAGGAAGAAGGCAAGCCGGTGTGTCAGTGTGATACTCTGGGTAATGTTCTGCTGGGAAACTTGGGTACTGGCATTCATGAGGATATTACTATGACACGTGACACCTACCTAAAGATTTTTTTGCAGACCAGTTAATGATAACAATATTTCCTGATGGCAGTGACCTCTTTCAACTGGAAAATCTGCCCTGCCACACTGCAAAAATTGTTCAGGAACGGTTTTTGGAACATGACAAAGAATTCAAGGTGTTGACTTGGAATCCAAATTCCCCAGATCTCAATCTGATCGAGAATCTGTGGGATGTGCTGGAAAAACAAGTACGATCCACGGAGGCCCAACCTTGCAACATACAGTACAGGACTTAAATGATCAACTGCTAATATCTTGGTGCCAGATACCACTGAACACCATCAGAGATCTTGTGGAGGCAATGCCTTGATGGGTTTGTTTTGACAGAATGAGGGAGACCTACACAGTATTAGGGGAGGAAACCCATGCAGACATGAGGAGAACATGCAAACTCCATGCAGGGTGGACCCAGGATGGTGGACCCTGGTCTTCTTACCGTGAGGCAGTAATGTTACCACTGTGCCACCACCCAAAAGAAAGTCTACAAGTAGAAATCATTTCCTTGAGCACAAGAGGAAAAAGCAATTTAAGGATGAAGACGTGTTTTCTTTTGAAGATTTTATTTCTTGGACGAGCCCAGACATTTCTAATAATTTCCAGACGCTTCTTGTTTTCTCCAGCCATTTCTTTTAGCAGGGCTTCTGACAGCTTCTGTTTGTTATAAGGGCAGAGATTGTTAGTTTGACCTCGATTAAATGGGCTACTAGGGCTGGGTACGGAATGTGTTTTACATAGTTTGCCAAATCCAGGTAAACAAGACAAAGTGATTTTTTCCTTTGCTTATAAAATATCGTAGAAGAAGAGAACCCTTTAGTCCTGTCTACACTGAAAAACAATATGTATGTCAGATGTACAGAGTACAGTGAATCCTTACTTGCATGTGCTAATCAACATGCAACATACTCTCACCCTCCAGCACTATAATCAGTGAGTACAGTGACATCACCTCGAAACATCGGTTTTCCTTTCCTGAAAAATGTTGCAATACCCTTTAAACAAACCGTAATATTAGGTATTAATATATCCTATTTTTATAAGAAATATACCCCACATAAATCAGAGAAATTAGAAATACCATTTTTTGGACAGAAATTAAAATAATCTACGCCAGGACATTTTAAAATATCAAAAATGCTGCCTTAATGATCAGGGAACAACAACAACAACATTTATTTATATAGCACATTTTCATACAAACAGTAGCTCAAAGTGCTTTACATAATAAAGAATAGAAAAATAAAAAAACACAATATGAAAACAAAATAAATCAGCATTAATTAACATCGAATAAGAGTAAGGTCCAATGGCCAGGGGGGCAGAAAGAACAAAATAAAAACTCCAGACGGCTGGAGAAAAAAAAATAAAATCTGTAGGGATTCCAGACCACGAGACCGCCCAGTCCCCTCTGGGCATGGGAAGGGAAGTGTCACCTAAGTCAGTGTTTCTCAACCACTGTCTTGGACGTGGTCTGCCGCTGGTGGGTTATGAGTTGCTGTTGTTTATAATGATAGTGGGCCGTGGTGGGTTGCCTCTCCGACATTTGTCCTCGATTATCCCCCGGTTCTGATGTTCACACTCGGCTCACCAAGGGGACCTGTAAATGCGCTTACAAGGACAGAAGTGGGTCACGACAAGAGAAAGATCAGTGTTTCTCAGCCTAAGTGACAACACAACGCGCTGGAAGAACAAGGCAAAAATAAGAAATTGACTTGCCGTCCTTCTGAGTATTCCACAGCTGGTTTTAATCCATATCTATTTAAGTTGGGGTGACACCTTTACTTGTCCACCAAAACATTCTCATATCTACTGTTTCCCCGAGCTCTTGTCCACCATTACGTCTTCTACATCTTTTGGTTGCTCCCGTTAGGGTTTGCCACAGCGGATCGTCCTTTTCCATATCTTCCTGTCTTCTTCATCTTGCCCTGTCACACCCGTCACCTGCATGTCCTCTCTCACCACATCCATAAATCTTCTCTTAGGCCTTCCTCTTTTCCTCTTGCCTGGCAGCTCTATCTTTAACATTCTTTTAGATAGATAGATAGATACTTTATTAATCCCAAGGGGAAATTCACATAATCCAGCAGCAGTATACTGATACAAAAAAAAACCAACAATATTAAATTAAATAGTAATACAAATGCATGTAAAAGCAGACAATAACTTTGAGTAATGTTAGCATTTACTCCCCCGGGTGGAATTGAAGAGTCACATAGTGTGGGGTCTCCTCAGTCTGTCAGTGGAGCAGGACGGTGACAGCAGTCTGTCACTGAAGCTGCTCCTCTGTCTGGAGATGATCCTGTTCAGTGGATGCAGTGGATTCTTCATGATTGACAGGAGCCTGCTCAGCGCCCGTCGCTCTGCCACGGATGTCAAACTGTCCAGCTCCGTGCCTACAATAGAGCCTGCCTTCCTCACCAGTTTGTCCAGGCGTGAGGCGTCCCTCTTCTTTATGCTGCCTCCCCAGCACACCACCGCGTAGAAGAGGGCGCTCGCCACAACCGTCTGGTAGAACATCTGCAGCATCTTATTACAGATGTCGAAGGACGCCAACCTTCTAAGAAAGTATAGTCGGCTCTGTCCTCTCTTATACAGAGCATCAGTATTGGCAGTCCAGTCCAGTTTATCATCCAGCTGTACTCCCAGGTATTTATAGGTCTGCACCCTCTGCACAGTCACCTCTGATGATCACGGGGTCCATGAGGGGCCTGGTCCTCCTAAAATCCATCACCAGCTCCTTGGTCTTGCTGGTGTTCAGGTGTAAGTGGTTTGAGTCGCACCATTTAACAAAGTCTTTGATTAGCTTCCTGTACTCCTCCTCCTGCCCACTCCTGATGCAGCCCACAATAGCAGTGTTGTCAGTGAACTTTTGCACGTGGCAGGACTCCGAGTCATATTGGAAGTCTGATGTATATAGGAAGAACAGGACCGGAGAAAGTCCAGTCCCCTGCGGCGCTCCTGTGTTGCTGACCACAATGTCAGACCCGCAGTTCCCGAGACGCACATACTGAGGTCTGTCTGTAAGATAGTCCACGATCCACCGATGCTACCAGGTGTGAATCTACTCCCATCTCAGTCAGCTTGTCCCTAAGGAGCAGAGGTTGGATGGTGCTGAAGGCGCTAGAGAAGTCCAAAAACATAATTCTTACAGCACCACTGCCTCTGTCCAAGTGGGAGAGGGATCGATGTAGCATGTAGATGATGCCATCCTCCAACAGTATTTTCCCAATATACTGAGCTTTTACCCCAACTCCATTTTCTACTCTAAACTCATTTGGTCTCTACCCTGATGGAGGAGCATTTCAGAGGTCAGGGATCACCAGAGGTTTGGCTACAGGTACTTCATGGTTCCTAATGACCCTTTGGTTTTCCCCTGCAGCACAGAGTCTTGGTTATTACGTAAAGGGCAGCGACTTCATAGCAGCTTCCTTCCTGTATATTTTAGAGCAGCAACATGGTCCCAACGATCTAGGTTAGGGAGAGGACTGGCCTCCTGACATATATCCATGCGCTTTTCATTAAATTGCTAGTGACTATGTGCCAACACATTTCACTACAGGAAGCCCGATTGCCACGGGCATCATTCACTGTAGGAGGCATCTTGCTTGAGAGTTTCCTGAGACACCATCATCAAGAACAAAAACATACAGTTCATCTCTCAAATGCTAGAATCCAGGCAACCAAACTCATACCAACCCTTTATTCTGAAAAGGCTGTCAAGGAGCAATAGGATTCCCTGACTAGAATATTAAGACTTCTCTTATTTTTTTTGACGGTGTGAAGCATTACTTTTCCAGGGTTCCTCTGGGACCTTCTGCTATCATCTGACACGGAGGTAGTCCTCTCACTCATCGCAAAAGCTCAACGATTGAGATCTGAAGACAGGAAAATCCACAAAGAGAAATCCTTTTCTTAAAGCCATCCCTTACCAGCTGGGAAGTCCAGTATAATATTATTCACAAAGGGGTCACTCCTGTAGCGTTCCCTCCATTCAGATTATTGCCAAGAATGCACAGAGTGTAAGAAAAAGGGGAGGGAGAGAGAAGGCCAAACCCAAAATAAAAAAAAAAAAACAAAATAGAAGGACAAAAGCCTGCATTTGTTTCTGTGCACTGCTGCGCTGATCTCACACCCCAGTCCATCTGGTGGGGTGGCTTATGCACTCAGCGCAGCACCAAAATAAAAGCACTTCCGTTTCTCATCTTTTATTTGAGTCATACCCTGGACGTCACTTTGTCTCATGAGCTAAGTGTTCACCTCGGGTTAGCTCCTGAGTTTGCAGTTAGTGCAGTGGTTCTTAGCCTGTGGAGGCGGGCCCTCTAGGGGGGCGCGAAGTAACAAAAAGGGGGGGCGCGATAATGTGAAAAAAAGAAAACAAGAATCAAAAATATGAAAAAAACATCTGTTGAAACCAAAACAAATTAACTTAATCTACATTCCATTACTAGAACAATAAATATAGAGTTAGATAAATGTCGATAAAAGTTAAGTAGGTATAATAAAATATGCATCTACATTTCTAAAAAATGTTAGGGGGGGGGCACGATTAAAACTGTTATGAAAACTCGGGTCGCAAATACTTAAAGGTTAAGAAACGCTGAGTTAGTGGGCCACCGGATGGACAGAGGCCCCTCTGGCACCCCAAAAAGTCAAGATATCCTTGGTGACTTCCATTCTGCCTGGCCCACTAGTATAAAGCAGGTCCAGAGGATTCCCCATCAGGATCATCCTTGCTCATATCCATCAGTGCGAGGAGAGCACCTAACCAGGTAACAGCCCTTTGACGATCTCTCTCCTATTTTTGTGTCCAGTGTAATTACTTTCAGGAAACCATTCAGAAATGTACAGTGTTACTGCCCCCTGGTGGGCACTTAACCACACTGGCATTTTGATGGACCTTGTCGGCCAAGGCTGGCTTCTTGTTGTGTGGCTTGTTTTCCTGCCTGCCACTCTGCCTTTCTGTTGCAAGAAAGAAAAGATGACTTCAGGATGCTGGCCTTGGAGGGAGAGCTTCAAAGAAAAAGCCATATAAATAAAAAGAAAAGGTTACACTGGGCAAAAGAACACAAACATTGGGCAGAAGAGTGTATGTATTATAATATAATATATATTAATATATGTACACTCACCTAAAGGATTATTAGGAACACCTCTTCAATTTCTCATTAATGCAATTATCTAATCAACCAATCACATGGCAGTTGCTTCAATGCACTTAGGGGTGTGGTCCTGGTCAAGACAATCTCCTGAACTCCAAACTGAATGTCAGAATGGGAAAGAAAGGTGATTTAAGCAATTTTGAGCGTGGCATGGTTGTTGGTGCCAGACGGGCCGGTCTGAGTATTTCACAATCTGCTCAGTTACTGGGATTTTCACGCACAACCATTTCTAGGGTTTACAAAGAATGGTGAGATAAGGGAAAAACATCCAGTATGCGGCAGTCCTGTGGGCGAAAATGCCTTGTTGATGCTAGAGGTCAGAGGAGAATGGGCCGACTGATTCAAGCTGATAGAAGAGCAACTTTGACTGAAATAACCACTCGTTACAACCGAGGTATGCAGCAAAGCATTTGTGAAGCCACAACACGCACAACCTTGAGGCGGATGGGCTACAACAGCAGAAGACCCCACCGGGTACCACTCATCTCCGCTACAAATAGGAAAAAGAGGCTACAATTTGCACGAGCGCACCAAAATTGGACAGTTGAAGACTGGAAAAATGTTGCCTGGTCTGATGAGTCTCGATTTCTGTTGAGACATTCAAATGGTAGAGTCAGAATTTGGCGTAAACAGAATGAGAACATGGATCCATCATGCCTTGTTACCACTGTGCAGGCTGGTGGTGGTGGTGTAATGGTGTGGGGGATGTTTTCTTGGCACACTTTAGGCCCCTTAGTGCCAATTGGGCATTGTTTAAATGCCACGGGCTACCTGAGCATTATTTCTGACCATGTCCATCCCTTCATGACCACCATGTACCCATCCTCTGATGACTACTTCCAGCAGGATAATGCACCATGTCACAAAGCTCGAATCATTTCAAATTGGTTTCTCGAACATGACAATGAGTTCACTGTACTAAAATGGCCCCCACAGTCACCAGATCTCAACCCAATAGAGCATCTTTGGGATGTGGTGGAACGGGAGCTTCGTGCACTGGATGTGCATCCCACAAATCTCCATCAACTGCAAGATGCTATCCTATCAATATGGGCCAACATTTCTAAAGAATGCTTTCAGCACCTTGTTGAATCAATGCCACGTAGAATTAAGGCAGTTCTGAAGGCGAAAGGGGCTCAAACACCGTACTAGTATGGTGTTCCTAATAATCCTTTAGGTGAGTGTATATATTAATGTATTATGGTTAGCATCCCAGAATCATCCTTTTTGTGTTGTAGACAACACTAGTATTTGGTGTGTGTTTAAGGAAGAACACAACTGAGGACCTGCAGGGTGTCTGTTTCTCAAACCTCAGACTCTGATGTACTTACTTACCGCTCTTACTCAGTTGTTCATCTGGGCCTTCCTCTTCTTTTTTTGTTCTCTTTTCCCAAGAAAGTAAAGGGCACCTTTGTATAAAATCGGTTCCACAAAATAACCTTCATTTCTCAAAACAACAATAGGCAGAGGGTGGTACTGTGGTAGTAGCATTGCTGCCTTGTAGTAAGGAGGCCAGGGTTTGTGTTTCGGGTCCTCCCCGTGCCTGTGTGGGTTTCCTCCCACACTCCAAAGACGTGCAGGTTAGATGGATTGGTGATACTAAATTGGCCTGTTTGTGTGTTCACCCTGTGATGGAGTGGCGTCCTGTCCAGGGTTTGTTCCTGCTTTGTGCCCTGTGCTAGCTGGGGGTTGGCTCCAACAACCCCTGTGACCCTGTTCGGGATTAAGCAGATTAGAAAATGACAGACTGACTGACAATAGGTTGAGATGTTTCTTGAGAAAACGGTTTTCATTTTTAAACCCAGAAGTGAACTTGCCAGTGCCTTGCAATGACAATTGACTTGCTTTAGTAAACAGAACAACAGGTCTCTGCAGGGCTAACACAATTACAAAGGTTTCTCTAATAACCAATTAGCTTTTAAAAGTGATCAAGGATGAGAACGGCTGCTGAAGATGGGAGCTCTGCAGTCGTATGTACTTGGAAGGAAGACACCATCTAGGAAAAGCTTAGGTTGCTGCTGGAAGAGGAGTTGGAGAGGCCAGTAGGGGGCACTTGCCCTGTGGTCTGCATGTATGGATCCCAATGCAGTGATCCAGTAAAAATGGCACCGTCCTTTGGATGAGATGCAAAACTGAAGTCCTGACTCTCTGTGGTCATAAAAGATCCCTGGGCATCCTTCGTAAAGAGTAAGTTGTACTCCAATGTCCTGGCTTAATTGCCCACCATGGCCTTGTCCATTCTGACCCCCTAATCTTCCCCTGAGTCTGATTGGCTAAATGCCCCCCCCCCCCCCTTATATATGTTATATAAATTAATTACTATTATTATTATTAAATTGTGTATGCTGAATTATAGATTACCATAAATTCAGTTTTGGCTCCTGCCTTGCTCTGGGCTCACCCCACAACCTTGTAATGTGGAAAATGCATTGAACTTTAATTGGGATTTGTGGCCACTCATCAATATGAAATATTAAAAAGCAATATTTTTATGCCTGCCTAAAATCCAAATAAGAGAGGCCTGGAGCACTGGACCATATGTTTAAATATTTGGGCACAAGACAGAAAACAACACTAAAGGGGGAGCCGAGGGTCATCTTCTGGGCTCACCTGAGGAAAGCACTACCACTCCAGGACACCAGGGGGCACAATCAATAACTCTTACACTTCTCTTATCACCGGCAGCTTGGAGAAGACACCCACTGAAGGCAACTGGCCACGCCCCTTCGATTCCAGAGAACCTATAAAAGTGAGGGGCTTCTGAGAGGTGGCGTCTCATTTAGGAGTATGAGGGCGCACAAAAGACCAACCGCCAGGGCCTATCGCTGTGACAGCCAATGACTACAACTTTAGCATTTGCTAACCTTGTGGTATCGCGTGCCTGTCGTTTTTAGTTTTTTTTTTTTTTATTTCAAGTAAACGGGGTGGCCTGGTTGACACCCTAGCATTTCATGCTGTCCTTCTCTCGATCAATAGCAATGTGTTACACTACCGGTCAAAAGTTCTAGAACACCTCAGTTTTTCTTCAAATATTATCAGATGAAATGAAAAGAATGACCTAAAATGCTGAAAAGCTAAGCAGTAAACTGCCAGAGGTTTAAATTTAAAGTTTAGGTTAGCAAAAAACTGAAAAAAAAAAAAGAGGAAATTTTAGAATACAGGGGGGTCCTCGGGTTACAACGTCTCGACGTACGACGTTTCGATTTTACAACACTCACTCCCATAAAAAACTTAAAAAAACTGAGACGTCGGCGTTTTGGCTTACGCCGTTAGCGTCGTACTTACAGACTACGTGGGCGAGCTACTTTGTTTGCACACAGCGGAAGAATACGCGGCGTATGAGTGATAGAGTAGGCGTGCAACAAGTGTTCTGTTTGTGTGGCTTTGTTTGGCGACTTTGTGGCCCTTGTCATGGCTCCTAAACGAAGGTCAGAGTCTTCAGATGGCAGTGCTTCGAAGAAGAGGAAAGCCATCACGATGGTAGTGAAATCAGACACTGTAACGAGATCAGAAGGAATAAAGGTAAGGAATTTTTTTTTTTTTACACTAATTTTTTTGTCATTTTTTCCCGTTACTACAGTACAGTATACAGTGGTGTGAAAAACTATTTGCCCCCTTCCTGATTTCTTATTCTTTTGCATGTTTGTCACACAAAATGTTTCTGATCATCAAACACATGTAACCATTAGTCAAATATAACACAAGTAAACACAAAACGCAGTTTTTAAATGATGGTTTTTATTATTTAGGGAGAAAAAAAATCCAAACCTACATGGCCCTGTGTGAAAAAGTAATTGCCCCCTTGTTAAAAAATAACCTAACTGTGGTGTATCACACCTGAGTTCAATTTCCGTAGCCACCCCCAGGCCTGATTACTGCCACACCTGTTTCAATCAAGAAATCACTTAAATAGGAGCTGCCTGACACAGAGAAGTAGACCAAAAGCACCTCAAAAGCTAGACATCATGCCAAGATCCAAAGAAATTCAGGAACAAATGAGAACAGAAGTAATTGAGATCTATCAGTCTGGTAAAGGTTATAAAGCCATTTCTAAAGCTTTGGGACTCCAGCGAACCACAGTGAGAGCCATTATCCACAAATGGCAAAAACATGGAACAGTGGTGAACCTTCCCAGGAGTGGCCGGCCGACCAAAATTACCCCAAGAGCGCAGAGACGACTCATCCGAGAGGTCACAAAAGACCCCAGGACAACGTCTAAAGAACTGCAGGCCTCACTTGCCTCAATTAAGGTCAGTGTTCACGACTCCACCATAAGAAAGAGACTGGGCAAAAACGGCCTGCATGGCAGATTTCCAAGACGCAAACCACTGTTAAGCAAAAAGGACATTAGGGCTCGTCTCAATTTTGCTAAGAAACATCTCAATGATTGCCAAGACTTTTGGGAAAATACCTTGTGGACTGATGAGACAAAAGTTGAACTTTTTGGAAGGCAAATGTCCCGTTACATCTGGCGTAAAAGGAACACAGCATTTCAGAAAAAGAACATCATACCAACAGTAAAATATGGTGGCGGTAGTGTGATGGTCTGGGGTTGTTTTGCTGCTTCAGGACCTGGAAGGCTTGCTGTGATAGATGGAACCATGAATTCTACTGTCTACCAAAAAATCCTGAAGGAGAATGTCCGGCCATCTGTTTGTCAACTCAAGCTGAAGCGATCTTGGGTGCTGCAACAGGACAATGACCCAAAACACACCAGCAAATCCACCTCTGAATGGCTGAAGAAAAACAAAATGAAGACTTTGGAGTGGCCTAGTCAAAGTCCTGACCTGAATCCAATTGAGATGCTATGGCATGACCTTAAAAAGGCGGTTCATGCTAGAAAACCCTCAAATAAAGCTGAATTACAACAATTCTGCAAAGATGAGTGGGCCAAAATTCCTCCAGAGCACTGTAAAAGACTCATTGCAAGTTATCGCAAACGCTTGATTGCAGTTATTGCTGCTAAGGGTGGCCCAACCAGTTATTAGGTTCAGGGGGCAATTACTTTTTCACACAGGGCCATGTAGGTTTGGATTTTTTTTTCTCCCTAAATAATAAAAACCATCATTTAAAAACTGCATTTTGTGTTTACTTGTGTTATATTTGACTAATGGTTACATGTGTTTGATGATCAGAAACATTTTGTGTGACAAACATGCAAAAGAATAAGAAATCAGGAAGGGGGCAAATAGTTTTTCACACCACTGTATTTATGTCTTTTTCCTTTTTCTGTGGCTTAGTTGTGTTATTTTTATTTTTTTTTTCTCCAGCCGTCTGGAGTTTTTTTTTTTTTTGTTTTTTCTGTCCACCCTGGCCATCAGACCTTACTTATTCTATGTT
>JANRMT010062861.1:8109821-8124472 GCA_026402145.1 Polypterus bichir lapradei | reverse complement strand
ATAAGATAAGGAGAATCCTGTCACCTAGCATCTCTGATTTCCAAACTCCATCCTCTTAGTTGATTCTTAAAATGAGCGCAGAGCCTTCCTACTTCACAATCCTAATTCAGGCAGTTGATCAATATTTTCACTCTGCTCGCTCTGCATAAAGCAAGTGCCTTCTGATTTTCATGAAGGCAAAATGTGCAGATTAAAGAGTACAGCCACAGAAAGGCAGTATACAGCATCTAATAATTTCATGCACATTCTTTCCCATCACATTCCTAAACTGCGACCCTGCTTGATGTAGAAAGGTATTTGAGATGCCACCCCTCTAATATCTCTTCATTTTGTGCTTTTAACCTCCTCAAACAGAGCATCGTGTGGCGATAGGAAATAATCATTATGCCTTCTGAGTACAGGGTCAGTGAATGAAGATGGCACACCTGCCTCACTGCTGTTGGCACTTTCACAATGACTGGCAGGCAAACAGATAGGTGAAGTGGCTGAGTAGCTAAGGCACTGAAATGAAATTAAGTGTGTCATGAAAGCACACTGCAGCATAGCAAAGAGTGTGTGTTTGTGTGTGTGTGTGTGTGCATGGTTAATATTCGCCAACACATCTTGTTTGTAGTTGTATGTTTGTATACTATACACGTAAGAATTTTAATGTGCTATGAACATGCAGGTTAGGTGAACTGGCATTGATAAATTGGTCTGTGTGTGTGTGTGTGCCTGTATTCACTTTATGTTGGACAGGTCCCCTGACCGGAGGATTTCTCCTGCTTTGTGCCCTATGCTTGTGGAGAAAGATTCCAGCTTCCCACTTAGGGAAGAGTGGCTAAGTGGGTTAAGAAAATAGATGTGCATAATAACAAACTTAATGCAGCTAATAACTTTCTAAAATCAATCCAAGGCATAATTCAAATTGTGCCCATCTCACTACGATGCCCGCTCTGGGAATGCTCTACACTCCCGATCATTCAGACTTAAAAATCTTCACATATCTAAATCTTGGATCTAAAATCTAAATCCCAGTTCCTCAACAGCAAAATCCGGAGTAACACCAGAATGAAATAAATGTATGCAATGAAAAAAAATCTACTGGGGTATCCCATACTGCATTGCTTACACAAATACTCTGCTTGCTTACTTGGGAGAATCTTAACTTGGCCACCGTAAATCTGTGTGGAAAAAGTGATGTTTTAAATTGTCTTAACCTTCAAAAAAAAATTAAATGTGCCTCAAGGATAGGTTCAAGAATTTTCTGGAATTTAGGTTATTGTAAAATCAACTTGCTATGTATTTGCATGCCCTTTGATGCTTTTTTAAATATATAAAAGTATGACAAAACAAATTAAGCTCTCATCATAGAGCTTTTAATTTGGGAAGGGGAAGGCACTTGTATCCATTTATTTGAAATTGTGTATTAATACTGTCCAAGGCTTGTTCTTGCCTTGTATTCTATGCTAGTGGGGATAGGCTCCAGCAGCACACATATACAGTATACATACATACAGTCAGGTCCATAAATATTTGGACAGAGACAACTTTTTTCTAATTTTGGTTCTGTACATTACCACAATGAATTTGAAATGAAACAACTCTGATGCAGTTGAAGTGCAGACTTTCAGCTTTAATTCAGTGGGTTGAACAAAACAACTGCATAAAAATGTGAGGCAACTAAACTAAACTATTTAACAACACAATCCCTTCATTTCAGGGGCTCAAAAGTAATTGGACAAATTGAATAACTGGAAATAAAATGTTCATTTCTAATACTTGGTTGAAAACCCTTTGCTGGCAATGACAGCCTGATGTCTTGAACTCCTGGACATCACCAGATGCTGGGTTTGCTCCTTTTTAATGCTCTGCCAGGCCTTTACTGCAGAGGCTTTCAGTTGCTGTTTGTTTGTGGGCCTTTCTGTCCGAAGTTTAGTCCTCAACAAGTGAAATGCACGCTCAGTTGGGTTAAGATCAGGTGACTGACTTGGCCATTCAAGAATTTTCCATTTCTTTGCTTTAATAAACTCCTGGGTTGCTTCGGCTGTATGTTGTGGGTCATTGTCCATCTGTATCATGAAACGCCGCCCAATCAGTTTGACTGCATTTAGCTGGATTTGAGCAGACAGTATGTCTCTGAACACCTCAGAATTCATTCGGCTGCTTCTGTCCTGTGTCACATCATCAATAAACACTAGTGTCCCAGTGCCACTGGCAGCCATGCACGCCTAAGCCATCACACTGCCTGACTCCACCGTGTTTTGCAGATGATGTGCTATGCTTTGGATAATGAGCTGTTCCACGCCTTCTCCATACTTTTCTCTTGCCATCATTCTGGTAGAGGTTGGTCTTGGTTTCATCTGTCCAAAGAATGTGCTGGCTTTTTTAGATGTTCTTATCAAAGTCCAATCTAGCCTTTCAATTCTTGAGGCTTATGAGTTGCTTGCACCTTGCAGTGCACCCTCTGTATTTACTTTCACGCAGTCTTCTCTTTATGGTAGACTTGGATATCGATACGCCGACCCCCTGGAGAGTGTTGTTCACTTGGTTGGCTGTTGTGAAGGGGTTTCTCTTCACCATGGAAATGATTCTGCGATCACAAACCACTGTTGTCTTCCGTGGACATCCAGGTCTTTTTGAAGTTGCCGAGTTCACCAGTGCTTGCTTTCTTTCTCAGGATGTACCAAACTGTAGATTTTGCCACTCGTAATATTGTAGCAATTTCTTGGATGGGTTTTTTCTGTTTTCGCAGCTTAAGGATGGCTTCTTTCACCTGCATGGAGAGCTCCTTTGACCGCATGTTGTCTGTTCACAGCAAAATCTTTCACATGCAAGCACCACACCTCAAATCAACTCCAGGCCTTTTATCTGCTTAATTGATAAGACATAACGACAGACTTGAACACACCTGCCCATGAAATAGCCTTTGAGTCAATTGTCCAATTACTTTTGAGCCCCTGAAATGAAGGGATTGTGTTAAAAAAAATGCTTTAGCTGCCTCACATTTATGTGCAATCGTTTTGTTAAACCCACTGAATTAAAGCTGAAAGTCTGCACTTCAACTGCATCAGAGTTGTTTCATTTCAAATTCATTGTGGTAATGTACAGAACCAAAATTAGAAAAAAGTTGTCTCTGTCCAAATATTTATGGACCTAACTGTATGTATATATGTTATACTGTTATTCTATAAGATAAGATGGCACTTCAATGATTTGTAGCGGTAAAATGCATTGCATTTGTCTTTTGAACATATGGCACATCTCAAATATCAACACTGCTTTTATGAATTCTATACCAAATGGCATATAACAGAGACAAATGCATTGTACGGTGCACTGGAAACATTAGATTACAAGTCTTAGATGGGTAGCACAGCTGGTTTATAAATAAACACACACACACAGACTATGGTGTTGATCATAGTAGTGTATTTTAGGCTGGAAAAAAACCACCTCATTGTAGGCAGTTCAAACAACCAACCAAGTAACCGCTTTTATGCGGTTACAGCATAGGAACACCACTCTTTACTGGTGTAAAATAATGCAATTGTTATTGTGCATTGAATAATTGGCTTTCTGATGTTTGCATGCTACATTTGAGTTGGTTTATTTATAAGAGTTTTGTGGTGGAGTCCAACGCCTTAGCCACTTGACCACACAGTCGGTCAATCTTGTTCACTACTTGTGCACCCAAAGCAGTCACTCCAACAACCACAAAGTACTCTGCAGCAATATGAAAATAAATGTACCTTACCTGAATAAAACATTAATATTGAACGTTATAAATACATAGCTACTACAATACATACAACTACTGTTCTAAGAGGATATGAAATGTTTATGAATATGAGAAAACAAAATCTGCCATTTTCTTTCAGGACTTTCTGTATGCTAGCTCATTATTTCTCACGGACATCTTGTTGATGTACTCACATGCATATCTAATAAAATGCAGCATTCAATGTGACTCGTAACAAGGGCATGTGCAAGGAACTTACTTGGCTCTGGTCAGGTCTGCTACTGTAATCCCACCTTGAGCCACTGCCTTGGCTTGGGCCATCGTTGCTTTAATTACCTGCAGACAGAAGACACCATTAGCAACTGTAGCTTCTCTCAAGTATTTCAAACCTGGTTACCCCATCTTCTTTGAATATTTGTATTGAAAACATCAGAATCTGTAAACAATTCTCTATTCAGTCATTTTCTGTACCAAGTGTCTGCCCCCCAATCATTTTTGTTGTCACTTTTAAGTTACCTTCTCCTAATGAAACAACTAGCAGGATTACAATGGGACAATAAAAATAAAAAACAAGAGTGTGCCACCATGTTTGAGACTCCACATACAAGGGTGTTCTGGTACATCAGTAGTTTCCAGTGATGCCAGCCGTTTTCTGGAGTTTTTTTTAATTCCAACCATTTTATTAAAAATGAATCCCATTCCCCTTTAAGTCTCCTTATATAATATGCTACCATGGCTGTCCGTTTGTCTGTCCAGGATTTTAAATCACCTGTAGCTCGCAAACCGTTTGAACTATTAACCTGAAATTTGGTACACAGATACTACGTGACATCTACTATCCACTTTCAGGGTGATGATTGACCTCCAAGGTTATTCCTCTTTTAATTTTTATTTTATTGGAAGCGCAGCAGGGCGGGCGAGCGGCACATGCGTATGGGCGCCATTCTCATCCCTACCACCTTCGCCGTCACTTCCACTACCTCTTCATATCTTAAATCATTCTTGAGGCAGATTGAAGACTTAAGTGCCAACTTAAGTGAAAAATTAAGGAAAACGTACTAATTGACACACACAAGCACTGACTTAATCAGTTTTAAAGTGAAAAGATGCAGACAGAAGAAGAGACGAAGCGGGTCGTTAGGTGGAGAAACCACACACCACACAGGCCATCCCAGATTTATAGAAGATGTGAAGGGGACCCTGTGTTGTGTTTTAGAAGAAAATTGCTTTGTGTAAAGACTCCTGTAATGATTTCAGGAAAAATGAAGTCCTCAAAAATCAGGAGCTTAACACGTCTAAAGCCTTTTCATTCTCTGGTTGTTTCAGTTTGGTAACAGAAACAAGGCAGGAAAGGCATCTTATATTATTCTCTATGAATATCTACTCTATCTTCTTATATAATACACTACCGTGGCTGTCTGTTTGTCTGTCCAGGATTTTAAATCACCTGTAGCTCACAAACCGTTTGACGTATTGACCTGAAATTTGGTACACAGATACTGCATGACGTCTACTGTCCACTTTCAGGGTGATGATTGACCCCCAAGGTTATTCCTCTTTTAATTTTTATTTTATTGCAGAATCAACTCTCAGCAGCAGCAAGCAGTGTGGCCGTGTGGCGCATGTGTACGGGTGCCATTCTCATCCCTACCACCTTCGCCGTCACTTCCCCTACCTCTTCATATCTTAAATCATTCTTGAGGCAGATTGAAGACTTAAGTGCCAACTTAAGTGAAAAATTAAGGAAACGTACTAAGTAATTGACACACAAAAAACACTGACTTAATCAGTTTTAAAGTGAAAAGATGCAGACAGAAGAAGAGACGAAGCGGGTCGTTAGGTGGAGAAAAGAGGAGCTGCTCAGGAAGCATCAAGTGCATCAACCTCTGAGCAAACGAATGGTAAACGTACAGAGAAAGAAAAAGGATGAGAACTAGGAATGCTGAAGTCAAGTGGATTCACTGCACGTTACATAATTAAGACAAATTCTGCCTGTCCTTGGTTACACAATAAAATCCCAGCATCATGTCATTATTGAGGTATGGAGTATCCATAAATCCATCCCTTTTTTGACTCTGCTTTTTCTAGCATAGAGGGAGGAGGTAGCCAACATGGAATGGCCATCATCTATAAATGTTTGCACTAGCCCAGTTTAGAGATGCCAGTCAACAGAGCTGCACGTAACTGAACTATGGCACAGGTGAAGGTTGATCGTTCAGTAAGACTTTCCTTATTTTTGTTTTTCTTTTTTGAAGTCGCCACTTGATTACTAGAGTTGACTCCATAATTGCTAGTGATGTTCTGATCCATCAGCTGCTGACCAAGATCAGACGATTTCACTCCAAATTAATTTAATTTGTTAATTACTTGATATCAAAAAATGATTTTTTTCAAACTCTTGGGAAAGGCGCTATATAAATAAAATAAATAATTAAAGTTTTACAGTAGTTTGTATAAACTAAAATATCACGGTGCTCGAGGAATCCCACCCATCTTTTTGCTGTTGCACTTTCTATAAACAGACCGTAGACGACCAGACTTTAGGAGAGAGGAAGACGGGAATATTGGCTTTTACATGAAAGAAAGTGGAGTAATTAATGAAGGAAAGTTGTCCTGTGCATGGAGAGGAATGGCAAATGTATACTGTAGCTTGTCTAGGAGAAGTTGGTGTGCAAGAAAAGAAGAGGCGCGTCTTTGGCAGGAGTTAAAAAGAGAAGGAATCCAGACCTTTTTAATATCGTCCTGTAATTATAACAGACCCTCCTTGTCCGAGTGTGGACATTGGGCTCGCTTGTGTTTAGTATGACATCTCACATTTTCAATTAATGGAAAAAAAAAAAAGATAAAGAAAATAAATCAGAATTATTATTGGAATTAATAATTCCACTGTTAATAATGTGATTGTTGTCAGCCCTAACTTTAATAATTATTAAGTTAATACGTGTTCTGCAAACAGCTCATCATATAGAAGGCAGTCTAAAAAGCAAGATTTTTATACGACAAAAAGTAGGAAAAAAGTGGACTACTTTTTTTGACCAATAATAACAATACAAAATTGACATTTGTTGGCAGAAGTGGTGTACAATATAGAGAGTCACCATTATGCATTATAGTTTTTCCAGGATATTTCATCAATCCGTCGTCAATCCAGTTAAACCTAACTTAGGGTGGTTTAGCTCAAGCCTACCACAACCCAAAAAAATAATTAAAAAAAAAAAAAAAAGTAAAATAAATAAATAAATATATGGACACTGGGTTCAAGGCAGCGGTTGGCCACACACAGGGTGCCACTCACAGACTGTCATATAGGAGTCACTGGTCTGTCCAATCTGGAAGTGACAGGAAAACCAGAGCATCTTTTTCTAGTTTATATAAATAAGTCTGTTTGCAATTTGTTTTTATATAAAACAACACAATTTTTACATTCTTCATAATACACAATATTTAATATTAGAACATACAAAACACCAAGGCCTTTCGTGATCTGTATGCCGATTAATGCATTTGCACCTTTTGTACAATTATACCTTTTGTAGAATCGCGCACTCTAGACAATCCGATTGTACTAAAAGCAATGCTGCTTATTTCCCTGACCTTCATCAATTACCCATGGAGTCTACCAATTCACAGACACAACATAAAAGATAAAGTAGTACTTTAATCAAAATAAAGACCATCCTAGGAACGGGACCTTGTCGTATGCTTTTCAGACAGTCAATCAAAGTAAAATTAGAATACATTATTTTTAAATGTTGGCAACATGCCGGGTAATTCAGTTCAAACTTGTGCACTGCATACGTTTCTCAATTTAGCTTGTTAGAAATGAACAGACCCCTGTTTGTCAGAGATGCCCCCTAGCATCAGCCTCTTTTCGTCACACGCTTTGCCTGTCTCCTCTATTTAAACCTCACTAGACTACAATTTTCATCATCCATCCTTTAACACAGGGGTGTTCAACTCCGGCCCCGGTGGGACGCAGTGGCTGCAGGTTTTCATTCTGACCCTTTCCCTGATCAGTGGCCAGTTTTTGCTGCTAATTAACTCCTTTTCCCTTCATTTCAAAATCCCCGTTTTTAAGAATTCAGTCCTATGAACTGATTTGTTTCTTCATTAAATGGCAGCCAATCAGAAATGAGATATGAAACAAGTTGACCGATGACCAGTTGAACTGGAATGTCAAACTTCAGCCAATTTCATTCCAACCAGTCCCATAATGAGAAGCCGATTCTTGCTGTTAATTAAAGCTGTTTTTAAATATCAGGACTTGCTGCTGCTCTCATTCTGCCACAGCTGACTCTTGATTTTCGGTTTCTTCTATGATGTTTTGATGACCTGAGCGGACCAACATGACCGAGACTTTCACCTTTCTTTATTTTCAGGTAAGCTGGTCATGTGGCGGCTTGCTTTGTGTCTCATTATCGTTAGGCTGCTCATTAAGGAAAAAGAAACAACTAAGGGGTCCGAATCACGTCAATTAAGGCAAAACAAGTTAATTAGCAGCAAAAACAGCTCACTAAAGAAGAAGATGGTTAGAATGAAAACCTGCAGCCACCGCTGCCCACCAGGACCGGAGTTGGAGACCCCTGCTTTAACAGTTAACTATTTGGGGTAACACCGAGTACAAGAGCCCCTTTTTAATGATGAACTGCACACTAACCCTCTCATTTGGCTCAAGTGGAAGAATCCTAACCCAACCACTCATTTTAAATAGCGAGAAGTATTTACACTGTACTATTCAAAAGTTATTTCTTTATATGGCTGCTCTTCATGAATACTATTCTTAACTGACTGCAAAGCCCCTATGTTTTCTAACTTTCACTTATTATAATCTCTCCAATTCTTGCACTCTTATTTGGTGGGGAACAGTTTTGCACAGGACTGCTGGGTGGCACTTTAAACGACCTATCAGGCTTAGTGAGACACTGACACTCTGAAAACGATAAGAAAAATAAGAGGCAGGTGACGGTTCTTTTCCATTCTTATGTAAACGCGCTAATTGGCCCAATGGGGGCCTACATTTATATTGATTTTATTTTTATTTTTTTTCTGTTGCAAGACCCAAGGCATGTTGTCCCTTGGGAATCCCAACCCTTCTACTGCTTCTCTTCTAAGAGTCAATGTGCACGGACTCATTCTATGTGCTGAGGGCTACGGCGACCTTAACAGATATTACAAATCGGGAGTGCGCCCCCGCTCGACTTCCTCGTTTACTGAGAGAGAGAGGAAAAGGTCATCAGAACCACTTGTAGTTGCACACTATTTCTCAAATCTCATCGTAACTAATTGATAATATCCATATACATTAATTTATCTCTATTTATCAAACTTTTTATTAAAATGATATTTTCGCACTTAGGGAGGTCGAAAGCGGTGGTGGAATTTTTTTCATGATTGCATATGCATTACCTCAATTATGTGCAAAGTAAGAAGAGTTATAGTCACCTAAAAACATAGAAAAAGTGTTAGTCTTCTTACATAATACGCTACCGTGGCTGTCCGTTTGCCTGTCCGGGATTTTAAATCACCTGTAGCTCGCAAACCGTTTGACCTATTGACCTGAAATTTGGTACACCACACAGGCCATCCCAGATTTATAGAAGATGTGAAGGGGACCCTGTGTTGTGTTTTAGAAGAAAATCGCTTTGTGTAAAGACTCCTGTAATGATTTCAGGAAAAATGAAGTCCTCAAAAATCAGGAGCTTAACACGACTAAAACCTTTTCATTTTCTGGTTGTTTCAGTTTGGTAACAGAAACAAGGCAGGAAAGGCATCTTATATTATTCTCTATGAATATCTACTCTATCTTCTTATACAATACGCTACCGTGGCTGTCCGTTTGTCTGTCCAGGATTTTAAATCACCTGTAGCTCACAAACCGTTTGAACGATTGACCTGAAATTTGGTACACACATACTGCGTGACGTCTGCTGTCCGCTTTCAGGGTGATGATTGACCTCCAAGGTTATTCCTCTTTTAATTTTTATTTTATTGTAGAATCAACTCTCAGCAGCAGCCAGCAGGGTGGCCGTGTGGCGCATGTGTACGGGTGTCATTCTCATCCCTACCACCTTCGCCGTCACTTCCCCTACCTCTTCATATCTTAACTCTTTTAGGGCTGATATCAACTTTTGTCAAAAGAAGGAGTTGACGATGGTAATCAACTGTAAACTGTGAAAAAAAACAACTGTTATGTTTTAGTTGGACTCTTGTTGCTAGAAGGAAAGTTAGATTCATTGGTTTGACTGAGATTTCCTGCGCTCATGTGAGTAGCAAGGCACACACAACGGCAAAAATGGGACTGACATCTGGCAAGAGATCAAAGCGAATGCATAAAGCAAAACACTCCGCAGATGACATTTTGCCTATCATCTCTGAACTGGACTATGACTTGTCGGACACTGATTTTGATACAAGTGATTGAAAATGAATGTGAGGTTCCAGCTTCAGCCAATTGGTCCTCAGCTAATTGTGGTGCTGACAATGTTCGCCAGGGAGGACTGCCACTTAACAATAAGAGGTAGAAACCACATTGCAATGCACTGCAACTGTCACTGCTGCTGCCTCAGCCATATGAAGACAGACTGGCAGCAAGCCTGCTGCACATTCTTGGCAAACTGGCAGCCACAGCATGCAGCAACAGACGTTTTATATTGATTTCTTTGTACAACCATTGCTTTTCAGAAACTGTTTTTTTGGAAAAAATATTCAGCCCTCAAAGAGTTAAATAATTCTTGATGCAGATTGAAGACTTAAGTGCCAGCTTAAGTTAAAAATTAAAGGAAAACAAACTAATTGCAACACAAACACCGACTTACAATTTTAACACAAAAAGATGCAGACGAAAGAAGAGAAGCAGCGGGCCGCTAGGGTGCAGAAAAAGAAGAGCTGCTCAGAAAGGAACAAGAGAATCAACCTCTGAGCAAACGAATGCTAAACGTACAGAGAAAGAAAGAGGAGGAGTACTAGGAATGCTCAAGTCAAGTGGATTCACTGCACGTTATCATGTAGTGTGCAGTTACTGGTACTATAGAATATTTGTTGCAATAAATTGTTCTAGTTAAAGCTGCATTTAGCTACATTTAATTATGATAATGATGGCGAAAATAAAAAAAAAAAAAATCATAAAATTAAATGGGGACGTAGCAGCTTATTGTTCCCATGACATCTTTATATTTGCATGGCACGTTCAATGTTTATACATTACTGTTAAACTGATAATGTATAAATTAAAATAAAATTAATAATAGTTATTGAAAGACTATGCGTTATATTGAATATAGTTTTTAATGTCGTGTACACATTTCAATTTCCATGATACAAAAATCATGGAATATGATTTAATATCCTCACAGGTGGCGCAGTGGTAGTGCTGCTGCTTTGCAGTAAGGAGACTGTGGAAGATTGTGGGTTCACTTCCCGGTTCCTCCCTGTGTGGATAGCGCTTTGAGTACTGAGAAAAGCGCTATATAAATGTAATGAATTATTATTTATTATTAAAAATTCGGATGGTTGTTTAAATAAACTACTACTTCCGGTTGAGTAATTTTTCTCAAATTTCATATCTGTTTGCTTTTACTTGGGGGGGAAAAAAAAAAAAAAAAATCGCTAAAGTATTCAGTTACACTACCACTTCCTGTTGCGCTATTTCTCTCTAATTTCATATCTACTTATTTTTTGTCATTTCTAATATCCACACAAAATTTGAATCATAAAAAATAAAAGATAAAAAAAATCTGAAATGTGTTCAGGTGAAGTACCACTTCTGATCACCAGAAGTGGCCCATAAGTTGATAGGATTCCTTAAAATTGATATAAAAACAGGTGTACAACATCTCATTGACCGACGTCAAAGAGTTTTCAAGTTATCCTGTTTACACATGTGCGGTGGGCTGGCACCCTGCCTGGGGTTTGTTTTCTGCCTTCCTGTTGGCTGGGATTGGCTCCAGCAGACCCCCCGTGACCCTATAGTTAGGATTTAGCGGGTTGGATAATGGATGGATGGATGTTTACACACAGACAAACATACATACAGACGGACAGACAGACAATTTCAAAAATGGCATTTTCGGACTCGGGAAATTCTAAAATGTCAAGAATTCATCAAAATCTAGAGGTCAAATTTTTTCATGATTCCTATCTATACTACAGTATGTATACCAGAAAGTAACAAGGTGTTCTTTTTTCTTTCTCTACAATTCTAAGTTAAAATTCATTACTATTTATATCAGGCTTATTTTAAATAATTGGATTAAGGAAGTATGAAAAGGATTATTAACGGCAAGCACTGTCATAAAGTGCTTTACTGAACAAAGAATTACAACAGTGCATTAAACTACAGATTTAACAGTGCAGTAAAAATACACTGTAGTACAAGTAGAAACAAAAATATAATTTAAAATGATTACAGAAAGAGCTTGGCGTTAGTAAGACTTTAACAGGAGGGATAATGCAGACTGAAATTAGAAAAGACAGACCATAATAAAGTGAGGAGGAGTGCATTTCTAGGGGGTCACCACTAGATAAACAGTACCAGGGGGGAAGAGAGGTGCCTTAACCATTCATACCAGTGGGGACAATCAAGTCAAGTCAAGTCAAGTCAAGCTGGGGAGCATGCACTGGTGCAGCACATTGCCGCACCCACTACACGATGAAACAACTCGGGATCCTGGTTTGCAACCCCCCAAGGCAGACATGTGGTCCAGTCCCACCCTCTGGAAATGACCCTCTATCTGCCACAACCAGGTATTACGTGGGCGACCCCTTGGCCTGGTCCAGCCACTCGGGTCCCCAACAATGAGGATCCTATGAGCTGGATCACCCTCGGGGAAACGCGCCACATGGCTGTAGTGCCATAACTGAAGCTCCCTCACAATGCAGGTCAAAGTCAAACCAACGGTACCCAAGGATTTTCCAGAGAGACACAGTACCAAAGGAGTCCAGTCTTTGTCTCAGGTCACTGGATAGCGTCCATGTCTCGCAACCATATAGCAAGACAGGGAGCACCAGGACTCTAAAGACTTGGACCTTCGTCCTTTTGCTGAGATATCGGGAGCGCCACACACCCCTTTCCAGCGACCTCATTACCTCTCATGCTCTCCCAATCCGTCTACTGACTTCATAGGAAGAGTCACAAGAGACATGAATGTTACTGCCGAGGTAAGTAAACCTCTCGACGAGGTCGACACTCTCTCTGCGGACAGACAAACTGCTGATGGCCGTGCCCAAGAGGTCATTAAAGGCCTGGCTCTTGGTTTTTATCAGGACACTCGCAAGCCCAGACACTCAGACTCCTCACTCAGTCTCTCGAGCGTCCTGATCAGAGCCTCCATTGACTCTGCGAAGATCACAGCATCGTCAACAAAGTCAAGATCTGTGAATCTCTCTTCACCAACAGATGCCCCACAGCTGCTGGACCCCACGACCTTGCCCAGCACCCAGTCCATACAAGCACTGAACAGAGTAGGAGCAGAACACAGCAGCAAGAATAATCAGAAGGCTGGAATAAAAAAAGGAATCTTATATTAAAGTTTATGTGATAATATTTTTTACCTTTTTGTTTTCAGAAATCTTACCAGATGTCTTCCTTGTTACTAGAAGAACTAGAATGACTTCCTCAAAATAACCTACTACAAAATGTTTCACTCCATTGAGACTCAACTTTAGCACCCAATGCACTTACCAGGTACTTTTTCTTTTTTATTACCTTGATGGAGCTTAAACATTAACAAGCATTAAAACTTTGCGGCATGAGTTATAGCAAAGCACAGCAGTAACTAACTAAAAACCAGTATGGGAGTGTAATCCATCCATCCATCCATTATCCAACCCACTATATCCTAACTACAGGGTCACAGGGGTCTGCTGGAGCCAATCCCAGCCAACACAGGGCGCAAGGCAGGAAGCAAATCCCGGGCAGGGCACCAGCCCACCACAGGGCGCACACACACACACACCAAGCACACACACTAGGGACAATTTAGAATCTCCAATGCACCTCACCTGCATGTCTTTGGACTGTGGGAGGAAACCCACACAGACACGGGGAGAACATGCAAACTCCACGCAGGGAGGACCTGGGATGTGAACCCACAGGTCTCCTAACTGCGAGGCAGCAATGCTATCCACTGCACCGTGCCGCCCGAGTGTAATACAATTTATTTTTGTGTAGCCCAAAATCACACAAGAAGTGCCGCAATGGGCTTTAACAGGCCCTGCGTCTTGACAGCCCCCCAGCCTTGACTCTCTAAGAAGACAAGAAAAAAACTCACAAAAAAACCCTTGTAAGGGAAAAAATGGAAGAAACCTTAGGAAAGGCAGTTCAGAGAGAGAGAGACCCCTGTCCAGTGTGGTGTATGGCCGGCCGTTCATCCCGGCCAACACCCCCAAGCCGCCAGGTAGAGCTCTCCCTGCAGTGGCCCAAAAACCAACAGGGCATCATGGACATTGGAGTCTTTATACACAGCCCTGCTGGATACCGTGGGCGCCACTAGATGACACTGCAGGGAGGAACGATGTTTACTTGCCTTACGCCCCGGAGGTATGTCCGAGTCACATGGACAAGGGGAATGACGTGCTTCCGGGGTGAAGAAAAGGACTTTTGATCTGACCCGGAAGTGATAGAAGATCACATGGACTGGGGATTGGAACACTTCCGGGTCAGGGACTATAAAAGGATTGTGGCAGCTCCCAGACGGCGAGCTGAGCTGGGTGGTAGGAGGGCAACGCGTCTGGGAGTGGTGGAGAGTTTATTATTATTGAATTATTGTGTTTATTAATGAGTATGGTGGAGTATAGAGTGCTTGGTGCACACTATTATTATAAAATAAAGTCATATTGGACTTTTATCTGGTGTCTGACGTCTGGTCTGAGGGTTCAAGGGGTCGACAGTGCCCCTATCTTTCACACCAGGTAGGTTGGGCATGCAGTGGGT
>JANRMT010062861.1:8040305-8109421 GCA_026402145.1 Polypterus bichir lapradei | reverse complement strand
ACCCCCTCCGTCAGAAGCAGAGAGAGAAGCAAACAATCAAAAATCAATACGGGCTGTTAGAGCTTTATCGCGCAGGAAGCATATCTTAGATCATTGAGGAGTTTTATTTAATACGTAATACGTGCTCTGATTGGGTAGCTTCTAAGCCATCCGCCAATAGCGTCCCTTGTATGAAATCAACTGGGCAAACAAACTGAGGAAGCATGTACCATAAATTAAAAGACCCATTGTCCGCAGAAATCCGAGAACCAGCGAAAAATCCGTGATATACTGTATATTTAGATATGCTTCCATTTCAAATCCGCGATGGAGTGAAGCCGCGAAAGTCGAAGCGCGATATAGCGAGGGATCACTGTATATCTTTGCTAAACTGCCTAGGCCAGTGGTGGCGAACCTATGGCACGCGTGCCGTCGCCCCAGCACAGAGTTCGTTACTAGAAAGCCAGAGGGACGTGGGGGGCCAGGCTGCTCCCTTTCCCCCTCTCACATCAGCCGCCCCTCTGCCCAGCAGCCCAATGGGAGCGCGTCCTTCCTCTCCTGTCTGGTGCAAGGCGGGCGGCTCAAGTGTGGTGCGGACGGCAGCCTGTTGAGTCTGTGGCGAAGGCGATTCCCGTGGTGGGGTTGGAGGGGATGTGGTATAGCGGGTCCATGGCTCAAAATTGAAAAGGCCAGTTTTAATAGATAATCGGCACACTCGCAGCTTAGAGGGGTGCGCACTTCATGATGCGGGTGGTCCTCTCTTAAGTGCACAGGTGGGGAGTCGTCCGCATCTGTAATTGTTGCCAGGAGCTGCTAATTGCCACACCTGATCCACAGCCCCGTAATATATAATAGAAGCAAGAGGCGGATGGAAAGGGGAAGAAAGAGAGAGAACGGGAACGAAGGTTAATGGGGAAGACCTGCGTGAAACACTTGAGAAGACAGATGACAAAGGACAGCACGGTTAGTTCTGAAAGTGAAATCCTTAAAGTGTGGAATTTTCTGCCAAATAATTTTAAGTCAATGAAAGCACTTGGGATTGTTTGGATCATCTTATGCTTGCGAGCAGCTGTTTTCAGCTTTGAATGACATCAAATCTGACACCAGAAACAGACGAACAGATGACCCGAGTGCTGCATGTGTTGCTCTCAAACTTACGTACAAAGCATGAGCCAAACTTAGACAAATTATCAGCATGCATACAACAGCAAAAAACACATTCATCGTTCAAAAGCACGCCAGATGCAAACTTTCAATAAAAAGTTGTTTGTATCATTGAAAGCTCTGTTATTGTGTTTTTAAGACAAAAGATGTTAATGTATGAGTTATTTTTTCTAAACTAAAACATCAGTATTCAGGTTAAATTGCCGTGTTGGCACTTTGTGATAAATAAGTGGGTTCTGGGTTGCAGTTTGGGCACTCGCTGTCTAAAAGGTTCGCCATCACTGGCTCCAATCTGTATCAGGACTACAGCAGTTGCGTTACTTATTACCTGAATTGTAATAACCAAAACACAAAATGGTCATATGCCTGATCTCTGATAATGCATACAAAATGAAGAACATGTGGTGAAAGGCTAAATCTCTCTATTATAATAAAAAAAATCTGGGGTCGAGACGTGATTTTCTCAGAGACACTTTAATGTCCTGTGAGACAAGGAAGCGAGACAAAAGGACAGCTGCTGCACAGGCTTTTAAATGAACGACGCGCAGCGCAACATGCAGATCACGTAGCAAGGCAGCAGAAAGACAGCAGCAGCAAGCCAGCTGATTGAGCATAGAGGAGGTAAAAAAAATGTATTTGTTTCCCATTGTATCACAATTTAAGAGGGGGTTTCAGAGGAGCGACCGCATCTCCTTAGCGTGCATTCAGCCCCCCTCTTCACAACGCGAGAGGCAGAGACACGAAGTGGCTGGCGCATAGCGCGCCAGGGGGAATAAGTCATTCACTACAGCTTTATTACTGGCAAATATCAAGAAATAAAAAATGAATGAAAATAGGGAGCAGGTTGAGGAGACCCTGGAGAGGTGGAGAACTGCTCTAGAGAGGAGAGAAGGTGAGTAGGACCACCAAGACAGAATACGTGTGTGTGTGTGAATTAGAGGGAGGTCAGTGGAATGGTGAGGATGCGGGGAGTAGAGTTGGCAAAGGTGGAGGAGTTTAAATACTTGGCATCAACAGTCCAGAGTAATGGGAAGTGTGGAAGAGAAGTGAAGAAGAAAGTGCAGGCAGGGTGGAGTGGGAGGAGAAGAGTGTCAGAAGTGATTTGTGACAGACGGGCATCGGCAAGAGTGACAGGGAAGGTCTACAGGACGGTAGTGAAACCAGCTGTGTTATATGGGCTGTAGACAGAGCTGGAGGTGGCAGATGCTAAGATTTGCATTGGAGGATGGACAGGATTAGAAATGAGGAGATTAGAGGGTCAGCTCCAGTGGGACAGTTGGGAGACAAAGTTAGAGAGGCGAGATTGTGCTGGTTTGGACATGTACAGAGGAGAGATGCTGGGTATATTGGGAGAAGGATGCTAAGGATAGAGCTGCCATGTAAGAGGAGAAGAGGAAGGCCTAAGAGAAGGTTTATGGATGTGGTGAGAGAGGACATGCAGGTGATGGGTGTAACAGAGGACAGAAAGACATGGCAGAAGATGATCCGCTGTGGTGACCCCTAACGGAAGCAGCCGAAAGAAGAAGAAGAAAAAAATGAATGAAATGAAAATGCCAATCTCTTTAAATTGTATGTCCAGTTAGCCAAACCCCATGGGGGCGGCCAAGCGAAGTGAGCAGGGGGCAGAGCCCTCTAGTAAATAAATAAAACAATTAATAAATCAAGATTGACCATATAATGCAATACCAGAGTTGAAGTCAAAACTGAACAAGGATATGAAGCAAACAACAGATGTGCAGCTGCTGTTGTGTTCTCTCAATCACTGACAAGTACAGTGTGCTTTGACTCCACACTGGCACAAGTGACCTTCAAATATGAAAGAATGTAATCTAAAAGTGTGCCATGTATTCCAAAGCGTAACTGCAGCACCTCATGAGATGAAGCCTTACAACCACACATTAGTACCTCTGCCTGGTAGGCAGCTTTTCAGTCATGCTGTGCCATGTTCAAAACTCAGGGCAGTCATGGAGCTGCACCTATTTGCCAACGCTGCAGACCAGAGTTTGTTGCAGAAAATGAAAAATCTAAATGTGCCATTTGCAACAATATACAAAAATAAATGTTAAGATTAAGTACGGGGAGCAGAGATCTTTAAAGTATGGGACGCAAATCACCACTGCATTAAATGGGAATGGGTGACGTGTGGATTGCAACATGTTTTGTGGTGGGATGCCGTGGGCTGTTTAAGCAATCGTCATCCCTCCACTCTGATGATTGGCAGCGATTCTCCAAGGGGAGCGCCCCTCCACCCCCTATGAGAGATTTTACATGGTGAACTAACCACCAATCCCCAACCCCAGGGGCCACACAAATGGCGGTGATTGCCAAAGGAGAGATCCCCCTTTGCTGCTCTGATGATTGGCAGGGATGAATCTGGACTTCATGGGAAACTCTTAGTGAAGACGGCCATAAGCCATTTGCATCGCAGCCTCTTCTGTGTTAGTCAGCTGGTGTGTAGCAGGCAGAGAAACGGAGATGAAATTGATAGCTCGCAGTACTCCTCTCAGGGAAGTGTTTACGAGCTTCTAGAAAACAGATGTGATCGTGCACATCTGAACATACTTGTTTATATCTGAAATGCATTTTTGTGGTAGGAGTACCACTATGCAAATTCGGGGTCGAGCAGAGAGAGGGCCGACAGAACTGACTTGTAAAGCAGGAACCCTGAATTACAGTCCTGCACAGCAACACGTGCTTATTAACTCAAGCTAACCTGCACATCTTTGCAACGTGGCAAGAAATGCAAAATGCACAGAGGAAATAAATGCAAAAAGTCATCTGGGTAGGGAAAAAACAAACAGCACATGACAACTACTACTTATCTACGCTTTGTCCTATGGCCAAAAGTAACTAAGGCTAATGTTCACTGACCTTTAATACAATTTAAGAACACTTGCCCATTTCCTGGAACTACTGTGTACAAAAGTTACGGAGCCAGCAAATTAGTGAAGGAGCAAAAAAGCCTGGCACATTAGGAGATACGAGACACTGAAATTTAAGATTCCTCTTATTTACAAAGAAAGAAAAATATGGTAACTTTTGAACTAATTACCACTTTAGGGGCATTTTACCACTATCGCACTGAACACTGTGTGTGCAGAATTAAAATGTTTGATATACACTGTATTGCCAAAAGTATTGGGACCCCACTCCAAATCACTGAATTCAGGTGTTCCAGTCACTTCCATGGCCTCTGGTGTATAACATTGAGCCCCTCGGCATGCAGACGGCTTCTACAAACATTTGTGACAGAATGGGTTGCTCTCAGGAGTTCAGTGAACTCAAGCCAGGTACCCTGATAGGATGCCACCTGTGCAAGAAATCTATTTGTGAAATCTCTTTGCTACTAAGTATTCCACCGTCAACTGTCAGTGATATTATAACAAAGTGGAAGGAAATGAGAACAGCAACATCAGCCACAAAGTGGTAGGCCGCATCAAACCACAGAGCAGGAACAGCACATGCTAAGGGGCACAGTTTGTAGAAGTTGCCAACTTTCTGCAGAGTCAATAGCTACAGACCTCCAAACTTTGTGTGGCCTCCAGAACAGCTCAAGAACAGTGGAGAGCTTCAAGGAATGAATGGGTCTCCATGGCCAAGCAGCTGCATCCAAGCCCGACATCACCAAGTGCAATGCAAAGCGTCGGATGTGGTGGTGTAAAGCCCACCACCCGCCACTGGACTTGACAGCAGTGCAGACGTGTCCTGTGGAGTGACGAATCACGCAATCCGATGGACGAGTCTGGCCAGGAGAACGGGACTCGCCTGACTGCATTGTGCCAAGTGTAAAGTTTGGATTATGGTGTGGGGTTGGCCTTGGCCCCTTAGTTCCAGTGAAAGGAACTCTTAATGCTCCAGCATACAAAGTCATTTTGGACATGCACCCAAATTTGTGGGAACAGTTTGGGGATGGCAACATGACTGCACTGCACCAGTGCACAAAGCGAGGTCTATAAAGAAATGGAGGAGCGAGTTTGGTGTGGAGGAACTTGACTGGCCTGCACAGAGAGAGCCCTGACCTCAACCTGATAAAACACCTTTGGGAGACTGCGAGCGAGCCAGGCCTTCTCGTCCAACATCAGTGCCTGACCTCACAAATGCTCTCCTGGAAGAATGGTTCAAAATTTCCAGAAACACACTCCTGAACTTTGTGGAAAGCCTTCCCAGAAGAGTTGAAGCTGTTAGAGCTGCAAAGGGTGGGCCGACTCCATATTAAAGCCTCTGTATTAAGATGGGATGTCATTAAATTTCATATGTGTGTTAAGGCAGGCGTCCCTATACTTTTGGCAATAGAGTGTACTTAAACCAGCTGACCACCCAGGCCCTTACAGGGCATTATAACAACAACCTTCTTTTTATGTAATGCCCAGTACACAAACAGAACTATTGGAGAATGTCAGCCAGGACGGCAGTGGTGGTTACATAATTCCTTTCACTGTTCCTGAATGGCTATTTAGTATTATTAAAACTGTGAAATATATGTAATCGAAAAGTAAAAAAAATACTTACCTCCACGATAAACTGCTTTGGCCCCCGGAGAACCAGATCCGCCCCTTATATTGAGGAACTGCTCTCCCACCTGTTTCAGCACAGAGTGGTCCACACCTGCCACCACAGCAAACAAATATTTCACAATTCATGGACTTTGTTTGTCGGCTCTTAATGTCAAAGCTCACACCTTACTGCACACTCACCGAGGCCCACTAGAGCCATTCTGGCACTTGTGAAGTTATTCTCAATGAATCTGTGAAGCTGTGGATTCAGGTAAATTTAAAAATAAGCATCTGCCACATTAGCAAAAACCAAACATTTAAAATCCAAAAGGTATTAAAGCATAACAGAAAGAAAAAAAAAAAAAACAAAAAACTGTGCCTCTCCTTACCTGGTCTGATGTTATCTTGCCTACCATGTAATCTGGGCAGTAGAGTGAGTTGCAAAGGGCACTTTTATAAGCAGCAGCATGCAGATTTTCCAGTACACCTGCAAATAAATTTACCGTAAAACAAATATCATTCACAACAAGTCACAATTCACCCCCAAAATATTAACTTGATTATAACATCCATCCATCATCCAACCCGCTATATCCTAACTACAGGGTCATGGGGGTCTGCCGGAGCCAATCCCAGCCAACACAGGGCGCAAGGCAGGAAACAAACCCTGGGCAGGGCGCCAACCCACCGCAGGGCACACACACACGACCCAGCACACACTAGGGACAATTTTAGAATCGCCAATGCACCTCACCTGCATGTCTTTGGACTGCAGGAGGAAACCCACGCAGACACGGGGAGAACATGCAAACTCCACGCAGGGAGGACCCGGGAAGCGAACCCGGGTATCCTAACTGTGATGCAGCAGCGCTACCCACTGTGCCACCGTGCCGCCCCTTGATTATAACAATCTGTTTAAATATAAAAATATATTTATGTGCCCATCCGTTTACTGGACTGAGCAAATCCACTTCCATAAAGGAGAAGGAGCTATGGCCTATCTCAGCAGTACGGGATACAAAGTAGGACCCCACTCTGGACGAAGAGTTAGTCCACTGCAGGGTAATCTCCTGGCATCCCACCACACTCGCTTATCAAGTCAATGCGTGGGCACACATACAAAACACTCCGTAAACACGGGATATCAAGGGGGTCCCCAGGCTTACTGCAAGTTCAGTGACCGAGGTCACAGCCAATAATGGCAAACCTTTCTCACTTTTAATAAATATTGTTGCTTACAAGTTGACATGAAAGACATTTTTTTGCCTTTCTAAATTATTCTTAAAAAATTAACTTCCAATGCTTTGATTGACTAGGCACGCACAGAATTTAACTAATGGTGCTTTTGCCCCCATTCCAGAAGTAAATTGGTATTGACGGCCCTCTAATTGAGTCCACTTGGATTTGTACGTTTTATTACGGTCTTCTCTGCAGTCGAGTTCAGTTTCTGTCAGGAAGCAAAGGGGTCTCCTATACACAGCATCCTCTTTAGTCATTTCCACAAACTGAGCTTCAGCTCATTGCCACGTTGACAGGAGAAATTCTTCTTCAGCTTCACCTGTGTGGCGCGGGAGAGCAGGGCTTTGCACCAGAGTACGTTCCTGTTTGGAGCTAATCATTTGATCGTAGTGTGTAGATGTCATCACTGTGTCGGTGGTCGTTGGGAAATGGCCTGTTCTGGTTTGGCAATAATGGATACAATGGATAGAATGAGGCTATTAGAAATAAACTGGATACATTAGGATTAAAAGTCAAGACGGAGGTAAAAAGCTTAGGGGTAATTGTTGACTGTAATCTGAATTTTAAATCGCATATTAATCAGATCACTAGGACAGCATTTTTTCACTTAAGAAACATAAGTAAAGTTAGACCTCTTATATCACTGAAAGATGCTGAGAAATTAGTTCACGCGTTTGTTTTCAGTCGACTAGATTACTGTAACGCACTCCTCTCAGGACTACCCAAGAAAGACATAAATCGTTTGCAACGAGTGCAGAATGCAGCTGCTAGAATCCTAACTAGGAAAAGAAAATCCGAACACATTTCTCCAGTTCTGATGTCACTACACTGGTTACCTGTGTCATTCAGGATTGACTTTAAAATTCTGCTTATGGTTTATAAAGCCTTAAATAATCTCGCCCCATCTTATATATCGGAGTGTCTGACACCTTATATTCCAAATCGTAACCTCAGATCCTCAAATGAGTGTCTCCTTAGAATTCCAAGAACAAAACTTAAAAGAAGTGGTGAGGCGGCCTTCTGCTGTTATCGACCTCAAATCTGGAATAGCCTGCCAATAGGAATTTGCCAGGCTGATACAGTGGAGCACTTTAAAACACTGCTGAAAACACATTACTTTAACGTGGCCTTTCTATAACTTCAATTTAACTTAATTTAACTTAATCCTGATACTCTGTATGTTCAATTTCCTCATAATAACTATTCAGGGTAGCTCTAAAATCCGTACTGACCCCTACTCTCTTTTCTGTTTCATTTTCCGGTTTCTTTGTGGTGGTGGCCTGCGCCACCTCCACCTACTCAAAGCTTCATGATGCTCCAACAATGATGGATGGATTAAAAGGCAGAATTCTACGTGACCATCATCATCAAGCCTTTCCGTGAGAACCCTAAATCCAAAGAGGACTGTTTCATTTATGTTAGGTAGAATGCCCAGAGGGGACTGGGCGGTCTCGTGGTCTGGAATCCCTACAGATTTTATTTTTTTTTCTCCAGCCGTCTGGAGTTTTTATTTTGTTTTTTCTGTCCCCCCTGGCCATTGGACCCTACTCTTATTCAATGTTAATTAATGCTGATTTATTTTGTTTTCGTATTGTGTTTTTTATTTTTCTATTCTTTATTATGTAAAGCACTTTGAGTTACTGTTTGTATGAATGTGCGCTATATAAATAAATGTTGTTGTTGTTGTTGTTTGGGGACAAACATTTTTAGGAAGGCAAATACCTTCTCACTTGACCATAAGTCATCATTCTGCACATTGGTTTCAGACTTATATGTTCTTTTTCTAACCAAAGCTTCATTCATTCCCACCTCATTCCACTTGATGAGAACAGAAGAACTACTGATATCAATTTATGTAGCTCCTTAAAGGAGGCCACTGGCCTTTTTTTTTTTTTTTGTCCTTTTAGTTTATCCTAGAGTCTGGTCATCGGTTTTGGAGGGACAACCGGATATTTTTCATGTCTTGGCGTTTGCTGTATTTCCTCTAATCCCAATGGATGGTTTTCACAGTGTTCCATTTGGATTGTGACAGGTTCAATCGCACGTAAAATCTATTAGATATGGCAGCTATGCACACTTAATGGGTTACAAGATCTAATTAAAGGTGATAAAGGGAAAATAGATTTCTTGTATAAACTGTCAGCTCAAATTTCAGCGAGGGCGAGTAGACTTGATATCCATTGTGCTGCGTGTGTGTCTGTATGTATGTGTCTATTTTTTATCTAAAATTTTTTTTTAATGTATATACACTTACCGGGTGGCACGGTGGTGCAGTGGGTAGCGCTGCTGCCTCGCAGTTAGGAGACCCGGGTTCGCTTCCCGGGTCCTCCCTGCGTGGAGTTTGCATGTTCTCCCCGTGTCTGCGTGGGTTTCCTCCCACACTCCAAAGACATGCAGGTGAGGTGCATTGGCGATTCTAAAATTGTCCCTAGTGTGTGCTTGGTGTGTGTGTAGGCGCCCTGCCCGGGGTTTGTTTCCTGCCTTGCGCCCTGTGTTGGCTGGGATTGGCTCCAGCAGACCCCTGTGACCCTGTAGTTAGGATATAGCGAGTTGGATAATGGATGGATGGATATACACTTACATATAAAACACACACACACACACACACACACAGACTCAAACAGAAAAAAAAAGATATTCCAATAATTTACTTTTAAAGAAGCATAAAGAATAATTAAGATTTTAAAATGATGGTAGTTCATCATTTTCCAGCTCTAAATTTCACTCCAGTACTAAATGAATACTACTTGTTTTAGGAGGCATGTTTAAAAAAATGTAACTATTACAATTTTTGCTTTCGAAAGATATCTGCACATATAGACAGTGAACATGATGCCTATTTGTCTTAAAAAAAATTACCCACCTTAATAGAAGGATATGCATCTGTGTGTCCATCTGGTTTGTATGTCTGTCATTCCAACAGATGACGCATCACAAACATTTGCAGTAATGAAATGCGTTGCATTTGTCATTCCAACAGCTAGTGCATCGCAGACATTACCGCTGCTTTTATGAATTTCATACCAATGGCACGTAACAGTGACATATTTTCCAACACATGCTGCTTCACAAACATTTGTAGTAAACAAATGTTTATGATGCGCCATCTGTTGAAATTATAAATGCAATGCATTTTATTGCTACATGCATTACAAAATACATTCCAATATGGTGCACTGCAAGCATTAATGCTGATGTCTACGTTGATTACTTAGATTTCAACCCATCTTAGACAGGTAGAAAAGCTAGTAAAAAGATGTGTCTGTCTGTGTGTCTGTCCGGTTGCTAGGTCTCTGTAATTACAAAAGAGTGTTGGTAGTAAAATGTATTTCATTTATTATTACAACAGATGCCACATCACAAACATTTGTGGTAATGCATTTTTATTACTACGAAAGTCTGTGATGCGCCACCTGTTGGAATGACAAATGCAATGCATTGTATTCCTCCATATATTACAAAGTACATTCCAACGGGTGGTGCTCTGCAAACGTTAACACAGAGTTCTACAATGATGACTTGGATTTCAACCCATCTTAGACTGGGGGCCTAACTAGCTTATGTAGAAATCTTTATGATTATGAAAACGTACATTTAGTCAGGTCTGTTTAAGCTTTTACTACGATTACATACACACACACACAAACAAACACACGCACACATTTATATCACATCTCTGAATACAGACGGCGACATACCAATCTGAGGTTGCTGGAAAGCAACTGCTTTGTCGGATTGCAGCCGTGGCTTCAGTTCATCAACTTCCCAGCGTCGGAACTCTGGAGCCGTGGTAACATTGATCAAATACTCCATTACAGTGTCACTAAAAGAAAATACTTTGTTAGCTTCCTGATAGCACTGAACATCATATTTAGAGATCCTAATTCTTGTCAACTTGTCCAAGCACAGGGTACTGGGTTCAGCAGATCTCAGTTTTGATGGGCGGCGATCGGCTATTATGAAGATACAATTCTTGAAGAGGCCTCTCTGATGCAGATTCCATCAAACCTCAGGTGTAATCCATACATTTGTACTGGGCAAGATAACCAGATAACCAGTTATTTTCCTACATGTATTAACTCCTCTAATGGGGCAATATTTCAGGTTTTCACATAAAATTGTGTGTGCTGTCCTGGTTTACAAAGAGATATTTTGTCACTGCTAATAATAACATGCCACATTAAACTATTTTGCTTTCGATGCAACTCCACCCTACACAGTTACATTTTGCTTTATGCAATTCACTTTGTAAATACAAACAAACACATTAATTGATAACATTTTAGATTTAATAGATTTCTAGATATTTTTTATCACCAAATATATAAGAAAACAAAACTATTTTCTAACCTACGTAAGCTTAGATTGGATAAACAGTTTAGTAAACAGACGTGGATCCTTTCAAAATATTCGATTTATTTAAGGTTTAGACTTGGTAGGCATTGTAAGGTTTGGAAACACAGGCCAAACAACAAGCAAAAAATGTTTTAAAGATTTGTAAAGTGTGATGGACGGCCGGCAGCTCAACCCGGCCAGGACGCCCCGAGAATGAAAGGCTGGGGGAAGGCAGCTATTTGTGGACGCCGCCTCTCCCAAAACACTAGATGGCAGCGTCCCTGGAGTGTAGCGGTGCCCCAGATTCCCACAAGGCATTCTGGGACATGGAGTCCGTTATCTCAACCCTGTTGGGGTGCCATGGATGCTGACGGGGTGGGTTGGCTGTGGAAGGACCAGGGGAGTTGTGCTTCCCTTACAAACTGGAAGTACTAGGTCATGAGGATGGAAGCCCCAAAATACTTCCAGGCTGATTAAAGAACTGGGATTCACCATCTGACCCCAATGTGCTGGCAAATCATGTGGGAGGAAGAGCAGAAGCACTTCTGGGTCAAGGACTACTTAAAGGACTGCTGGGAACCCAGCAAGTGAGCCAGAGTCGTGTGGATGTTGGACAAAGCTTGCTGGGAGGCGTGGAGGAGAAGATGAGAGAGAGACAGAGAGAGAGAGAGAGAGAGAGAGAGAGAGAGAGAGAGAGAGAGAGAGAGAGAGACAGAGAGAGAGAGAGAGAGAGAGACAGAGACAGAGACAAAATAGTAAATTGTTGTGTTTATTGCCTATGATATTGTGGCTGTAGTGCTTGGGACACTGTTTAAAGAAGAAGAGAATTATAAAATTACTTCTTGATGCTTTGAACTTGTGTCTGTTGGAATTAAAGGGGCAATAGTGCCACCTAGCGTCCACGCATTTACAAAAACAAGACTTTAAAATTCAGGTTGTCTAGGACGTATGTAAGCCCTGCAAATGGTTTCCAGCTCTCTTGTAAACTGTGTAATACCAAACGTGAATATTTCACAAGGATAAAGAAAAAAAATACCCACATGTAGTCTCTCACACATTCAACGGAGTAAACCATATTTTCTTTGGAGGAAGTTACACTGTGTGGGGGGAAAAAAAAAAATTAATTTAGCAAGAAAATTTGCAGCCTTTTAATATACAAAGCACTTCTCCAATGCAACTTCACAAAGAAATTCTTGTTGCATTAACATGAATTAGTTCTGCACTGTGGGTTAATTTCTGTTGCACTTTAATAAATACAACAACAAAGAAATGACATCTACAAGAGCCTTTAAAATACTCCAGGAGTGACACACACAATGCAATTCCACATTAACTGTGCATTAAGACTGAAATCATTTTGAGCTCATTTTTTTTTTTTTTTATTACATACTAGGGGGCTTAGCACCTTGCTCACTTTTCTTGCCAACCCTGTTTTTCTGTGCTGGTAGCCAGCCACTTCGCATCTCTGCCGCTCGTGTTGTGAAGAGGTGGGCTGAACGCACCCCCAAGGAGACACAATCACTCCTCCAAACCCCCTCTTAAACGGTGATACAATGGCAAACAAATACAGCTGGTTTGTTTTTTTTTTTTTACCTCCTCTTTGCTCCATTAGCTGCTGACGTGCCACGTGATCAGCGTCTTGCGCAGTGCTTCGAACATTTAAAAGCCTGTACAGCAGCTGTCTTTGTCATCTACTCTTTGTCTTTTGTGGCATGGTTAAATGTATGGGCACAAAGTCCTGTCTCGCAGGACGCGAGTTCTTTATATTTTTTTAGTTTAGAATTTAAAATAGGAATAAGAATCTGAAAATCTAACAACACAATATCTAAGAGAATATAAAGGGTTTATGCTGTATAACTGTGTGGGAAATGTTTATAAGAGTGTGGGAGAGTTTATAAGGGCTGACATTTTATAAAAATAACCATAAAAACATATGGTTTTTACATTGTGGATTTTCATCTTTCACGGGGAGTTCTGGAACACAACCCCCGCGATCGAGGTGGGATCACTGTACATCTGTACAGCACCTCATTGGGACGGACAAGTCAGACGTTTTATTTCTTTTTAGTCGTTCTGGTGTGTGTGTATTTATTTATGTCTATTTAATGCACTTTTGTAAAAAGCCTAATTTCCCCCTGGGGACACAAAGGTCTATTTACCATATATACTCACGTTTAAATTCTCCCACGGATAAGTCGGGACTTGATTTTACCGTTTAATTTCTGGTATTTTATAATGTCGGTTGTATAAGTCGAATGTGGAAAACTCACACTACTGGTCCAAGAGATCATGATATGTTAACGCCCACCTGAAAGAGTCACCACAGAGCACACAGCCTTTATTTCTGTGTATTGTGCCTACGTGACCACACGGTGATACCCAAACTATTCTGAAGCGACGTTTGCACTGATTTGTGTTTTTTGTATCTCACACCCTCTTACACCTTTATCGTAAGAGCATCCCTTATCTACGATCAGAAGAAAATATGAAGCTGGTTTTAAAATTAAAAGTCATTGAAGTGGCGAAAGGAACTGGTAACTGCGCTGCAGCAACAAAATTTGATGTGTCTGAGAAACTGTTGCGAGATCGGAGGAGGCAAGGAGAATTAAAAATTTAAGTGTTACATTTTTGAACGGGCGTACAAGTCGGGGTCTGATTTTATGATAGATTTTTTCGGGTTTCAAGACCCCAACTCATATGCGAGTATATACGGTATCTATCTGGATACCCCACAGAAAGGCTCTTACACCATACAGTGAAAACTAAAGTTAGACAAATACAATCAGGAGACATGGGAGTATATTGAAAATATATATGAGAGAAAAAAATCATGGACCTGTAGTAAAACTGTAAAAGGTGTTTAAACAAGCATTGATTTTTTTTTTTTTTTTTTTAATAAAGATTTGTCAATTTGTGAAACTCATGCCCTATATCTCCCTGTTTTCTTGTTAAAGATTGATTTGGCACATACTTCCGATTTTATAAAGTCGTTAAACTCCCTCACTCTCGTACATCACACACCCCTAACACAGTGAAGACATTTTCACATTTTCTGATGTTCTCACTAACCTCAAAGTTCCACCTACAGCCTCAACACCACGTGTGATCTTAAATGCTGAAGCTCCCTTTGTCGTCTGAAAATGAAAGAACGGTAGCGTCAGAAGGTGAAGGACCAGAAAACGCATCATATAAAACCATTTAAGTAAAGATGGTCAGCTTGTGCGACAATATATGCAATTTTTTAACTGGCAAAAAGGATTAAGAACAGAAGAAATTTGACAACTGAGAGGAGACCATTCAGTCCATCAAGCCCGTTGAGACAGAGCCTTCTGACACTGGGCAGGATTGTTTAGCTCCAGAATGTCTTGATGGTCTTGGGATTTCATTGTTCCCTGTACAGATTCAAGGCCTCCCCGTGCCAGATGCTGTAAAGCAGCCCCAGAGCATAAGCGAGCCTCCTCCATGTTTCACAGCAGGCCTGATGTTCTTTCCTTTAAAAGCTTCCTTTTTTTTTTTTTTTTTTGAGTGGATGTGACTTGTCAAAAAGCTCCAGTTTTGTCTCATCTGTCCAAAGGACATTCCCCCAAGAAGCACTGTGGCTCGTCCATATGCATTTTCAGCAAATTCCGGTCTGGTGTTTTTATGTGGAGTCCTTGTACCTCTTTGAAAGTTTTGTCCTTGGCTTTTTGTCTACCAATTTAATTATCTTTCTGTTCATTCTGGGGTCAATTTTAAAAAGTGGCCAAGTCTAGGAAGGTTGGCTACAGTCCAATGGATCTTAAATGTCTAATAATATTTGACACTGTTGTCGCAGGACCATCAAGCTGCTTGGAGATGATGGTCTTCTAGCCTTTGCCTTTCACATGCTCGTCTATCATTTTCTTTCTGGTCTCCTCAGATGCCTCTCTCCTTGGCTTTCTCTGGTACATGTTCAGTATGGGACACACGATGACACCAATCAGCCGAGTGACAAATTTTCTCCATTTCTGAATGAATGACGGCACGATTGGAGACACGGGTATGATATGAATTCAAGAAAACATCGAGTTTGAAAAATCACTCAAATCCAATTATTGATGATTTTTTTAAGGGGTTGCTTCAAATGTGTGCAGACCATTTTAGAAGATCTTTGTAGGATAAGCAACACTTGATCTCGTCACACTTGCTTTGGTTTACTCAATGACATCTCAAAGGCATGCAGGGACACGGGGGACAACTGCTTGTCATTTCATCACTTTTCAAGGGGCAGACCTCATTTTTACATGATCTGTACGTCAACACATTAGTCCACGTTTGTATGGCTTCTCTCTAGCTCTTGCACTGGCATATTCTTCTGTATTTTATACTTTTGCTCCTTACAAATTCTTAGTGGACAAACTGCTTTCTGCTGTTCAGAGGTAAACTGCCAGTTATCAGCAGCTACATGGAATCTACGCATGAACTGAATAAGTAAAACGTATTAATGACAGGGCACACATCTGAGACTTTGCATGTTTTTATATCTTTTTATATCTTATTTTCATAAGTTTGTGTGCTACCTTTTTGAGGTCGCCTTGTCTTAATTGCCTTTACCACAATAAACAAGTCACTCTTCAGCTCTCCAAAGAAAACATCAAAACGCTTTAATCGTTAATTTACAAGACACTGTTTTCAAATTTTTATAAAAGAGGGCTGGCATTTCCAGTGCAAGGTACCATTCCGAACACGCCAGCAGCACCACCACGATGCTTCTCCATTTAAAACATACATGGGAAAAAGACTGCCTCAAACTATACAATTCAAGAGACAGATAGATAGATAGACAGATAGAGACAGACAGACAGACAGATCTGAAGGGCACTATATGATAGATATTAATTTTAGCATAGTAGGTAAGACAGACAGACAGACAGACAGACAGATATTAATTTTAGCATAGTAGGTAAGACAGACAGACAGATATATATTATTTTAGCATAGTAGGCAGGACAGACAGACATATTAATTTTAGCATAGTAGGTAAGACAGACAGATATTAATTTTAGCATAGTAGGTAAGACAGACAGACAGATAGTAATTTTAGCATAGTAGGTAAGACAGACAGACAGATATATATTATTTTAGCATAGTTGGCAGGACAGATAGATACGGCGCTATATAACAGACAGACAGATCAATCATTTCCACAATAAGAGGGCAGCATTGTTGAACTCTGGCTAGGGAGGCTCCCAGAATTCCCTCTTGTCCCACATACTATTTCTGTAGGCTTTGCCCACCATCCTTGTGTATATTTTGAGGTCTCTGTTTCCATCCACCATTGTTGGTTACCGATTTTTTTTTTATGCTGCTGAGACATAATCTAGTATGACTGGGAGGAGTTACGGCCCTTTTTTTTTTTGTTTTTAATACACAGAAGCTCTTTAATTCTCCACGCTTACCAGATTTGCAGCAAGTCTCAGCAGGTGAGTGATGCCGAGGTTACTGCAGTCCTCGAACCTGCTGCCAGCCCTCACAAACACACCGATCTTTGAAGTCGGAGAGTAGTTTTCCAGGGAAGCAATGACAAGCCCACTGGGAAGTTTTGTAACCTAGAGACATATAAATCTTATTAAAATGAAAACGTCATAAAAAAAATAAATAATAAATGCAGGAAAAGAATTGTTTTAATTAAGTACAAGCAAATGTTACATTTTAAATATGAACTTGCTAATTCAACAATGATAATTAGAAGAAATGAAAATGCAATGCATGCACATGAATAAGAAAAAGATGATACGTTAATGTTTTGTCTTCAGATTTTGATGTAATAAAATGATGTTAAGGAAATTTTATCGTCAGGAGGATGGGAGTAAGGAAGAGAACCACAGCACAATTAGTGTCTCAGGGAAACTTCATCCAAAACGTAGGGTCATCAGAAGCTCTCTAGGATTTCAAAATGTTTACCTTTAAAAATAAACAAAACTCACTTTCTTTCTTTGTTTTTCGGATACACACACACACAAATGGTGGCGTTTCTGGCCACTTTGCTCATCTGTACGCTCCTTCTAAAACTCAGTCAGGAGAGGCCACTAATACAAAATGAATCTGGGACCTCCAATAAAACTAAACGTTCACTTTGTAAGTGCCATGAACGTAGAACAAGCACCCTGGCCAGCTGGGATAAAGGAAGGATTCATAATGGAAGAAACAGGCAAAACGAGCCTACTGGGAGCAGTTCATTTCCTCACATGACCGGTGGTACTGTTCCTCAAGGCTGGACCACTTTAGGAAATCCGCAGGGTGGCATGGGAGATGGAGTTCAGAGATGCAGCCCAGTTGGAGTCTTTGGGGACCGCCAGAGGTCTGCCCTGGTTTGTGTATGACCCGGAAGTGATTCAGAGGACTGAGACAGGAAGCTGGCTGCAGTTCCGAGTGTAAAAGAGAACCCACCACCTCACTTAGATCAAGTCAGAGTTGAGGGGCAACAGGCAACACCCTTGGAGGTTGGAAGGAGGAAGAAACGACAGCATTTTGTATTCTGACTGGTGCTCTTTCGCACGTGTGATTGTTAAAAGGTGCCATGGACACTTAAATTATATCTTTTGTTCAAATCCAGAACCGTGTGGGAGAATTGGGGCTCAGTGGCGGCCCCTGGTGGTTAAAACGCCTACTACACAAAATGAAAGGTGTTTATATTTAAAAAGATCACATTTTGAAATCCCAGGTGACCTTTCTAAGCAACCCTGTATTACATTTCCACAATTATGAATATGCAATTTAAAGCTGATGATTTTATTGAATCAAATGAAGTTTAATCCACTGCAACATAAAAAAAAGACTCAGAATTAATTTCAGATATAGAATTTAAAAATATATATATTAGTTTACATACAATCCAAAAATTTCCCTAGTGCACCAAACAATCACCATACTGAATGAGGTCAAAGTGCACAAACACAGTCACACCAGCAAAGAACAGCCATCCGATTGCAAATCATCATTATGTTTGCAACTCTGGGGGCACATACGTGAACATCTTGTACAAAGTGCCTCACGCCTGTGGGGGTCTGGAGACCCTTATGCTGCTCACTCAAAGAAGGACTGCTCCAGGCAGCACAGAACCGTCTCTGTGGGGGGGGAAAAAGAAATAAAAAGAAATAAATAAAGATCAAAAGAACACTGACCTGGACATCCTGGGCACTGCGGCTCACTGTCTCCGTTTGAAATTTGGGGGCAGCTTGGGAAGAGAAAAGTCTCCTCTACAAATCAGAAAAAAGAAGATGGTAAAGTCTTTGTAGCATAAACATCGCACCCGGCATTTGGTGTTGAGGCACCCGAGACATCAGGCTGACGATTCTTCCAGCTCGACTCATACAGCAAACATGAGAAGGAAATTCTGATCAAATAAGACCGCTCTCCGTTTACCGTATATACTCGCGGATAAGTCGGGACTTGATTTTACCGTATAATTTCCGGTATTTTATAATGTCAGTCGTGTAAGTTGAATGCGGAAAACTCAATTAGTACAAGAGATTACGATATACTGACGCCCACCTGAAAGAGTAAGTACAGGAGTCTTCACACAAAGTGATTTTCGTCAAAAACACAACACAGGGTCCCCTTCACGTCTTCTATAAATCTGTTATGGCCAGTGTGGTGTGCTGGGCTGGTGCCATCACTTCAAGAGAATCAACAGGCTAAACATGGGTCGCACTCTGGACCCTCTGGAGCAGGGGTCGCCAAGTCCGGTCGTGAAGGACCACCACGGCTGCAGGTTTTCATCCATCCATTATCCAACCCGCTATATCCTAACTACACGGAGTCTGCTGGAGCCAATCCCAGCCAACACAGGGTGCAAGGCTGGAAACAAACCCCGGGGAGGGTGCCAGCCCACCGCAGGGCGCACACACACACACACCCACACACAAAGAACACACTAGGGATAATTTAGGATCGCCAATGCACCTAACCTGCATGTCTGTGAACTGTGGGAGGAAACCCATGCAGACACGGAGAGAACATGCAAACTCCACGAGGAAGCGAACCCGGGTCTCCTAACTGTGAGGCAGCAGCGCTACCACTGCGCCACCATGTTTTCATTCTAACCCTTTTTAATGAGTGCCCAGTTTGTGCCGCTATTTAACTTCTTGCGAATTCATTTTAATTGACTTGCGTGTTTAAGATTTGTTCCCCTGCATTTATTCATCGTTCCTCTGATTTGCTTTGTTTCTTTCCTTAAATGGCGCCCAAGCAGAAATGAAATGTGAAGTGAGGGAGCCGACAGAAGACCAACTAAGTCAGGGCCTCAAACTCCAACCAGCTGCTTAATGAGGTGCAGAGTCTTGTCGTTAATTAAACACACTCTTTAATTCTGTGGCTTGTTGCTGCTCCCGTGGTGCGTTAGTAGACATTTCTGAAATTGTGGATTTTCTCTTTTCTAAGAGAAGATCAGCATTCCTGAGTCCTTCACCATTTTTTTTTTATGTTCAGATATTGTATGATGGACACCAGTTGTTTTGGCTCATTTTGCATCTCATTATTGTTTGGCTGCTAATTAAGGAAAAAAAAAAAAAAACCAAGGGGTCCGAGTCTTCAAGAGCAAATCAATTAAAATGAGTTCAAAAGAAGGTAATGAGCAGCAAAAACAGGTCACTCATTCTGAAAAGGGTTAGAATGAAAACCTGCAGCCATGGTGGTCCTTTGGGACAGGAGTTGGCGACCCCTGCTCTGGAGGCCGTTGAGGAAGACAGGATGAAGACCATACCAAGTGCCATTATGAACAACGCTGCTCATCCTCTCTGTGACACACCAACACCGAGGACTTGCAGCCAACAAATCAGCAGAAAACACACGCAACTGGGGGTCGTTTGTGCCAACAGCAATACATCTGTACAGCACCTCATTGGGACGGACAAGTCAGACGTTTTCTTCCTTTTTAGTCAATATGATGCATGTGTATTTATTTATGTACTAGCGACTGGGAGCCCGATCGAATCGGGCTACAAATTCTACGTTTGTGAAATCCATACTTTCTCTGCAAATAATTATTATTATTTTTTTAAGTCCTTGAAATGATTTTGTTATCATGGCACTGATTTGTGCTTAAAATAGACCTTTTCGGCCGATGTAATGAAGAGCTTCCTGTTTAAACGGGGCTGCGAGACGTGAACTCAACTCTTCGGCGCACCTCATTTGATTTTTTCCGGCAAACAAATTTTCAAAACAAACCGTATTTTACGACTCTAATCGGAGTCGGAGTAATAATTATTTTGCCGTGGTCATTTTAGATCTGAGAACGGCTAAAATTTAAACAATGACCATTGTTAATACCCAGCCGTCATTACTCAGTTTGCCAATAGATGTCAGAAGGACGGATGCCAAAACCGAACTGCCCAAAGATAGATTTCGACGTACCAAGCAAATGGCGATACGTTCTAAATTACTTACGGCTCCAGAGCTGTCGAAGGGTTTAAGTCTTACTATACTTGGCCGTCCAGCGACGTCACTGAAGCATTCGAACATTCTTAACCAATCATGTGATACTGCGTCCGCGTTTGCCACGTTATGTTCTAACTACACAGGCAGAGTCCCATTGCATGGTTCTAACTTGTATTGAGTTGAGGTATTGACGTGATCACCATACATACGGATAGTACCAAATTATATATAAGGATTTTTTTTTTACTTTATTTAATGCACTTTTGTAAAAAGCCTAATTTCCCCCTGGGGACACAAAGGTTTATTTACTGTATATACTTGCGTTTAAGTTCTCCCGCAGATAAGTCAGGGCTTGATTTTACCATATAATTTGTGGTATTTTATGATGTCGGTCGTATAAGTCGAATGCGGAAAACTCCCGCTATTGGTCCAAGAGATTCTGATATGCGGACGCCCACCTGAGAGAGTAACCACGGAGCACATGGCCTTTTTATTTTCTATGTATTGTGCCTACGTGACCACACAGTAATACCCACACTATTCCAAAGCGACATTTGCACTGTTTTGTGTTTTTTGTATCTCACACCCTCATACACCTTTATCATAAGGGTATCCCTTATCTACAGTCAGAAGAAAATATGAATCTGATTTTAAATTAAAATTCATTGAAATGGTGAAAGAAATTGGTAACTGCACTGCCGCAACAAAATACAATGTGTCTGAGGAACTGGTGAGAGGCTGGAGGAGGCAAGAAGATGTAATAAAAAAAAATGTAAGTGTTGCATTTTTGAACGGGCGTATAATTCGGGGTCTGATTTTATGATCGATTTTTCAGGTTTCAAAAGACCGGACTTATACGCGAGTATATACGGTAAGTTGAAACCAGAAGAGACTCGTGCAATGGCACCGTTAAATTATATACATTTAGCTATAAGATCACCAAGAAGAGGAGGTTAGGAGCATGCACTGATATGGCACATTGCTGCACCCACCACACGATCCCAAATTAGGACCCTAGCTAGCGCAGCCGTGCAACACACCTCAGGTCTTCAGGTCTATATTTATATCTATTCCACATTAATAAAAGAGGTTTCTGTGTAGGAGTGTGTGATGTGCATTGTCTACCATAATATCTTAATTGTTGTTTTAACAATGTGCCAGCTGATATTATCGAGTACATCACTCAGTTTGCAAAAAACAATCAAGAGCACACCTTGAGAGTCTTAGCATTCACGGTCGTATGTAACCTTAGCAGGACAGATTACCACGCGTGTGCACACATGTGCACAGTCAGCACATCACAAGTGAAGCTGGCGTACGTAGCTGCCTAAAACTGAGTAAGCAGACAGCGCCGGGGACAAAACAGCCCTGCAATCTACGTCATTAGATTTCATCGCAAGACGTGGATCACCCTCACTCGTGCAGAGGCAGTCTAGCTAGGAAAAGACGGCATGCTGCAAACTACGTCAGAAATGCCGTTAAAGACAGCTCGGCAACAAACTTATCTCACCATCTGCAAAGTGAAATAGATTGATTATGAATTATTGTGGGTGTTTAGGAAACATGGCGCATCACAAACATTGGTAGTAATAAAATGCATTGCATTTTCCATTCCAACAGATGGTGCATCACAAACATTGGTAGTAATAAAATGCATTGCATTTTCCATTCCAACAGACGGCGCATCACAAACATTTGTTGTAATAAAATATAATTGCATTTGTCATTCCAACAGATGGCACACCACAAACATTTGTCGTAATAAAATACATTGCATTTTCCATTCTAGGAGATGGTGCATCACAAACTTTAACACTACTTTAACGACTCCCACAACAAATGGCATATAACAGAAATATATGCATGGCATTTGTCATTCCAACAGATGGTGCATCACAAATATTAACACTGTTTTAATGAATCCCACACTAAATGGTAAATAGCAGTAACATATTCATTGCATTTGTCATTCCAACAAATGACGCATCACAAACATTCACACTGCTTTAATGAATCCCATACTAAATGGTGAATAACAGGAACAAATGCATTGCATTTGTCATTCCAACAGATGGCGCATCACAAACATTTGTCGTAATAAAATACATTGCATTTTCCATTCCAACAGATGGTGCATCACAAACCTTAACACTACTTTAACGACTCCCACAACAAATGGCATATAACCGAAATATATGCATGGCATTTGTCATTCCAACAGATGGTGCATCACAAACATTAACACTGCTTCAATAAATCCCATACTAAATGGTAAATAACAGGAACAAATGCATTGCATTTGTCATTCCAACAGATGGTGCATCACAAATATTAACACTGTTTTAATGAATCCCACACTAAATGGTAAATAGCAGTAACATATTCATTGCATTTGTCATTCCAACAAATGACGCATCACAAACATTCACACTGCTTCAAAGAATCCCATACTAAATGGTGAATAACAGGAACAAATGCATTGTATTTGTCATTCCAACAGATGGTGCATCACAAATATTAACACTGTTTTAATAAATCCCATACTAAATGGTGAATAACAGGAACAAATGCATTGCATTTGTCATTCCAACAGATGGCGCATCACAAACATTTGTTGTAATAAAATACATTGCATTTTCCATTCCAACAGATGGTGCATCACAAACCTTAACACTACTTTAATGAATCCCACACCAAATGGCATATAACAGAAATATATGCATGGCACTTGTCATTGCAACAGATGGTGCATCACAAACATCAACACTGCTTTAATGAATCCCATACTAAATGGTAAATAACAGGAACAAATGCATTGCATGTCATTCCAACAGATGGTGCATAACAAATATTAACACTGCTTTAACGAATCCCAAACCAAATGGCATATAACAAAGATACGTGCTTTGCAGGGTGCACTGGAAATGTTAACACTGAGCTCGATGTTGATTACTTAAATTTCAACCCAAGCTTAAGGATCTTTGCAAGACGTCTAAACACTGCTATGTCCTTTTTGTAGCCTGGAGACCAAAACTGCACACAGTATTCCAGATGAGGCCTCACCAGTGTGTTATAAAGCTTGAGCAGAACCTCCTTAAGACTTGCTCCCCACACATCATTGACAAAAACATTTTTTTCAGTAAAAGTCAGACACAGATGACCACTTGTCCACTTCTCATCAACAAAAAGCTGAGGAGAAGCCGTTCTTCAAGCGAATATTAGGCCACACTGACTCCATAAATTATGCTAACAAATTAACTTGAGGTTTACAGAAATACGAAACTTGATGCATATACAGGAACAGTGCATTAACATTCAACACGGGCGTCACGTAATGATTACATCTCGCCTGAAGAAGGGGTCCGAGTTGCCTCGAAAGCCTGCATATTGTAATCTTTTCAGTTAGCCAATGAGAAACGTGTAGCGATTTGATGAAGACACATACGTGTTCATTTTGTGAAATTTTTTTTTTTCCTGCCCTGATCCCACTCTGAGACGATGATGAGACAAAGCAGACATTAAAAAAATGAGGACGAGCATCACGGGTGGGCATGAGTTAACACACAGAAAGGAATGCTACACAAGAGTCCTGGTGGGGGACTTTGAAAATCTGGTGACCCTCGTTAAGGCTGGACACTCGGTGCTGGCAGGAGTGCCCACTTCTCAGTTCCAGTTTACCCAGTACAAAATGGTGAACAGAATCAGACCGTGTGGAGCTACTTACACCTCCAACGGAGCGCAAACTTTACTGAACTGGTGGATTTGTTAAACTTACAGTCGTGGCCAAAAGTTCTGAGAAGGACCCAAGTGTTGGTTTTCACAAAGACTTCTGCTTCCGTGTTTTTAGATCTTTTTGTCAGATGTTTCTATGGGATACTGTAGTAGAATTACAAGGAGTTCAGAAGTTTCAAAGGCTTTTATTGACAATGACATAAAGTTTATGCAAAGAGTCCATATTTGCAGTGTCAAGAAGGGCAAAACATCCTCTGAGATCAACTCGTCCCAACCATCCAAGAACAGTTTGGTGATCTACAATGAACAATCCAGCATGATGGAGCAGCGGGCCAGAAGGCAAAAGTGAAAACAAAGCAGCTCTGGGAACAAAACATCGAAATTTGGGGTCCATGGCAAGGAAACAAACTCCCCAATCGAGAACTTGTGGTCAGTCCTCAAGAGGCGGGTGGACAAACAAAAAAACCCAAATTCTCATTGTGCAAGAAGGGGCTGCCATCAGTCAGAATTTGGCCCAAAAGTTGATGGACAGACAGCATGCCAGGGTGAATTACAGAGGTCTTGAAAAAGAAAGGACCAACACTGCAAATATTGACTCTATGCATAAACTTAATGGAATTGTCAATTAAAAGCCTTTGAAACTTCTGAACTGCTTGTAATTCTACTTCAGTATCCCATAGAAACATCTGACAAAAAGAACTAAAAGTACTGAAGCAGCAGACTTTGTGAAAATCAACACTTGGGTCCTTCTCAAAACTTTTGGCCACAACTGGGGTGCCCACATTTTCAAAACCCCAAACCGGGCTGACCAAAGTGTCGTCGTTCCAAAATGAGCCACAACTCGTTAATCCAGGGAGTGTGGGGGAGTATCATGCATCCTGAAGAGATGCACAAGAAATCGAAGTCCTTTGGGTCCCCCAAGAAGTACCCTGCACCTTGTGGAAAAGGACATAAAAACCAAAGTTTGGTGGTCACCCATGGAGTTTTCTGCACTTGGTAGAAACGCTCAGGACATTGAAGTCGCAGTCCCCCATGGAGTAACGTGCACCTTGTGAAATGGCACTTGAAATTAAAGTCGATGTGTCCCATCATTATATTTCGGTCGCCTATAAATGAGACCAAATTGGACAATGTGTTCAATTCCGGATCGCGATGCATAAATACGGGAAGGTCCAAGAAAAAAATAAATAAATAAAACGGGAGGTCTGCTTAGCCGGATATCAGGACGTCGGGTCCCCATAGCTTAACCTGCAAGTCGTTTATGGTAGGAAACACGTTAGCCTGTGATGTCTGTTCAGTCCCACTAACAATATTTTTGGTCTCCATACGCGTCCGAAAACGATCACAATGAACGACCTTCACTCAGCAGAAACCCACGGACTGAAAACCCCGATTTGAGAGCAGAAACAACTTGGGAAGGAAAGGAGACAGTGCTTGATGAAGATCTTTAACGTTGTGGGGGGGTGGTGGGGGGTGCGACCTTCACCCTGAAAACGACACCCATAAGTGCACAACTCAAACGACTTTGTGGAACCTCAAATTTATGTCAACAGAACTCCCAAGACACAGAGGCCCGGCCGTGGCTGTCAAGCGCCTCCACTCGCTCGGTCGTTTATTCCGAAAGAACACGAAACGCCGCCGCCGGGTCTTTAGAGAATCCTTACCGAGAGCGATCCCACGTTGCGAATTCCCTTCATCTTTCACTCTCCGTCAACTTAAGGAGCGGGCAACCGACTGACAGACAATATGGCCGGCCGGCGGACGTCCTACCCAGCATGCCACTGTCGCGAATGCCTGGCGCCCAGCGAAATACGGCAGCTGACGTCACACACATGCGCGCGCGGAGTGAGCCATTTTGGCTCTAAATGGATGCTACGGAGTCCGTTTCTTCTTTTTAAATTAAAATCCTATTATTATCCATGAAAACGCAATGCTCATTCCAGTGCAGACAGAACATAAGATTTAATGTACCAAAATCTTATTATTATCCAAGAAAATGCGATGCTCATTCCAGGGCAGACAGAACATAAGATTTAATGTACCAAAATCTTATTATTATCCAAGAAAATGCGATGCTCATTCCAGCGCAGACAGAACATAAGATTTAATGTACTGTGTCATAGAATAAAATAGTCCTTTCTGCAAATACTTATGCTAATACTCCCGATGAGTTTGGGTGAAAGGCAAAAAAAAAACAAAACAAAAATAACTCAACGACTCGGAAGTAAACCAACACTGTGCCTTTGGGCTGTAGAGGAGCAAAAGTCAACGTCGTACTGTAGTGCTGGCACCGAATGCCGGAATGGATTCTTTGCTCTTTACATAGCCCTTTTAGGTGGGTCACAATCCTTAAAAGGGCTGCTTGCCATGATGCACAAGATGGAATTCAGACCGTCTATTTTTTTTATAGGCGCCCCTGCCGCTGATTGTGAATCTGCATATTTAAATTAAAGGAATGCCAGCCCATATTCTTGGTGGCTCATGCCTGGCTAATCCAACTTGTCAGTGTGGTTACATAGCCCTCCCGTCGATGTCCCTGTCCCCAGTGACCAACTCCTTGAAACGGTGCACAGCTCTTCTGATTGGCAGGGTGGTCAAGTGATGCAGCAGGGATGTTAGATGCTGCGCCTTCTCTTTAAGTAATTAGCTTTGAGGCAATAACGACTACACACAGAAACACCTTTTGTCCTGCTGCAGCCACTCTGGGTAAATGCAATCTCGGATTCGTCTCTGCCTTTTACTGATTTTTGAACTCCTCCACCCAGTCTAAATTATGTTTTTATTTCTGTTTATATTATAAGGATTGACTCAGTCTGTTACTGGACGGGACTGCAGTTCTACTTTCTATATTGTTTTAAATGTTTGTGTTTTGTGCAATTTATTTTCACTACTACTGTATATAATGCTGTGGTGGTTTTATACGTTGTGTATTCTGTTGTTTAATTGTATTGACCTTAGTTAGTGTACGGATGGAGCACCAAGAAAAATCCTACCAGTTGTTTTGCCTGGCATTAAATTTCAATGTTGATGGCAAAATTATTAAAGGAAGGATCAGGAGAAAGAACGGAGGCGAAGAAAGGGACAAGAAAACGAGACAACCCAAAAACCAAACTTAAAAAGCAGAGTGTGCCCGTAAAGACTGTAATCAGAGAATTACAAGTAGTGGTATTGAGTGTCAGGTACGGATCAGCCTCAGAAAGACTACATTTCCCATCATGCTTGAAGAGACGTGACGTTATGTCGGATTCCGCCTCCGCAGCCCGAGTTCGAGTTGCATTGTGGGAGAAAGCGAACATTTCTGCAGGTTGATAAGATCGGCTTGGATCGCTGGGCTTGTCCTCCGTGAAGCGCACGCCGAGGGGACCCTGCGTACTAGTCTGCTTTTTGATACACACGCTTGTTCCGCAATAGCCATGGTGAGTATTCTTGTTTAGAAGAAGCGCGGCGGCGTACCGTGAAGCTTTTCGCACCCCGGTGGCTTGCGCGCCTTTAACGTCAGCGAGGCCTGGCGGGTTCGGGTTAAAGGTTTAGCTCGCTCGGTTTTAAGTGTTTTTTTTCACTCGGATGTTCGTCGGCATCTCTCAGTTAAGCGATACGTGTCCTTGCCGGTTAAATTCCACAGTGGGGTTGGACTGATGTTTATGCTAAGGTATCCGTCAGCACGTGTCTTGGGGTCAGCCACGTGGTGGCCAGAAAGTAACGTGTCGAGAGAAGTAATCGCGCCGTCTGTATCTTATGCGAGTGATGTGTGTTTGTGTTCACATGGAAGGTGCGGCGCTTTCGATCTGGTTCGGTTCAAGGCTGGATTCGGGGATGCATGTGTGCCCTCGTTTACACGTACTCCCCTGTCCCGATTTCAAAGCCGCACCGTTCGGTTGATGGGGAGACTAAACCGCATCCCATACCAGTCTAAAAAATGGCCATAGCGTGACCAGTTTATGTATTGCGTCCAGAAAATTGACTAAATGTCCCGTTTTTAGGCGACCGAAACGCTAAAGGGACAGAGACCCCCCAGCCCAAGACTTCACTTTTATGTGCATTTTTGCAAATCGCAAGAAATTCCATGGGAGAAATCCTCTCCATACACGGTCATCCGTTTTCTTTGCGCCTGGCACACTCGGTGGAAAAAAATGACACCTCCTGGTCAACCCGTACACAAGTGTCCTGGTTTGGGACTTTGGGTCATGACTAGCGCGACCAGGCTTTAATGGTAACCAACACATCTAATCAAAGCCCGGGTTTTAGGAATAGTGGGAGGCGGATGACCTCGCCTGGCACTGCCCGCCCAGCCGGTGCTTTCAGGGTTTTACAGACGGGGGCCCGGTGGTTCTCGTGGCTGCAGGTTTTTTTTTTTTTTTTTTAATTCAGTCGCATTGCAGATCTTGCCGTTAGTGCCATGTGTCCCACCACGTCCCGGTGGTGCGACTGCAGTGTGATCTGGAAATAAATCCTTAGCACAACTTCAGCATTTAGTGAATCTAATTCTTTTAATTAAGGTGCTTGATGTTTTCGACTCCGTCGTCCCTGCCACCCTTTTTAGGATAAGGGGGCTTACATAATGGATGAATAGATTATAGGCAGATCGGGGCCTCCAGTTCATTCCCTGCATAAGTTTTGAGAGATCTCTCTCTCTCTCTCTCATCTGAGTAAGGAGTGGATGATTGGGGAGTGCTGGATATTCAGCCCGTATTTGCAGAAAGAGTTCATATAGCAGCTGAAGTTTGCCCAAGGTAGAATTTATTGGGGGGGCATTTTAATTAATTTGTATATAATTACCAGCAACATCCTCCCCAAATTTCTGTTTGTTACTAATAATATTGTCAGAGGGAGAGTACAAATATGGTGTTTGTACTGTGATATTATAATTATTGCACATTTCAAAGTTTAGAAGACTGGTTTAACTTCTTCACGCTTGTCCTGCGTCTTATTTACTGACAGTTCAGTCCACTAGTGAATCATCGGGGGGCTTCTCTGGACGAGACATTGAAATAACTTGGCTGTTGTTTAACCAACTGAGCTGTTTGGACCTAAATGATCACCTCCTTAATGTTCAAAACTGTGGGGGGCTGTTAAGATTTGCAGAGGTCAGGGTCTTGTGATATTATTTATTTATTTATTTTTTACTGTGCACTCTGAATAAAAATCCAAGTGTGGTTTGGAGAGGAGTCCCCCCTGAAGTTGTTTTGTGAATATCTGTCCACCATATACACTTGAAAAGCAGATGTGGGGTCCTACTTCAGGTTTTGCGATAGCCTTATCCAAAGATCAGGGGCTGACTCACATAGGATTGCCGAACAGATCAGGAGCTAAATGACATTTTGTCTTGCATGTTCCCTCAAATAAAGACTTAAGAAGCTAAACCAGCTCCACTCCAAATTTATCTGCTTTACCTTGGATCATTTTTAGTGAAGAAAAAATGCCTGTGTCGCTCTGATTGAAGTGCACTATTTCCAAAAATCTAGTCACTCCTAGGATTTGTAGTTGGCCACTTTAATTAAGAAAATGTATCTGGTGGGTTGGTAGATGGGACTTAATTTGTCCCCAAGGTGCTCCACTGGTGCACATTGGTTAACGTTGCTGCCTGGTCAAAGACATGCATGTTGGAGTGATTTGTGATTCCAGATTGGCCCCTGTGTTGCTGTGTGGGCATCACAGTATACTGGTCCTTCACCCCAGGGTTGGTTCCTGTCTTGTTCCCGGTGCTGCTGGCAATAACCTCCAAACTTGTATGACCCTCCCAAGTTTGAGGATGTTGTGTGTGTTACCCATTTTTAGAGGTGGATACATCAAATGTTTGTGGCTTGCTAAATATTTACACCATTTTACAGCCTGGCATTAGTCCCACATTGGATGACTGACGTCACTGCCACAGTGCATCTGTAGTGGCCACTCTAAGAAATACCTCTATTGACCCATTTAATGCACACTTGGCAGTACAAGTGCTATTATACATTAAAGAAAGTTCACTTACACAGCATATTCATGATTATGGGTTTTATTTGACAGGCTGATGCAGATGTGAATCCCAAAGCCTACCCTCTGGCAGATGCCACCCTGACAAAGACCATCCTTGACTTGGTACAGCAAGCAGCAAACTATAAACAGTTACGCAAAGGAGCCAATGAAGGTAAGAAAGTGCAAAACAACAGCAACTATGCTCTATTCATAAGTGGTGTTAGGCTTTGAATTTCACAACAGGATTATGGGAGGTGCACCTGCTATTTCTAAGACCCCAAAAAGTGCAGGTTCAGAAATACAAATGTGGCTTATTGAAAGATGGCAGTTGGAATGATGATATGAAGGATCACTGGCTTTCAAAACGGCGTACATGCACAAGACCATGGAAAGGGAACACAGGCTTTGTATTCATCCTCTAACCGTAACTGACATTGCTACATTGGTCCATCCAAAACATCCCCATCATGTCCTCCAGTTTCTGCATACAGATATGGCTGTGATAATTGTAATGAAAGCAAAAGCTGTCTTTTTTTTTTTTTTAATTTATTATTATTTCGCTTCCTTTCCATCATGAGCTGATGAATTTGTAGACATCCTACACTTGGAAGCAGCGTGGCAGCCGGCCTGCTGTCAGTGTTCCTAGTGCTTTATTAAGTCACATTTGTCTGACAACATATATTTTTATTAATTTTGGGAATGCAGGGCACATTTAGGATCCATAGCTGTTCATAGTTTTGTCATATTTGGCTCACTTGTAAAATTAATTTGGATAGTCAAAAAATATAAGAACAGGAACCAAAGATTTAAATGGAGTTGGCCAAGAGCCAGTGGCACATTACATATCATCTAGTTGGAGGGCTCGTCAAATCAGGTTACTGCAGTTACTGGTCTTGTCTCCTGAAGATGTCCGATTACGCAACTAGATATTGCAAGTCATGACTATATATATATATATATATATATATATATATATATAAAATACACACACACACATATATGCAGGTGCAGCCATGCACACTCAAAAGAAGTTTACAAGCAGACAGCTTGTTTGCTTTACCAGAGTGATGAAGAGAAGAAATGAACACACAGACACAAACCACAATAGATCGGTAAAGGTCGACATGGACGTTAGGCCACCACGTGACAGTCTGTCTGACCATGCAGTTTGTTTGCTTCATTTGACCCAGTGTGCTTAGTTTCAATCTTTGATTCAATGTCTTGTTCATTTTCTCTATTTGCGTACGTGATAGATACTTTATTAATCCCAAGGGGAAATTCACATACTCCAGCAGCAGCATACTGATAAAGAACAATATTAAATTGAAAAGAGTGATAACAATGAAGTTATAACAGACAGACAATAACTTTGTATAATAACGTTTACCCCCCTGGGTGGAATTGAAGAGTCGCATAGTGTGGGGTCTCCTCAGTCTGTCAGTGGAGCAGGACGGTGACAGCAGTCTGTCGCTGAAGCTGCTCCTCTGTCTGGAGATGATCCTGTTTAGTGGATGCAATGGATAAACAGAAGGTAATGAAGATAATGAACTGGATTGTATGTTCTTGTACAATACAATCAGTTGTGTTATAAAATCTGTTTCGTGATTTCTTGTTATCAAAAAAGTAATGTTCATGGCAGTACTGGGTAGATCATTCCATGCTGATTTTCCTCCCCATGTCACAAATGTAAATTTTTCCTCCTTTCCTCTCTAGCCACTAAAACCCTCAATAGAGGAATTGCAGAGTTCATTGTGATGGCGGCAGATGCAGAACCCCTGGAGATCATCCTGCACCTCCCTTTACTCTGTGAAGACAAGAACGTCCCCTATGTGTTTGTACGGTCCAAGCAGGCCCTGGGGCGAGCCTGTGGAGTATCCCGTCCTGTGGTTGCCACATCAGTGACTATCAAAGAGGGCTCTCAGCTGAAGCCGCAGATTCAGTCTGTCCAGATGGCTATCGAAAGACTGCTGGTCTAACCGCTGCAGAAATGCGTGGAGGATGAGGACTCATTTTTCTTTTTTGTTGAAATAGCGTAAGGAATTTTTTTTTTATGGTAATCCTGTTTTTTTTTTGTTATATTAGAAAGGTGGGTTTTACTTTGAAAGTTTTTGTAAACTTTTTTCCTTTAAATGCACATTTCCAAGTTTTGGAGAAAAGAACAAGAGTAGGGGAACTGACAGACAGGAGAGTTGATTTTTCAAAAGTGGGGGTGGTGGGTGGGGACTCAAACAGTCTGTTCTGTATGAAAAAGCTATTTTGCTTTCTTATCCAAAATAAAAGTAACATTTTGTAACAAACGGTAAAAGAGAAAAATGATTTAAACTTAACTTGACCTTTGACACCAAACAGTGAAAAGCTGGAGTGGAGGGTAGCAGATGGCAGAACCATCGGGGAGTGTTTGATAACATACATAATTGAAGAAGACTACATCTTAGTATCTCGAAAAAAACAACACACCCTTGGGGGGGGGGTCCAACCTGTCCGGTCCAATAAAGAAACTGGAAATGAGAGATTGCACAAGAAACAAAACCTTTTTAATATAAGAATCTTTTATACAGCTTCTTGACAGTGCAACAACCATTTTATCAATTTACAGGAACACTCAAAGCCTTTGTTGTTTTTGGGTCAGCCAGTCCTGCGTCTCAAAGGGTTCTTCTAAAGTGGAGTGGCTAGTAAGGGGCACGGTCACTACTGGCACTAAATAAAGTGGCCTTATGGTTTCAAAGACATTCCTGCCTTTACTCAGTTTCTTCTTAGCCAGAGTGATGATTGTGTTCTTGGTTATCATGGCATTTCTTCCCCAATTGCTCAGTTTGGCCAGGTGGCCAACTCTAGAAAGAGTTGGGGTTGTTCGATTTAAGAATTACGGAAGCAATGGTCCTGCTGGGGCCCTTCAAAGATGCAGCTATTTTGTTGTTGTAGCCTTCTCCAGCTCTGTGCCTCCAGAAAACCCCACCTGTAAGCTCTGCTGGCGATTCCTTCAGCCTCATGGCTTGTTTTTTTGTTCAGACGTGGGTCCTTCTATGGATGGTTGTGTGTCTGTCCTAATCACATCCAGTTAACTGAACTGATCACATGTGGACCCCAGCCAACAGTCTCAACAGTGATCAAGAGAATGGGCAAATGATCTGAATGCTTCAGTTAGCAGAACATTTCAGTTTTTTATTTACTATATAGGGTGGTCCAGATCCAATTGTGCAATTTTTATTACGCTGTAACTTAAGTTTATTAAATAGAAAATCACCTGAAAAATCCCGAACCATCAAGAACTGTGTGAACTGAAAACATGAAGAATTGCCGCCGCATAAATCAAAGTCATCCAGATGATCTGGATCTGCATAATTAGATCTGGACCACCCTGTATAATAAAACATTAAGATCTGTGTGTCCACTACCTTTGAGCTACCTGACTGGTCACTTTGGCTTTGGTGAAACAACAAAAGAGAAACTGAGTGCGAGACGCATGAGGAGGAGTGAAGGCATAGGACACACACACTTAGAGCGTCGACTGCAAAGATGGAAAGTATAAAACTGGACAGGAGGTGAGACAAGCACTTTGAAAATAACAGCAAAGTCTGAGAAGAAGGCATTAGGGGGAACGCAACTGACAGATGAAGATGTTAGTAAAGGCATAAGATGCACGTGGACAGACTTGCCTTCAATGACTGAAAGTGTAAAACCACATAGAAGGTTAACAAATGGTGCCTCGAAAAACAAGAGTCTGAGAAGGAAGGCTTTAGGGGAACACACTTGACAGACGGTGTGCCAGTGAGGACGTTAGTAAAGGCATAAGACGCACGTGGACAGACTTGCCTTCAACGATTGAAAGTGTAAAACCGCATAGTAGACGACAAATGGTGCCTCGAAAAATAAGAGTCTGAGGTGTGGGCTTTACAGGAACAGAAAGGGTGCACCGGTGAAGACCTTCTGACATGCGTGAATAGAGGAAAGGTGCTGAAAATACATGATGGGCAAGAAATAGATATTTTTAAATTCTTCAATTACCTTTATTTGACTGGTGTCATGGCTAATTGTTAATAAATTTTCAAAAAATCCTGAAATCCTGTTTTTGCTTTGCCATTCTGGGATACGGAGTATCGTCTAATGAGAAACAAATGAATTGAAATGACTTTCAGCACAAGGTTGCAACATAAAAACAAACATGAAGGGGTCTGAACACTTTGAAAGTTCTGGAGTGGCAGCCTTCGATTTTCCAGATCTGTTTAAAGTCAACGGTACTAAATCAAGTCAGGTGTGTACTAAGGTTACATAACCTACCGGTGCTAGAAAGTACCAAAGAACCCAATATTTTGAACCAGTAGGGTGCCAGCGTTTCAGGATTTGACACTCGCTGTTGCTTTAACGCAATCTGGACTTAACACCTACCACCACACATAATATGGCCTTCCATGAAGGCAAGAATAAGACGTCATGGTGTGGAGGTCCGAAGGCAGGTATCGAGACCAAAGTCAAAACGTGAGTACCGGTCTAACACTAGTGTGTACGCCCAGCTAAGTCAGCACGTCGATGGCTCTTATAAAATGGAGCGATGAGGGCATACCCAAGGTGAACACCAGACATAAAGAGGCCTGCTGCTCTGTCTGCTTTTCCTCCACCTGCACTGTAAGTTACAAATTTTTGACAAAAACAACATGGTATTTAACAACAGAAGGCAACATAATTAAAGTCCAAGGTTAGACTAAAGACGACAATATTTAACAAAACATGGTACCACAGTAGTTAGTCCTTATATGCCCACTGCTAAATAACCACCCGGAGAGATCAATGTAACAAATAAATACATAAATATACAAAAATACAATAATGGCTGCATTCAAGTGCTGTGGAAATTGCCAGCTACCATTTGTGATGCCCCATTTCTTTTTGTCGATGTGAATTTCAAGATGGTGCTTTATGAGAAAATGGTGGGGCACTGGTGATTGGCTAAATGAGCCAAACAAAAACAATGTCAACTGTTAATCAGCTCTAATACTTTTTAGCGACAATAAAAAGTAAATGTATTAAGTGTGCACCGCAATGGTTCAAATACAACCTGACCAACCAATGCCACTGCTGACCAAGGGAGATGTTATGGACTTGCGTTAGAAGCTCAGAACTTGGCACATTTGGGTGGCTGAATTATCCCACAAAGATAACACAATGCCCAGTGTCAGCGTTTACTTGGGTTAGCCATGACCTCTCTGCCATGCCCATCTGGGTGCCACCTTTCTGGCCTGTCCAACGGAGTTCAGATATTCATCAGATTGCTCGGATTTCCCCTCTGAACCCTTGAGAAACTTTTGCTGCTGCTGCCTCTGGCAAAGGTGGACAAGAAGTGTAGCTGTGGTCATTTCTCATTTTAAATGCTGAACAGGCACAAGGATTTAAATTAGGAAAAAAAACAAACAAACATTAAAAGTAGGCACAACATTTCTTCTTGTTCTCCAACACCGCTGGCCCTCAGTGGTAGACGCCTCAGCGCAGCAAGACACAGGAGTTTTACAGAAAGGCAGAAACTGTGCTGTACGTTTTCAGGCCCATTCCTTGTGCGTCAACGGGACAAGCACTGAAGACCTCCAACCTCAGTTTTGGCACATACTGTATGTGTCGCCTGCCAAAAGAGGACATGTCTGCAGCTTCCACAACAAACGTGGGCAGGACCATGTCCTTTCAGGGTCGGGTGACTGCCCGCTCAGTCCACAGAGTATTCCCTCTCTGAATCGGTGCACAGTCGGCCAGGTCGGGCATCCTTCCGCACCTGAAGGGAGACACAGCTCAGCCAGCTGCGGCTTGTTGGCATTTCCCCAATGATTTCCCAGCTGTCCGTCTCGTCACAGTACCGCTCGATGGTATCGTGGTACCTGCAGGACAGAATTGTGTTGGTGAGGTATTTCAAGCATATTTGTGCCCTGGATTGGGGGGGCAGCCATTTGCAGGACCATCTTTAGGATATGGGAGGAAACCTCACAACAGACACGCGGTGAACATGCAAACTTCAGACAATGGCCAAGTGCTTAATTTAAATCCAGGCTGGTGCTAATTACTGTGGCACCCTGAACACCTGCCATTACTGAGGATTTATTTTCATGTGCATTGCAAAGTTTAACACGCAAATCAGTATACAAAAAAACATGAAAGTAGAATAAAAGCAACATGTACACGTGGGTTTAATTGGTATGGCGTGTGTGAGTGGGCATTGGAATTGTCTGGCACCCCATCACGGGCATCCCTGAACTTGAGAATGGTGTGTTACGTTACATTACATTGGAGATAAAACAAGAGATGAGAAACCAGTCAGGATAAAATATCTGACAGGAGCCACTGCCGCACTTAAAGCTCTCCCACCGCAGTTTAACTCTTTGAGGGCTGAACATTTCTCTCTATTATGTAAAAAAAATCCTGGGACGAGACGAGACTTTTTCAGAGAGACACTTTCATGTCCCATGAGATGAGACTTTGTGCCAGGAGATTTAACTAACGCCCGGGACCGGAAATAAAAGGCAAAGAGTAGATGACAAAGCAGAACGTCGTAAACAATTCAAAAACGTTGGCTCGATACACATGCAGAGCAGGTTAGATATCATGGAATCACTAAAATTTGAAAGTCTCCTGCTATTACTTGGTGAAATAACGGAACAGCGAAAAGAAATCGAATATATTGTGTGGATTTAAACTAAGTCAGAGACTTGTAGATCGTCTAATTTGTGTTGCCATCGGGGAAAAGTAGTGTTTCTACCCAATGAAGAGGCCTATCTGCGAGAATTAAAAGTTTAGTGGTTGGTGAAAGTGAAATCCACATATGCAAGCGGCAGAGACATGAAGTGGCTGGCTCATAGTGCAGGCCAGGGGGGTTGGCAAGCAAAGCGAGCAGGAGGTGAAGCTCCCTAGTTTACGTTATATAAATGTTTGCCTAAATATTAGTGTATGGTTTATGGTCAGGTTCCTACAACCCCGACAAGTTGAACTGAATTGGTATATTCTAACTATTTCTAGCCTCTCTGACTATACATTATACTCAGTTAGTGACCTTGCCTTGCCATGTGTAAGACGTTGAGGGCACACGGTTTTAAACCGTGCCTTATGTGCCAAGTAACTTGAAAGACAAAGTGCTCCACTGAATGTGCTGCGCCGTACAGCAGGTGAAGTAAAGCATTTTTAAGTATAGAAACAACTAAAGTTAAGTTTAGAGAAGAGACATTTTTTCTAATTTTCTGCCTTTTATTCTACGTGTGTAACAACTTTATTTATTCTTGTGTGGATTATTTGCTTCGAATTTTCACTAAATATTTTAAAACAAACTTTTGGACTGAGAAATTTCTTTCGGAATGCGATGTACCCATGCTTGATCCTGACTTGCGCATCAGCAGCTACAGGAGTATTAAATGAAGCTCCTCATATTTCTGATTAAACTATATATATCTATATCTACATATGTACAAATAAAAGTCCATGTATGTGTATGTGAGTGTATGTATGTTCCAGCATCACTTCCGAACGGCTAGAGCGATTTTCATGAAACTTGGTACACATGTTCCTCATTGCCCAACTAAAAATACTGTCGGGTGAAATCAACCTTAACCCACCCCCTTCTGGGTAGGGTGGGGGTGATCTTGTGGTCTTGTATGCATGTTATCATCCAGTTGACACTCCGAATGACCACCAGAGGGCGAACAGGAGGTAGCTGCCAGCATTCTTTATGTCTGCGCACCACTGTGCCCCTGTTGCTTTTCAAATTAAAGAGTTGGCTGGTTCTGAGCGTCAACTGGATGACAACATACATACAAGACCACTAGACAAGCACATTAGTGAGTCTTCATTGTTTGTTAATTTATTTTTAAAGTTGTGTTTTTTTTTTTTTTTTAATTATATTTTTCTCAAACAATTAAATTCCTCCTGGCCAACGCCAGGTATTTCAGCTGTGTTAGCTAGTTTGGACAAAGTAAATGTTGCAAAAATCTTTGAGCAACCTCCATAATTCAAAGGAATCCAGAGGAGCTACAGATAAGCACACCATTCCTGTAAGAAAGGACATGCTAATTCCACTTACTTTTATCCAAAGTGACTTACAAAAGAGGTCAACATAATCGAGTAAACATTTGTCTTTGGGTGCAGTTTAGGAACATTCAGTCCCATCCTGTAAATATTTATTTGGGCTTGTAAATACTCTTGTAATCACTCTCACCTCCAAACTTACCTGTCCCAGCCTTCCTCTCCCCCCAGCACATAGATCTTCCCATCTACCACTGCCACACCCGGTCGATATCTGCGTTCCTTCATTGGAGCACACATGGTCCACCTGTTTGTCTTGGGATCGTAGCACTCTACTTTGTCAGTGTTTTCTGTTGACGCATGCCACCCACCTGCAAAAAAAAAGACACCAGTCTTTACTAAGAAAGCATAGGGTTAGGCGCTTTTTCCAAAGCCATCATACTTCTACTCTGCTGGTTTAAAATCCCACCTTGCAGAAGCAACTCATCTGAAGAAAATGTCTGTGATGTGGATCTGCTAGTCCGAGATGACCAAACTAATGGACACAAGTCTAAATAAAATATCAACTTCTCAACTGCCCTCTGCTAAATGGTGAACACTTACTACACTTCTGCAGGCCTTCACTTAGCTGGTTCCAGTTTCCTCCACCGTTTCCTCTTTACTTTGCTTAGAATTCCAAGAGCTAAACTTAAAAGAAGTGATGAGGTGGCCTTCTTGTGCTATGCACCTAAAATCTGGAATGGCTGACCGATAGAAATTCGCCAGGCTAATACGGTGCAGCACTTTAAATAAACAGCTAAAAACACATTAATTTAACATGGCTTTCTCACACCTTCATTTTAGTGTAACCCTGATATTCTGTAAATGCATTTAATTACCATATCTCCATAATCCTTACTAACCCTTAGTTTCTCTGTTGTTCTTTTTCTGGTTTTCTGTGGTGGCAATCTGCGCCAGCACCACCTGATCAAAGCGCAGTGCAGTCCCTTCATTGATGGGCTAAAGGCCAGAGGTCCACATGACCGTAATCATCAAGTTCTTCCATGTGAAACCTGAATACCATGAGGACTGAATGAGGTCATTTATGTAGGAGTAGAATGCCCAGTGGGGGCCAGGTGGTCTCGTGGCCTTGGGACCCCTGCAGATTTTTTTTTCTTTTTTTTCTCCAGCCCTCTGGAGTTTTTTCTTTGTTTTTTCTGTCCATCCTGACCATCAACCTTACTTTATTCTTTGTTAATTAGTATTGTCTAATTTTTATAAACTTTCTTTTTTCTTTCTTCATCTTGTAAAGCAGGGGTGTCGAACTCCGGGCCTAGAGGGCTGCTGTGGCTACAGGTTTTCATTCTAACCCTTTTCCTAATCAGTGACCAGTTTTCACCGCTAATTAGTTTCTTTTCACTTCATTTTAATTGCCCTGTTTTTAGGGATTCATTGCTCTGAATTGATTCTTTTCTTCATTAAATGACAGGCCAAACAGAAATGAAACATGAAACAAGGAAAACACACGATCACTAAATCAGGGCTTCAAATTCTAACCAATTTCACTCCAACCACTTCCTTAATGAGAAGCCCATTCTCACTGTTAATTAAACCCGTTATTTCATTCCATGGTTTGTTGCTGCTCTCATTCTGCTACAGCACACATTTCCAAAACTGTCAATTTTCTGTTTTTTCTAAGAGTACCGTCAAAATGTTATGGTGATCTGAGAGATCAACCTTACCAAGACCATCACCTTTCGTTATTTTCAGATATTGTGTGATGGGGACAGGTGAGCTGCTTATGTGGCGGCTTGTTTTTTGTCTCGTTATTGTTTGGCCGCTAATTAGGGAAAAAGGAACAACCCAGGGGTCTGAGTCAATTTAAGGCAAAAGAAGTTAATTATCAGCAAAAACTGGTCACAAAGTAAGAAGAAGGTTAGAATGAAAACCTGCAGTCACCGTGGCCCTCCAGGGCCGGAGTTCGACACCCCTGTTGTAAAGCACTTTGAGCTCCATCATTTGTATGAAAATATGCTATACAAATAAATGCTGTTGTTGTTGTTTACTCCTTTTAATCTACTCATAAAATGTGTATTTCATTTTTTTTCTTGTTTTAACTCTGATTTGACTCACACAGCACAACTCAGACACATCTGAATGAAGAGAATTCAAGTCTCGCCTTCCATATTGAGAGATTCTGCATCCAACCCCTTTAAAAATACCACACAGCAGAGCATTTCCTCAACACTTTCTAGATTCAGATTACAGACAAAGGATTACTGCTTTACGTTTGTAGCTGTGAATGATCACAAATGCTCCACGAGTAATGGAGGAAAGGCCAACAAAGTTGCTTGCTCGCCAGCAGGTCTGTGCTCCCTTATCTTTATTATCTTACGTACCAATAACGTAAATTTTCCCCTTCAGCACACAAGCTGCAGAGCCTGATCTGGCAATTTGCATTGAAGCCACTTCTGTCCACACACACGTTTTGGGATTGTAAACTTGAGCTAGATCCATGCCATCTCCATCTTCCAAAACAGCGCCCCCTGTGGGAGAGAGAAAAAGGAATTTTTAGCACCAACACTTCTCAAGTAACATAAAACTGAAATGCTTTCTCTGCCTAAAACTGTGATTTCTTAAGTAAAATATCACAGGCCAATAGCAAGGTAATGTTATAGCTACATGGAAAATGTGCTGCCACTGTCTTCACGTTGGTTTTTTTATTTTTTGCATTGCATTATACTCAACTTATTCGCTGTTATTTTTTAAAAAGTAAATACACCATGCACCGTTCAAAGCAGTGTAGTAATTTTTAATGCATAAATTGAATGTATTTACTTCATGTTCATGAGGTCGCTGGAAAAGGGGTGTGTGGCGCTCCTGATATCTCTACAAAAGGACGAAAGTCCAAGTCTTTAGAGTCCTGGGGCTTCCATTTTGCAAGACATGGACGCTATCCAGTGACCTGAGACAAAGACTGGACTCCTTCAGTTCTGTGTCTCTTCGGAGAATCCTTGGGTACTGTTGGTTTGACTTTGTGTTGAATGAGTGGTGGCTCATGGAGTCCTGAATGAGGCACATGACCTACATTGTGAGGGAGCGTCAGTTACGGCACTACGGCCATGTGGCATAATGTCCCAAAGGGTGACCCGGCTTACAAGGTCTTCATAGTTCAGGACCTTAGTGGCTGGACCAGGCCAAGGGGACGCTCACGTAACACCTGGCTGCAGCAGATACAGGGTCATTTCCAGGGGGGTGGGACTGGACCGCATGTCTTTAGGGAGGATACCAACCAGGATCCCAAGCTGTTTTGTCGTGTGGTGGTTGTGGCAACGTGCTGTACCAGTGAATGCTTCCCAACTTGACCTGACCCAATTTAATGATTGTGGAACAATAACTAATGATACAAACACTTGAAGTTGAGGGTATATTTACCATGTTTAATGGGTATTAGGGTTGCACAGTTTACCGGAACTGGTAAACCAAATTTGTAAAACAGCATAGTACCAGCATTTTGGGATTTTCAATACCAGAAGTAAATGTCAGCTTTTCTCCCCCCCAATTCTCCACCCATTCAAGGTAATCAGGCCCTCAAAGATAACCCCCTCCCTACTGCTTTGAAGTGACCGAAACATCATGACTTCAAGAGGGAAGCAGTGCATAATGGGAGAAACAGGGAGGTGACCAATTGTGTGGAGCACAGCACCAGAGATGCTGGAGTAGGACTGGGTTTTGGGGTTATTGGTTATTTGTTTCAGAACTGTTCTGGTACCAGTATGTACAGTATCTCACAAAAGTGAGTACACTCCTCCCATTTTTGTAAATATTTTATTATATCTTTTCATGGGACAACACTGAAGATATGACACTTTGATCCAATGTAAAGTAGTCCGTGTACAGCTTGTATCACAGTGTAAATTTGCTGTCCCCTCAAAATAACTCAACACACATCCATTAATGTCTACACCACTGGCAACAAAAGTGAGTACACCACTAAGTGAAAGATGTACAAATTGTGCCCAAAGTGTCAATATTTTGTGTGCCCACCATTATTGTCCAGCACTGCCTTAACTCTCTTGGGCATGGAGTTCACTAGAACTTCACAGGTTGCCACTGGAATCCTCTTCCGCTCCTCCATGACAACACCTTGCGCTCCTCCACCTTCCATTTGAGGAGGCCCCACAGATGCTCAACAGGGTTTAGGTCTGGAGACATGCTTGGCCAGTCCAGCACCTTTACCCTCAGGTGTGTTTGGGGTCATTATCATGTTGGCATACTGCCCTGCGGCCCAGTTTCCGAAGGCAGGGGATCACGCTCTGCTTCAGTATGTCAAAGTACATGTTGGCATTCATGGTTCCCTCAGTGAACTGTAGCTCCCCAGTGCCGGCAGCACTCATGCAGCCCCAAACCATGACACTCCCACCACCATGCTTGACTGTAGGCAAGACACACTTATCTTTGTACTCCTCACCTGATTGCTGCCACACGCGCTTGACACCAACTGAATCAAATAAGTTTAACTTGGTCTCATCAGACCACAGGACATTGTTCCAATAATCCATGTCCTTAGTCTGCTTGTCTTCAGCAAACTGTTTGCGGGCTTTCTTGTGCATCATCTTTAGAAGAGGCTTCCTTCTGGGACGACAGCCATACAGACCAATTTGATGCAGTGTGCGGCGGGTGTATGGTCTGAGCACTGACAGGCTGACCCAAAGCCTGTCCCCTCAACCTCCAACCTCTCATACGTCTATTTTCAAAAGACAACCTCTAATTATGACGCTAAGCACGTGCACTCAACTGCTTTGGTCGACCATGGCGAGGCCTGTTCTGAGTGGAACCTGTCCTGTTAAAACGCTGTATGGTCTTGGCCACCGTGCTGCAGCTCAGTTTCAGGGTGTTGGTAATCTTCTTATAGCCGAGGCCATCATATCTTCAGTGTTGTCCCAAGAAACGATATAATAAAATATTTACAAAAATGTGAGGGGTGTACTCACTTTTGTGAGATACTGTAGGTCTGAAAGCTGGTATCGATAGCAAAATCAAAAGTTTAGTACCGATCCAACACTAGTGTGTACTTACAGTGTGCACTGAAACAATACTAATCAGTATAGTGGAATTGTTTTCCAAAATACAAGAAATATTAATAATAAAAGAATAAGAATGTGAGGTCTGAATAGAAGAGACTACACTGATTGGGCTCTGCCATAGTGAGTGTAAAGCCTCACAACATAAAAACGGGCACACAACACATACCAGTCACATAGAGCAATCCGTCTAAAGCCACAACTGCAGGACTTGTAACTGCCATCTTCATTGACTCCACAAAATGCCACATGTTGATATGGGGATTGTAGCACTCCACAGAATCGAGTCTCGAGTGGCCCTCCCAGCCTCCAACTGCAAAGACAAATCCATCCAGCATTGCCAAACCTATGGAGCAGGTAAACGTATTGTTATACTTAGAAGTCAGACAAGGCAATGAACAAGAATGAACGAGGAGTATAAAATTGGTGGACAGGAAATCTATAACATGTGTCACACACGTGCGATTGGCAGGCAGCTAGAGGGCCTGAATAATAGTGCAGCTTGCCACCCCCTGGTACTACGAACTCTCTCTCTCTCTCTCTCTCTCAATCCTCTGCAGACCATCCACAAGAAATCCCCGATAGGTTTCCGGTGCCATTGATGACATCACTTCTGGTACCAGGCAGGGTAAAGGAAAGGGGGTTGGTGGCCCCCAATTGATGACATCACTTCTGGCACCAGCACAATTGAAGAAGATTCTTTCTGGCCCCGATGATGTCACTTCCTGTACTGGCCTTTAAAGCCGCCATCTTCCCTCCATACCATCAGTTCCATTTTCAACTCCAAACTATGCACATCAGTGGCATAACTTATATCCTTTTGCAGCCAGGAAACAATATATGGCTGGCTGCCCCCAAACCTTTTTTTGACTCTCTGTCTACTTATTGTGACACATGAAAAAGCACCTCCTTCTCACTTCAACTCAGCTGGACTACGTGTTCTAGGGACTTACAGACTGGTTACTGGTCATTTTTTCCCCAACTCAACAAAAATAATACATCACTGACTCATTGCAAGCATAACCTGAATAATTTGAGAGTTTAAAACACAAAAGCACAGACTATCTAATCCTGTTCTGTTACTGTAGTGGAAAACATCTAATGAACAGCGAGCAACAGATTCCTACAAACTTAGCACTTATTGAAAAATTAAGTGAAGGCTGGAGTTTTACTTTTTCTTTTGGTACCCTGGACAAGGGGTCAGCAGTAACTTCTCCTGGCAAGGGTGCCAGTTTAATAAAACTGTAACGGCCGACCCCTTATCCAGACTGGCCACTACACTACCAAGACTATTCCTTGGATCACCAGAGGTGTCTTGCTCTAATGAAAAGCTGTACTCCTTACAAGTTGTACCTTTTTTTCCCTCATGACGAAATAACCAGTAAACAGTAAACAGATATGTCAAATCAAACACGGATATCTCTCTATTATAAAAAAAAATCCTGGAGAGAAACACAAGGGCAGTCGAGACGTGATCTTCACGTTAAGATCATGGAAGACACTTAAAAGACACACGAGACTACAGAGATTGGCCACGGAGCGTCTTGCGGGGACCTTAAACATGAGACTTTGCCTTCTCGCGATGACGTAGAATATGAGATTCTTGCAAGACACGCCCTACTTACAATCAATATCAAATAAGACGACGGGCAGCAAAACACTCAGTCGTGTGAGTGTAAGGCTTTGAGCACACAACAGATCCAGGGCTCTCAAGGATCAAGGACAATACGTTATAAATGAAACGTAGGCGACAAAGCGAAGAAGAAAGCAGTGTGGAGAAAAGAGACTCAAAAGCACTGGAGACAAAAAAAAGAAAAAGAATAATCGAGGTGCAAATTCAGAAAATAAGGAAAGTAATTATCAGCCCGGAACAAGTGGAATTGAAAAAAAAGCAGGTCCAATCCGGACGTTGGCGCCATACACATGCAGATCAGGTTAGAGATTAAGAAAGCAGTGGAATTCGAAAGGCTCCAAAAAAAATAAAAAATAAAAAATTGGCGCGATACAAATGTGGAAAAAGTTAAAGAATATGAAAGTAGGAAAATTAGAAAGTATAAAAAAAAGAAAGTAAAGATTGCAGGGGTGCAAACAAACGGAAATTATTACTCGAAAAAGGGAAAATAATCACAACGGACCTGGTGTCATTAAAAAAAAAAAACAGGATAAAGCAAGGCCAGAAATAAAACACAAAGAGTAGAAAACAAAGTAAAACATCATAAAAAGGTTAAAAAACAAGGGGGCCAAACACACGCAGAGCAGGTTAGAGATAATGAAAACTGGAATTCAAAAAGACTCAAAAAAAAATGTAGGCGCGAAACACATGCAGAGCAAGATACAGAATATGAAAGCAGAAAAAAACGACAGTGTCAAAACAAAGAAAGTAAACATCGCATTAGCGCAAAGAAAAAGAAATTATTACTCTGAGAAATAATGAAAAGGCGAATAGAGATCGAATATATGGACACAGGTGATATGTCAGAAGTATGTAAATATCATAAGGCTTTGAAGTTTAAGTCAGAGAATTTCAAAAGCGGGGTTTACCTCACATGCATTTATTGGTTACTTTGCAAAAAAAAAAAATGATTAACTGCTGATGATGAAGATCGTTATGTCTGTGCTGAAATTCCAAACAGAGAAACCTATGCTGAATTACGGTACAAAGTCATTAAACACACGTCTCACTAACCTCATTTAAAAGATTCAGCATATTGGGACTCGAAAGATTCCAAATATTGTTTTTACAGAAGTTCTGAAGTAAAAGTGAAACTAATGAAATAGCAACAATTCAAAGAAAAAAAAAAAACTTAAAAGTGTGTATCCGGAAAAACAAAAACGGGGGTTGGCAAGTGAAGCGAGCAGGGGGTGAAGCCTTCTAGTATTGTAAATGGAAAAGACAAACAAATATTCAATAACGCAGATGTGTGTGCGCAAAATACCAAATGACACCAGTGACTAATTACTATATAAAACACAAATATACAAATACAGTACTTACACTGAACCCTCCCTTGCCCCTAAACAATAAATAAAAACACATAACACAAATACAAACACAGATTATTTAAACACAGCAATTGAAATGTGGTGATAAATGAGTCCAAAATAAAGTCCGGCGGTATTAATACTGGCTGTAATGTTATTGTGCTCCTTCTCGAAAAAAGAACGACCTCACTGTGAAAAGTCCTGACAATGGCTGGTATGAATCCGAACCCCGGGGTTTCTCGGCTCTGGCTGTCGTGATGTTGAAAAAACAAGCGGTGGAATGATGCAATAATCGGCAGTGATGAGTTGGTAAATGAATGGTTAAATTGCCTTCTTTTCACTCCTCGATTTCTCTCTCCCTCCCTCTCCTCTTCGTCCTCCTTTGCCTTTTGCTCCTCTTTTTTAAACTCGCAATGCCCCGGATGTATCAGGTGAGTTTGACAGGCAATTTCCGTCTCAGGGGCTGCGGTCTCTCTCCATCATCCTTCCCCTTTTCATTTACAGGGACAACATTCACTGACGCACATATAACGGACAGTAAACGGGACGATGAAACAAAACGCGCTCAGCAAAAACATAGAACATACTATTGTTATGTAGCCCTGCTACAAAACAACTGCTTTCTGGGGATAAATTAAGAAAGAATGGGCAGTGAGGGGATGTCATCAGAGTAGTTTTAATAATAATAATCCTTTGCATTTATATAGCGCTTTTCTCACTACTCAAAGCACTCAGCAATTGCAGGTTAAGGGCCTTGCTGAAGGACCCAACAGAGCTGAGTCCCTTTTGGCATTTTACAGGATTCGAACCGGCAACCTTCCGATTGCCAGTGCAGATCCCTAGCCTCAGAGCCACCACTCTGCCTAGTTTTGTGTCCCCCAATCCTATAACTGACAGGGGGAAAGCACCATAAGTACATGTGGCCAACTAAAACTTGTGTCATGCAGGCCACTGTAAGAATACCTTGGAATTGTAATTATTACTACTTGTTTTTTTAAACATAAGAGCGAAGTGGTGGCACTGGGGCTAGAGATCTGTGCCAGCAATTGGAAGGTTGCCGATTCGAATTCCGTAAACTCCAAGAGTGACCCAACTCTGTCGGGCCCTTCAGCAAGGCCCTTAACCTGCAATTGCTCCTTCCTGGGTATGACGTTAATCTGCATCCAGCCCTGCAAACAGGTCCTCAAGCTTAAAGGGAAAATTTTGCGGTTGGTGGCAGGATTGGCACTCCAGCCACCATGAAAAAGATAGATATGTGAGGTGTCACCCATTGCACTCGGGTCCCAATCCAGGTGGTTCGGCCCATCGTGGGTACAGCAACACACTATCAGGGCATGCTCCTGACCTCTCTCTCTCTCTCTCTCCCTCGGTTTTAAAACAGAAAAAGTACCACAGAGACAGATACGCTGTGCAAATGATGGCAGTGACGGTATTCATGATTCAGACGTTGTGCTGAAATTTTAAGCAACTGATTTGCTTTAGATAGAATGATGGCCTCAGCACAGGTATTCAGTGTGGCAGGCTGTCCCACCATCCGGTAGCAGTAGCAGTGAGGCTGGATGATAACTGGTATGCGCAATTATGGCAAGACAGCAGTGATGTGTATTGACACCTAAAGTGGTCTCCGGGATGCCACATTAACAACAACAACAACAACATTTATTTATATAGCACATTTTCATACAAACAGTAGCTCAAAGTGCATTAAGTAGTGAGTTTGGAGTCATGTGGCACTACAGAACTAAGCAGTTAGAAGAAGTGTGGCCAGTATGATGGAAGATGAAACAAGGAGGTCTGGAACTTTATTTGAGCATCCAGCCTGACAGTCAGGGACCTGAACTGTGTTGAGGTGGTCCACGCAGGGCTAAGACATCATTTTGTGTTTATAACTTGACTTCTCTTTTGAGTGATTTCACCCCTTGCCTTTTATTCATGTGTAATAAATCTCCTGATATTTGCACCATTTGGCTACTTTGGCTTTTATTCTGGGTTTGGGTCATCTCATGAGCAACCCTATACATCGAAGTGTGAAATGAAAGCTGCTGGATGGCACCGTTGTCACCTGAAAAAAGATGGAACTCTGGGCACTTTAAGACTCTGCTGATCCCAAATATCTTGATTGGATCTCATGGACTTATGAGGTCTACTGGTGTCACTAAACTGGGTGGTGTTACCGAGTGTGGATATTGTGGTGGACTGGTTTGCTGTTCAGGATTGCCCTGAGCCTTTTGCAGCAGGAGTAGGCTGCAGCTCCTTTGAGTCACTAAGTCAGAAACATGAGAGGTCAGGGAAGGCCCCAGTGCCTGCGGTTTTTCTTTCCAACCAATTTCTTAAAAAGAAGCCAACTCTTGATCTTAATAAAACCTACTTAATTCTGGGGCTTGTTACTGCTCACAGTCTGCCACCCAAGACTTTCCTAAAGCTGTGAATTATCCTTTTCAAATGACATTGCGAACTGGAAAAGTGTTTCTTCTAATTTTGATGCAAATATTTAGTTAAAACGCATATTTCATGAATAAATCAAACAGGTATAAATTGAACCAAATTAAAGTGGTAAGCTATTATCATCTTTGTTTCTCCTTGTTCAGCTGGTATTGGGTTAAGAAGATAAGATGCAATTCTAAGTGTACCTGCGTCCACTCTGTCCTTCAAGACCGTGACTAAAAAAAAACAATGGTAAGAAAATTGATCAGAATCTCCAAAAAGTAACTTGTCAGAATTTTCTACTGTCTGCACTCATATTTCTGGGGCATTGGTCCTCTGAAAATAGCCATTACTACTGTAGAAACAAAAAATGATCAAACCCGAAATATCCCAAATTGCACACAAGGCCGCCTCAAAGTTTTCAACAGGACCCTGAATATTTACAGTCTACATAAAGTGATCATAACAGGGAGAAAAAGAGAAAGACAGAATTTATAGCATACCCAGCTCAGAGCGAGCAATGTTCATGGGAGCCATTTCCTGCCAAGTATCAAAGCAAGGGTCATAACGCCACATCTCTCTACTTGCAGATCCATCTGGGAATTCACCACCGGCCAGATAGAGAATGGACCCTGAAAGCAAAAAAAGAGAACTAAGGCTAAATATTAATATGTTACCAAGGCTTTTATTGTCTAAATTTCTGTCAGTCAGCAGCCTAGAGCTGTTTTCCACTACCACTCCATATCCGGGTTTGACATACTGTAGGTTTACAGGGTCCCCTTATTCCACTTGGATAGCTTTTCAGATAAGTATTACATTTTATAATAGTTTTCTATGTAAAGGAGAATACTGTGAGCCAAAACCATGTACAGTATGTAGGTCCAATCATCCATCTACTCTACAATGTGGTACATACTTCATATACAGGGTTGTCCGACTCCACCAAGATGACTGCATTACATGGTGAAGAGAAAAAATGATTAATCTACAGAAGATGCTGAAAGTGATCTCCTTGTGCGTCATTACATCTCAGTGACCGTCTAAGCATGTTCATGTACACTCTCGACGGGAGTCATCTTGGTGGAGGTGGGACACTTTTTCGTGGGCCACCCTGTATCAAGTGAACGCTTGCCAATATTTTAGCACGTTTTCGGGAGGTCTTCTTTGCATGATACTTGTACTTATCGGACTCATTTATAACAAAGCTGTGCAAGAAACCGCCAAGTAAAACTTTGGCTGTATGGAGACATTAAAATTTGCTCCAAGCCAAAGGGTCTCCTTTTCATGCACAAATGCACACACAGTGTCTTTTGAATTCCTCATCTTACTGTAAATGTTTCATTGTAAACCAAGGTGGCTATAACCCAGTTTGCTAGCCCACTTGGCTCGATTCTTTCAAACAACTTGGGTTGAAGTACTGGTGAGAGAAGGGCACGTTTCCCCTTTCCTATCCTCAAATTCCCTCTACCTGGCACAACTCTCCTGTCTCTTAAACAGCACAGCCATTACTATGCATCTCTGGCTACAGTCTTGTTTTAACATGTTAGGCCAGGTTTATACTTCACGCGACGCGATGCTTGCTCCAGCTACACAAGCGTTGTACTGTTTATACCTGGGCGCGTACTTTACGTAAATCTGGAAGAATCCACCAGGTGGCAGTGCGAGATATCATCACGGTGAGAACAAGTTCGGTTTCGCTGTGTTGTGAATTGCCTTGAACACCCATTAAATTCCGATGACACCTTACCACAATGTCTCTGAAAAGGATGTTTAATGATTAAATCCATCAATCCAGGGATGTGTCCATTCCAGCAAGTATTGGGCACGAGGCAGAAACAAGAGGGGACATCAGGTCATCGCAAGGTGAATACAATTACTCACACACATGACTGGCGTCATTTTAGTGTCACCAAATCTGCATGTCTTTGGAAGGAAACCGGGGCACACTGTGGAAACCCAGCAGGAAAAACATGTAAACTCTAGGCAGGGAATACCAGCGACGTGACTCCCTGTGAGACAGCAGCGCTACCGCTCCAGCACCGTGTCACCCCCATGTGTGTAATTATTAACAGTATTCATTATTTAAACAAAATTAACGATTTATCTGTAAAATGCAACATACATACTTTAATGCATTTCATCATGAAAGTGATATCAAGTATAAATCTAAGGATTATAAATGTGCAGAGAGTTGGAATATCATTAATGTGATGTGTTCGGTGTGGTGATCTGTTGCTGTTTGCCGCTGTTGTCAGCTCAGGAGGAAGCCCCAGAAAAACAAAGACGGCACAAAAGACAGTATGTGAGACTTTTAAAATGTATCGTTTCATTATGGTCGGGAATATGCAACGACTGAATATAAAAGCACCACCAATGCATCTGTATGTCAGCATTTTGCTTCACCACATTGAACCATTCATCAAACACTGGAACGCGCACATCAATCCCGAAGCGGCTTTCTGTCACATGTAGATAGTAAACAGAGACTCTGACGTCACATTCCATGTCTGTTATGATGATGGTATACTATAATATTACAATAAAAATATATGCTTAAAAATAAAATAGTTGTTCTTACTACAGGTCATGACTAGTATAGACAAAACATAAGAAAAGACTACTCAAAAAAAAAAAAAAAAAAAAAAAACAAAAATTAAAAGAGACAACCTGACTTGGGGAATATAGGTGAGTTAAGACAAAAGGGCATTGACAGGTTGGCAAACAAAGTTAGCCTGGAGTGAATGGAATAGGATGAATTTGTGAGCCTGTGCAAGGATAGGTTTTTAGAAATATAACCACAGGCTGGAATGGGGGCTGAATCCACCTGAGAAGGACTGGAATGAAGCAGGGGAGTCGGCCCATCCCTTTGCTCAGAGAGATGCATCAAGGAAGCTGGACGAACATAAAGACAGGGTTACAAAGAAATACTCTCTCTCTCTTTCTTCCGCACCCCCAACCCTCTCTGTCATTTTCCATCTCTCTCAGTGGCCACCAGTCCAGAGACTAAAAAGGCAAACAGCCAACTGGTAGTAAGCATACGGATACAAGATGAACCACTACTTAAGTTGTGATGGCATTATTATCACGCTCACATTTTTACTTGGCCTACATTTGGAAATCTTAATTTGACTTTTGTATGAATAAAGGTGTAACTTTTTCTTCTGTCAGTTCTGGTATTCTAATTACCTGAGGTCACAGATATAAAAGGTGGTGTAACGCATGAGGGCTTTTGTATGGGAAGTGGGGCATTCTGTTAAGGTCAATGGAATAAAGAGTATAAAGGGGGTCATCTTAGGACCCTACCATGACAAAACAATGGTTCAGTCTCAATAATCACATTTATAATAATAGCAAGTTGCTCAACAGCAGCCATTTATGCTCTCAGTGGGCAGCCTTCATCAAGTGGCACACACATCTCCTACCTGAAACTACAAGTCCATGCTTGCTGACAGCAAAAGGCAGGCAAGAGAGAGACCTCCACTGGTTTGTTATGGTGTCGAAGCTCTCCACGCTGCGCAGCACAACTTTGTCATCTTCTCCTCCAACTGTTATGATCACCTCTGAAGTTCCTGTGCAATTAATAATAATAGACATTTCACATTACAAAATGTGTTTGGCCTCACATAAGCTGAACAAGTGTGTGTTATTAAATAAAAAAGTTGAAAGAGTCCTGTGCACACTTCAAAGACCATTCGTGCTACTGTGCATGGAGCTGAAGCAGGCCTATGTCTCTGTGGCCAGGCACACTTCAGATATACTGAGAACTTAACCAGTCCATCTGCACAGGGAAGCAGAGAAATCTCTACCAGAATACTGAAGTTCCAGCTGTAAGCCAGCAGAAATCACCACCCAGTTACACCCATTACTTTGCCTTTATGAGATAACTAGCTGTGTTATCAGACTTCGCACAGAAAATTTTGAAAGACAAAAGGCCTCAGTTATAGTGCTGTGGGTTAATCAGACGTATCAGAACAACTATGGGGAAAAAAGCATCTTTCTGAACACAATATTTGTATTTTTGTTTTTTTTTTTTACCAAGAGTTAATAACTTTGGCAGGTAGGGTGATGTTGTGGTTAAGACTTTGGACCTATAACTTCAAAACCTGAGGGTTTGGGTTCAAAGCCTGGTACTGACACTGTGTCACCAGAAGCAAATCACTTCACTTGCTTGAGCTCCAACTGCAAAAACGAAGGAAATGTAACCAACTGTATATCAAATGTTGTAAGCTGCTTTAGATAAAGGTACAGTCAAGTAATCTTATATATAAACGTCTACGCGTGGAAGTGTTTGTGTCTGACCGGCCCAGAAGTGAGAGGTGGAGTCGGGGTGAGGGGCTCTACCTCCGTGGAAACAGAAAACTCGCATAGCCACTAATAATACAAGCGAGACGAGCATGTCAGCAAAACAAAACCTCTGAAGAAATTCAAAGTCTCGGCAAAACGGTATCTCTTTTACTTTTCCTCCTGCCGCTAACGCACAAGCGATGTCAGCACGTCGGTAAAACAAAACCTCCAAGGAGAGAGATGCCCAGAGTAGTTCCTTTTAATTACCTGAGATCTCTACATTTCAGTTTTTTTCTCAGACAATTTCAATAGTTTCTAGGACCCCGGGCTTACATAGCTAGTCTTATATATAAATGTCTACACATGGAAGTGTCTGTCTGTCCGGTCCAGAAGTGCGAGGCTACAGCATGAAGCGCAAAAAATAAATAAATAATCAATTCTGTTGCCAAAGTGAAACCGCTGAGAAAAGAAAGACTCGCTTAGCCGCTGGTACACAAGTGATGTGAGCACGTTGGCAAAACGAGTCCTCCTAGGAGAGAGACGCCCAGAGTAGTTCTTTTCAATTTTTCAGTTTTTTTTCTGACGATTTCAATTGTTTCTAGGACCCCGGGCTTTTTACAGCACGGGCTTACACAGCTAGTCTCTCTATCGTAAAAAAAAAAATCTTGGAAGGAGACGAGACGTGATGGTCTCAGAGACACTTTCACATCCCGCGAGATGAGTCTTCATGCCAAGTGATGTAACCACACCCGGGGCTGGAAGCCCCATGAGACAAGAGCTTATGCAAAGGGATTTGGAAAAATCCTGCGTGGATGTCAGACACATTTCTTGTAGAGAGAAAGAAATGATATCCACTCACTGGCAGTTATACGTTGCATTGTCACGATGCAATTCCAAACACGGAATCAAACTTTAATGGGATACTGACGAAAAGGTCTTTTCTTTCTTCTTCTTTGGTCCCTAGCTGGCATTTGGTCTGGACCTGGTCCTAAGCCCGTACGCTGCTGTGGGTGCCAATGGTTGTCAGATTTCATTTTGCAGGCGTTTCCAGGCAAGGCGATCCATGGCGGCTGACGAAAAGGTAAAAGTGAAAAGAGATCGGATATATATAGGTGATATGACAGAAGTGCACCGCGCGAGATGCAGATCACGCGGCATGGCAGCAGCAAGCCAGCAGCTTATCGAGCAAAGAGGAGGTAAAAAAAAAAATAATAATAACTGTACGTGTTTCCCATTGTGGGATGTCGGAGGAGCAATCGTGTCTCCTTGGGGTGCGTTCAGCCCCCATCTTCACAACGCGAGCGGCAGAAACGCGAAGTGGTTGGCGCATAGTGCAGGCGGGGTTTAGGCGAAGCAAAGCGAGCAGGGTGCAAAGTCCCCTAGTCTTATAAATAAACTTCTATGTGTTTGTCTGTCTGTCCAGCCTGGAAGTGCGAGGCTATAGCATGAATCTCAAAAAAACCTCAGAGGAGGGAGAAATTTGCGTAGCCGCTAATGTACAACCAATGCGATTAATTGATTGAAGTACCAGAATTCTAGCAGCCCGGGCTTTTTACAGCACAGGCTTACACAGCTAGTAAGTAATAATATTATTATTAGTTCACTGAAGCGGCCTACTCTTGAACACGCTATACACAATTGTCCAGGAGTAAAACATTCCTCAGATCAGTTCCTGCCTTTCCTTGTGACTTGGCTTTTAGTGATGGGCACCGTAAAAAACAGTTTTGCAGGGCAGTCTTTTCTTACGAATTGAAATGAGTAATCAGTAGGAATAAAGTAAAATGTGAGTATATATTATTATTATTGGATATTTACAATTTTCATTTATTTACGTCATTCACTCAGGTATTTCTTTTTGTTATTAATAACATTAAAACAACATTAAAAGCCCTGCAAGGCGAAGTGAAGAACATTTATTATCTTGTTCCAGTGACACCTGTCAAGGGGTGGGATATGTCAGGCAGCAAGTGAACAGTCTGCTCTTGAAGGTCCTGTGGTAGAAGCAGGAAAAATGGGCAAGTATAGGAATCTTTGACAAGGGCCACATTGTGATGGCTAGACAAAAAGATCAGAGCATCTCCAAAAATGGCAGGTCTAGTGGGGTGTTCCTGAACAAAAAACACAGTGAATCACAGCTTGCTGCACAGCCAAAGACTGGTCGGAGTGCCCATGCTGAACCTTGTCCACTGCCAAAAGCACCTGCAATGGGGCACATGAGTGTCAGAATTGGCCCATGGAGCAATAGAACAAGGTGGCCTGGTCTGATGAATCCCAGTTTCTTTAAGATCATGTGGACAGCCGGGTGTGCATGCGTTGTTTACCTGGGGAACAGATGGCAGCAGGATGCACTATTGGAAGAAAGCAAGCTGGCGTAGTCAATGTGATGCTCTGGACAATGTTTTACTGAGATAACCTTGGGTCCTGCCATTCATGTGGATGTTACTTTGACACTTACCACCTACCTAAACATTGTTGCAGATCATGAACTCCCCTTCATGGTAATGGTATTCCCTGATGGTAAGGGAAGGTACCATTCCCACACTATACAAATTAGTTTAGGAAAGGTTTGAGGAACATGATGCAGAGTTCAAGGTGTCGCCCTGGCCTCCAAATTCTCCAGATCTCAATCCAGTCGAGCATCTGTGGAACAAGTCCGATCCATGGAGGCCCAACCTCACATTATACAGGACTTAATGGATCTGCTGCCGATATATGGAGTCGACCCCTCGACGGGTCAGAGCGGTTTTGTCAGCACAAGAGGGACCTACACAATATTAGGCAGGTCCTTTTATTGTTGTGGCCTTCAAGAAGAGACTGTTCACTTGCTGCCTAATATATTTGACGACTTGACAGGTGCAACTGTAACGAGATAATCAATGATATTCACTTCACTTGCCTGTGGTTTTAATGTTGTGGCTAACTGGTGTGTTTGTGTGTATATGTATCTATCATATAGATAGACAGGTAATGGTAGCGGTCAACTCTCATCTCAATAGTCATATCTCCACATGTTTTGCTACATTTGAATAACACCATTTCTATTTATAATCACTGCTAATCTAAGTTAATAAAACATCTGGTAACAAGCTAAGGAGGAGGACGTTAGGAGCACGTGTGATACAGCGCATTGCCACACCCACCACATGATGAGCCAACTGTGTATCCCAGATTGGGACCCGAGTGTAGCCATGCAACGGGTGACACCTCAGCACCACACTAGTTCAGACTGAATAAAACCAATGTGAGGTTTTTTTATGGCGGGTGGAGTGCCAATTCTGCCACCAACCCCCAGGTTTTTCCCTGCCTGACACGGAGAGCTGGATGCAGATTAACGTCATACCCTGGAAAGAAAAAAAATCTACAACATAAGAACCTAACATTGCAGACTATCAAGCCGTAAAATGAAATAAGGTCTGAGATTGGCAAGGGTGTGAGGTTTTTTATGGTGTCCAGAGTGCCAATTTTGCCACCAACCCCCAGGTTATTCCTTGCAGGTTGGAGGGCCTACATGCAGATTAACGTCACACCCAGGACGGAGTAATTGCAGGTTAAGGGCCTTGCTCAAGGGTCCAACAGAGTAGAGTCACTTTTGGTGTTTATGGGATTTGAACTGGCAACCTTCCAATTACCAGTGCAAAAACAAGCTAAGCTGACCTTTATACCTTCTGACAGAAATGCCAAAGTAGATATTTATTAGTAAAGACTCAATGGCAAACAGATTTCGACAATGCCAACTCTGATGCCCCTAAAGGAACACTCACTCATCCTAATCATGACAGTCAGTATACCTGTTGATCTTCGTGGTCGGGTACGTGGTCCATACAGCTCCCCTCTCCGGTCTTGAAGCAACAGGTAATCCTTCGCCTCCGAGATGAGCCTTTGGCACGGCAGGGACTCTTTAATAACTGGCTGGGTCTCGATGACATCGTGGATATAGTAAGGACTAATCAGAGGCAATCGAATGTGCTCCAATACCTGAAACGGCACAAAAATGCTTTCAAACATTTTTGTCTGGCCCCAATTTCCAAAGCCCCCTAACTAGCACCATAACATAGTGGCTAACATACCAGACTGGAATCTATAAGGGGGTCAGTTGATGTCCACCAAATGACTTCATCATCCTGAGGAAGTCACGTAATCAAACAATAATAAGCTAATGCACCACAGGTGAAAATCACCTGGGGATGCCATTTACAGTAGAAAGGTGTTCTCTAAAGCTCAGACAGCGCAACTTAAGCCAGTCTCACATTATGGGCATGTCAGAATTGATGACTGTGGTTGCTAATCTCGTTGTCAGACCTCGTCAAGTTACACCACTGAAAATCGCTGGCCATGTTGCATTTACGTCACATTTAGGCCTGCATGCAGACCTTCCAGCATGGTCCTGCTTGCCCTTTTTTGTGAGAGCCGATAGTGTGCTGCCTGAAAGGGCCTGTGCTGTTAACCCTAATTCGAGGTACCTAAAAACAAATACAAAGATCTAAAGCCAGAAAGAAATTCACCAGAAGATTTGCACACTGACACAGGGATTTATCCACATACGCGGATGAGACCTTTACGTCAATGACATCAGACACTGTGCGACTCAAGAAATGGTGGCAAAAGATGACATCAAGGTATAATGCTAAAATAAAAAAAATGTTGGAATCCTTGGGTTCTAAAGGCCCTAAATACATGTATCTCTCTATTATATATAAAAAAAAAAACCTGGGATGAGACGAGACTTTATTAGAGAGATCCTTTCACGTCCTGCGAGATGAGACTTTGTGCCAAGAGACTGAACCAGGCCCAGAGCCGGAAATGAAAGACAGAGTAGATGACAAAGTAGAACTTCGTAAAGAGGTTTAAAAACGTTGGCGAGATACACATGCAGAGCAGGTTAGAGATAATGAAAGTACTAAAATTCGAAAGTCTCCAAAAAATGATCGCATTAGCATAAACAAACGGACATTATTACTCGGTGAAATAACGAAACAGCGAAAAGAGATCAAATATATTGTTCGGATTTAAACTTTTAAGATGGAGACTTGCAGATCGTCCAATTCGTGCTGCCATCAGGGGAAAAAAAAAAGTAGTGTTTCTTCAACAATGAAGAGCAGTATCAGTGAGAATTAAAAGATTTGTTATTTGGCAAAAGTGAAATCCAGAGAGAAAAATCATTTCTCATTTGTGTGAATGTTATTGTCAGACACATTTCTTGTAGAGAGAAAGAAATGATATTCACTCACGGACAGTTATACGTTGCGTTGTCACGATGTAACACCAAACATGGAATCAAAATTCAATACAATATTGATGAAAAGGTAAAAGCAAAAAAAGAGATCAAATATATGGACAAAGGTGATATGACAGAAGTGCGCCATACGAGATGCAGATCATGCGGCACGGCAGCAGCAACAGCAAGCCAGCAGCTGATTGAGCAAAGAGGGAGTTAAAAAAAAAAAAAAAGTATTTGTTCTGCGGTGGGCTGGCACCCTTCCCGGGGTTTTTTCCTGCCTTGCGCCCTGTGCTGGCTGGGATTGGCGCCAGCAGACCCCCGTGACCCTGTGTTAGGATATAGCGGGTTGGACAATGACTGACTGACTGTTACTTGTTTCCCATTGTATCACCGTTTAAGAGGGGGTTTCGGTGGAGCGACCGCGTCTCCTTGGGGTGTGTTCAACCCCCTCTTCACAACGCAAGTGGCAGAGACACAAAGTGGCTGGCAGGTTAGAGATAATCAAAGTACCAAAATTCTCCAAAAAAAGGATAGTAAAGATCGCATTAGCGCTAACAAACAGAAATTATTACTCTGTGAAATAACGGAACAGCAAAAAGAGATCAACTATATTGTTCGGATTTAAACTTTAAGTCGGAGACTTGTTAATCGTCTAATTTGTGTTGCCATCAGGGATAAGTAGTGTTTCTTCCCAATGAAGAGGCATATCTGCGAGAATTAAAAGATTTGTTGTTTGGTGAAAGTGAAATCCACATACGCAAGCGACAGAGATGTGAAGTGGCTGGTGCGTAGTGCAGGCTGGGGGGGTTGGCGAGCAAAGTGAGCAGGGGGTGAAGGCCCCTTTGTACTTTAATAAAAACAGGGTACTTGTGTGTTATAATCCAGCCACTCAACCCAGAAAGCGCTTCACCATTCACTCATGCGTAGAACCTCCAATGGCGATGAGCTTTTCGAAGTTATACTTAACGACATTAGAAACTTTGCCTCAGAAGTCATGTTTCAAAAGTAATTAAAATCAAATTTTACCATTTTACCAAAGTTTTTTCTCTTGCTTGTACTGAGGTTATAACACACGAGTACCAAAACAGTTCTGGGAAACCCAGAAGAAATTGATAAAAATGGCTGATCTCAACAACTTTGGAATGATTATATGGTTCTCCTTCAGAACAGCTACAGGTTGGACCAATACACGATTTTATGATCAGAAATAATTGACACAAAAGGGAAAATCTTTTTGATACTCTCAACAAAGAAAGGAAAAAGAAAATCTGCTGCTAATTAATTGACCAAATGTTGGGGCCTTAGACCTCAGTTAACAGATTTCACAAACATTACTAACGCTGTTCAAATACATTTTTTTCACTGCAAAAGCAAGCGCACCTTCTCAAACGCATGCTGCCTATCGGCATTCTTCTCGAGCCACAGCATGACTGCCTCAAAAACGGTTTCCTCCTTTTCCACGTTCAACTCGTCGCTGGCGATGATTTCGGTCAGCTTGTCGGCACAGAGTGACAGGAACTCCTCCTGCCTGCATACCGTACTGAAGTGCTGCAGTATGAACTCCATACTCTTGCATACCAGTTCGGTGCAGGCATGAGCCTCGGCAAAGCAGTGGATGCCAACGCAGTTCAGCTCATCCATCTGACGCTCCATGAACTTGCAGCAGGCTTCCCTCACTGCCATGATATCTAAAAGGTTGGCAGCTGCCAACAAGGCCTGGACGTTGGCCTTGGTGATGATCACCTCAGCTGTGTAGGCATAGTTAATCAGCATACTGATCATCTGGGGTTCCACTCCGTTAATAGCAACCCGCTCCTGCTTGGACTCCATCAGGTCCGTGGAGAACATTGCTTGGAAGTACGAGCTGAAGGAAGCAAGGACAATCCGGTGGCACGGAAACTCCTGCCCCCCACAACACAGGATCACGTCACAAAAGGCATTGTTCAAGCGCAAACTGTTCAGGCCCTTCAGGACCTTGCTGGAGTGCTTCCTCTCAACAAACACATAGTCCTCTTTGTCCAGGGGGACCGCAGAGCAGCCAGGATCTGTAGAATCTGTAGAAGCAGTGACAGCCGAAGGAGCCACGATGTCCATCTTTCCATTGCCCTTCCCGGCAAGGGTGTCACTGGGCTCTGGCCCACAGGGAGTGAATTCTATTCTGCTCAACGCTAGAAAAAAAGAAAAAGACTTTAAAACAGTGTGACTCGGACAGGTCCTCTTTAACTGCACAGAGTGTAATGGCATGAATGGTTAATGGCAGTTCAAATCAGGCTATGGAGCATCATGGGAAAAGTTAGGCTGCAGCTTTTGTTTTTGTGTTTACCTATACAAATGAAGGGACAATGTTGTATACTCACAATTTCTGCAGCTGGATAAATGTTGTAACCACCAGGAGGCGTGGCAGTACCCCAAACCACTGTACACAACACAGTCCTGGGTTCAAATAGAAGACACAAAACCGCCATAGGGATCCACGTTTGGGCCCTGGTACCCTTCAGCCCCATTGTAAACCACAGGAACAGAGAAGGTATTTTTTTTAATGTATAAAAAAAAAGAGCTTCACTTCAAAGCACAATATTACATGCTAAATTAGTTTATGCCACAACTGTGAAGAACTAACTTTGACTTGAAAAATACCAAACAAATCCTTTAAGAGCTGTCCTCTGTATGCAGTGAAAGGGGTGGAATAGTCGAAATTAGTCTGGACTGCCAGGACTTGGGGGCTTCGCTACAGCAGGTGTTCCCCATAGTTAAGTGCTGCCCACTTTATGTAGTGGAATTAGTAGAGATCAGCAGTGAATATCAGTGGTTAAGAGCTGTGTGTAGTGAAGATGGTCCAATCAGTCAAGAGCAGGGGGGGATTCGAACACTGCCTGGCAAATTAACAGCTCTTGGGGGGTGATTGGGTAGTGAAGGAGGTCAAATGGAATCTGCAGGGGCCGAAAAGGGATGGAGGAAAAGTCACAGAGGAATTAGGAAAGGGTTGGACCACAGCACACATTCACAGATATTATTATCAATACCAGGAAATATAAAATGAGCCATCCAATGTGATGTGATTTTCATGTTGATTTTCAGAGATTAAGGTGCCAAAGGATCTCAGTTGTGTCGAGACTGGTGGCATCCATGCGGAAGGCTGGGTGCATTTGTTAGGTGTTGTTCTGTGGAACACTCGACTTCGGCAGTGTTGCGAACAGACCATTTGATGGGCACTGATTCACAGTGCAGAGAAGGGGCAGGATTTTGTTATATTTAATTCCCGGATACAAATTAGCAGCTACATTCATTCCTGTGTTTTTAATTTCGCTACAGATGTGACTGTAACGTCAGGGGCATTGCAATGTTCAACACCTTGACAAAAATACTCTTATTTCTCCTTGCCTGCTGATTACGTCAGATTGCCAGCAAACACACTACTCCCACTCTACTGCACATACTTCATCCACCTTAATAAAAGGATAATTGAGTGTCTGTCAGGTCGGTATGTCTCTGTCATTCCAAAAGAAGCCATGACACAAACAATGTTAGAAATGAAATGCATTGCATTTCTCATTCCAACAGATTGCACATCACAAACATTAACATTACTTTTTACAAATCCCATACCAAATGGCATAAAACAGAGACGTGCATTGCATGGTGGGCTGCACATGGTAACACTGAGGATGCTACATTCATTACTTTGATTTTAACCCATCTTAAACAAGAAGCACAGCTAATAATAATAATAAATGAACAAGTGTCTGTCCAGTCGCTACATCTCCGTTATTCCCATAGAGGGTGCGTTACAAACATTTTAATAATTAAATGCGTTTCATCTGTCATTCTAACAGATGGTGCATCACAAACATTAACACTTCTTTTATGAATCCTATACCAAATGGCACATATTAGAGACATATGCTGGTATTTTTCACTCTAACAGATGGCACATCACAACCATTTGTAGTAATGCATTTTATTACTACAAATATTTGTGATGCACCATCTATTGGAATGACACTGATATAGCTACTGGAGTGACACTTGTCCATTTATTACCATTAGCTGTGCCATTTATTTAAGATGGGTTGACATCAAAGTAATTAACGAGGACCTTAGCGTTACCATTTGCAGTCCACCATGCAATGCACATGTCTCTGTTTCATGCCATTCGGTATGATTTGTAAAAGGAATGTTAATGTTTTTGATGCTGCAACTTTTGGAATGAGAATTGCAATGCATTTTATTACTACAAATGTTGGTGATGAGCCATCTGTTGGAATGACAAATGCATTTTATTACTACATGCATTACGAAATACATTCCGATATGGTGCATTGAAAACATTAACAATAAGGTTTATGCTGATTACTTCGATTTCAACCCATCTTAGACAGGTAGCACAGCTAGTAAAAGGACAAGTGTCTGTGCATCTGTCTGGTTCCTATGTCTCTATCGTTACAAAAGATGACACATTGCAAGTATTTCTAGGAATAAAAGTTGTGCATTTTTTATTCCAATAGCCGCCACATCACAAACATTTGTAGCAATGCAGATGTAATGCACCATCTGTTGGAATGACAAGTACAATGAATTTTATTACTACAAATGTGGGTGATGAGCCATCTGTTGGAATGACAAATACATTTTATTGCTACATGCATTACGAAATACATTCCAATATGGTGTATTAAAAACGTTAACAATGAGGTTAGAAAACATATGAGAAAACATATCAAGTAACACCAACCCTCATCTACACCAATACTTGACTAGTTTATCTGAACAAGTACTTGGATATTCTGGTCAAGTTCCCAAAGTTTTTTCATCAGGTTTTGCAAAACACAAATCAAAGAATCCAACAAAACGCTCCTGAATCACACAAGCAATGTCCACAAACGTCATTATAATAGTCAGCTATACACGATATGAAATGCCTGCCGTCTCGTCTACAAAGCACAAATAAAAAACGATGGTTTGACGACATTCTTCATCTCCTAAAGAAGTAACATGAAAATAATTTTGTGTAGACTGCGTCCTGTCAGAATTCCAGAAAACACAGATAATAACAACGTGAGCTGTCAAGATGTGAGCAGGCTTTGCGACCAGTTTTGTAAATGATGTCCTTATTGACAGAATCTCCACAATCATCACATCCCTTGGTGGCAACAAAACAGCGACATTCTACGTTTTACACTCCTAACAGGAGAAAAAGAGCACTTGGGCCAACGCAGGGGGAAATGGGCAGAGGCTTGGACCATTGCAGTGACACCCTTATGCACGTCCGTGGATTTGGACACTCGGGCGCCTTTGTGCATCTGCAGGTCACCTTTCCACAATTTAACATGAAATTCTCATTGGGTTCCAATTTAATCTTTCATATGCACTCACTGTCACGAACACACACGAGCGTGAACATGACCGGTCACATGCACGCGCACACCTAGCTGGTGTCAAATACACGTGCACGTGTGCGCGCATCACTCCCTCAGTATCAAAAACCCACGCGAGAACTGTTTCTTTCTCACCAAGTCACGCACACTTGGCTGTGTCTACTGAACGATGCGCAGAACGCCACAATCTCTTAAAAAAAAAGGCACCGGGTGACATTTGAAAACAGCACTCGCCAGACAATTTCAAGTAAACCTCAATTTAAAAAAAAAGGACACTGAAGCTCGGCTCGCACTCACGCAACAGTCCGCCTTCCTCCGACGAAGTCGTTCTGGCCAGAGCCTCCCTGCTCTATCGCCTCTAACGCAAAGCAAGGACCGCCGCTCGCCTTTACGTTTCGTGCGTCGGGCAGCAACTCTACCACAGAAACACTCGTGACGTCACGGCAGTGAGGCGGGCTGGGGGCGCGCTGCCAAGAAAAAGGAAAAAAAAAGAGAAGTGAGAGTGAAAGAAAAGCAGCTCGCCCTCTACTGGCGGGATGGAAAAACTGAACTTTCGGATTGATTTTTTTCTGTAGCTTCACTGCTGACTTGGATAAAATAAAAAGACGAGCATTCTCCGTTTTAGCAAACACGGACGTTTATTTCAGAATGCCCTGAAAAAACGTCAAGAGGATTAAACGTTTGCGGACGGTTGCCTTTTATTTGTTATTTATCTATTTTTTGCCACCGTCACTCGGAGATTCCTTGTTTTAACTTTAATACAAGAGCACCGCGGTCAATATTTAACTAAGGAGTCGTCTCGTGTGGTCTACGTGTTAATAGAAAAGCGAAGTGAAACGAGAACAAGCGCAGACGAGGGAAGACCGAGAGGTTGAGAAGCGATCAAGAGCGCTGAAGAGGAAAGAGATCGAGATCTGGACGGAACCAGGTGTGTACGGACGGGCTGGCCACTTGGACTAGCGGGGCTTGATTAAGAACTTCATAGGCCCTAAGCATTTAAAAGATTTTGGCGCCCCCATATATGCCTAATTCAAAACATAAACCATAATAAACTGTAAAATAAAGTTGTATTTTGCGAAATGAAGCAAAAGTTACAGTAAAATGGAAAATAGAGTTTATTTGTGAATAATTCCACTTGATTTATATTTGAAAAGTTTCCTCTTGCTTTTTTCTAATTGCAAAGTCTTTGATCACATCGTGAAAATGAATCTTACGTAAGATATCTACTTCTATACTTAATTGAGATAAGGCATCCAGCCTACCTCTATTATTACTATTTTATTATTTTTGTTATTACTGTATGAATATGTTTATCATTTTTCATTTAACGTGGGAGCCCCTTTCTGTGGACCCTGTTTCAGCGGCACCATTTGCAGTTTTGCACTATATGATCCATGGTAAATCCGGCAATGGAAAATTTCCGTGGCACCGATCCCCCCCAATCTTCCTTTGATACGCAAAGCAATTTTTACTTAATGGTTAATCCAGCCGTGCGCGTAGGACAGGGCGGAAAGGGAAAGGCGATCCGTATAGGAGGAGACGAGGACATCGGGAGAGCGATCGGGGTCACTGGAAATGGAGTGAGAAGAGAAAACGAGAGAGCTAAAGCGGCAGGAATCGGATTACGTGTTCACATGATAACCACCGCAGCGGGTACATACAACGAGTCAAACAGCGGAGCTTTGATTTTAGATCAGATATGGGCAAAGGGTTTACAAGAAATCAAATGGGATCTTTAGATCATCAGGTGTGTGAAGGGAAATGAGCTGTCTAAAGAGCCATGGATCAAAGTTCTTTTTATGAACAGTAGTAACACCAGGGGACATACGTGAAAGTGTCACCCTGTGAACATACAGTTAGGTCCATAAATATTTGGAAAGAGACAACTTTTTTCTCATTTTGGTTCTGTACATTACCACAATGAATTTTAAATGAAACAACTCGGATGCAGTTGAAGTGCAGACTTTCAGCTTTAATTCAGTGGCTTGAACAAAACGATTGCATAAAAATGTGAGGCAACTAAAGTATTTTTTTTAACACAATCCCTTCATTTCAGGGGCTCAAAAGTAATTGGACAAATTAAATAACTGGAAATAAAATGTTAATTTCTAATACTTGGTTGAAAACCCTTTGCTGGCAATGCCAGCCTGAAGTCTTGAACTCCTGGACATCACCAGATGCTGGGTTTCCTCCTTTTTAATGCTCTGCCAGGCCTTTACTGCAGCGGCTTTACTTTCAGTTGCTGTTTGTTTGTGGGCCTTTCTGTCCGAAGTTTAGTCTTCAACAAGTGAAATGCACGCTCAGTTGGGTTAAGATCAGGTGACTGACTTAGCCATTCAAGAATTTTCCACTTCTTTGCTTTAATAAACTCCTGGGTTGCTTCGGCTGTATGTTTTGGGTCATTGTCCATCTGTATCATGAAACGCCGCCCAATCAATTTGACAGCATTTAGCTGGATTTGAGCAGACAGTATGTCTCTGAACACCTCAGAATTCATTCGTCTGCTTCTGTCCTGTGTCACATCATCAATAAACACTCGTGTCCCAGTGCCACTGGCAGCCATCACACTGCCTGACTCCACCGTGTTTTACAGATGATGTGCTATGCTTTGGATAATGAGCTGTTCCACGCCTTCTCCATACTTTTTTCTTGCCATCGTTCTGGTAGAGGTTGATCTTGGTTTCATCTGTCCAAAGAATGTTTTTCCAGAACTGTGCTGGCTTTTTTAGATGTTCTTTAGCAAAGTCCAATCTAGCCTTTTCTATTCTTGAGGCTTATGAGTGGCTTGCACCTTGCAGTGCACCCTCTGGATTTACTTTCATGCAGTCTTCTCTTTATGGTAGACTTGGATATCGATACGCCGACCCCCTGGAGAGTGTTGTTCACTTGGTTGGCTGTTGCGAAGGGGTTTCTCTTCACCATGGAAATGATTCTGTGATCATCCACCACTGTTGTCTTCCGTGGACGTCCAGGTCTTTTTGCGTTGCTGAGTTCACCAGTGCTTGCTTTCTTTCTCAGGATGTACCAAACTGTAGATTTTGCCACTCGTAATATTGTAGCAATTTCTCGGATGGGTTTTTTCTGTTTTCACAGCTTAAGGATGGCTTCTTTCCCCTGCATGGAGAGCTCCTTTGGCCGCATGTTGTCTGTTCACAGCAAAATCTTCCACATGCAAGCACCACACCTCAAATCAACTCCAGGCCTTTTATCTGCTTAATTGATAATGACATAACGACGGACTTGACCACACCTGCCATGAAATAGCCTTTGAGTCAATTGTCCAATTACTTTTGAGCCCCTGAAATGAAGGGATTGTGTTAAAAAAAAAATACTTTAGTTGCCTCACATTTTTGTGCAATCGTTTTGTTCAACCCACTGAATTAAAGCTGAAAGTCTGCACTTCAACTGCACCTGAGTTGTTTCATTTAAAATTCATTGTGGTAATGTACAGAACCAAAATTAGAAAAAAGTTGTCTCTCCAAATATTTATGGACCTAACTGTATATATGGACAAAATTAATCAAATGAATAAAAAGAGAAATAATACTGTGGAATAATTAACAACATGAAATGTGCAAATAAATAATTAAAAATGTCATGAGATTTATATTTTGGATACATATTTCCGTGCTGGTGCAGTTGTAGCACTGCTGCCTCATAGTAAGAAGAGCAGGGTCCACGTCTGGAGTCCTGCCTGCCTGGAGTTTGCAGGTTCCCTCTGGGACTGTCTGGCTTTATAAAGCCCCGACAGGAAAGGGGCGGGGCCAGCACTGGGCGGGTTCTGTGAGTGGCGGACAGAAAGGAGAGACAGGTTAGCGTGTGCGCCCGATCTCTCTCAGCCGAGCCAGGAAGGTGATCCCCAGGCACACATGCGTGACATTGCATCTAATGTAATTAATCCTATAATCATCCTAATATTCAAACAAATGAAACAGGACGAGTCTTATTTAACAAACTGTAAAAAGCAGCATTTTTTCACACCAATGCAGTTTATGGCACAGCAGCTCAGTAGTAGCACTGCTACCTCGTAGGAACAAGAAACGGGTTTGCTCCTGGGCTCTCCCTGTGTGGAGTTTGCATGTTCTCTCCCTGTCTGTGTGGAATTCCTCGAGGTGCTCTGGTTTCCTCTCACTATCTGAAGACATGCAGGTTAGGTGAATTAATAACCTTAGTGTGTGTGAGTGTTCAGTGTGTGTGTGTTCGCCTTGTCACTATTGTGACCTATACTAACTGGACTAGGCTCCAGCCAACACCCAACTCTGGCCTGGAAGAAGCAGGTTACAAAATAACATGGCATGCTTATTTCTTTATATATTTAATTATTTGACCCTACTCAAATATATAAATTATATATTATAGAATATATATTTTGGACAAAATAAAATAAAGAAATAAATACACAAATAAAAGGCATACTGGGCAGCATGGTGGTGCAGAGGGTAGCGCTGCTGCCTCGCAATTAGGAGACCTGGGTTCGCTTTCCGGGTCCTCGCTTCGTGGAGTTTGCATGTTCTCCCACAGTCCAAAGACATGCAGGCTAGGTGCATTGGTGATTCTAAATTGTCCCGTGTGTGTGCACGCCCTGCGGTGGGCTGGTACCCTACCCGGGGTTTGTTTCCTGCCTTGTGCCCTGTGTTGGCTGGGATTGGCTCCAGCAGACCCCCGTGACCCTGTAGTTCGGATATAGCGGGTTGGGTAATGGATGGATGGATGGATAAAAGGCATACTATTTAATGTGACAATGAATGAGGAAAAAGAGTACGTTGGTGTAAAATAAACAAATAAATGAAATAAATTGGCCATGGAATATGTTGTTTGCTTGATTATTTATTTATTTTATTTTGTTCGTAATATTTCTCCAAACGCAACCTGAAGTACAGCTTGAATTTGAAACGGATCCTTTCACTAGTTAAAGCTGAGTGGGCGGGCTCTAATGAGTACTTCTTATTGATTGGTGAATCACCTGCCGCCCTGAAGTAATAACTGTCACTTTCACTCGTCAAAGTCAGGAGGGCCATCTGTGTGGGGCTGACTTGTGCCTCAAGTTATTTAAAGGCGCAGCCCGTTGCGAAAAGCATGGGACAAACCTTCAGCAGGACCCAGCTAATCCTAAAAAAAGGTCGCAGTTACCTTTTTGATTTTGCACGGGGCCAGGCTTGTATGGCAGCTATTTTAGTCCACTGTGGCTCGTCTTGACCTTGTCCTACTATACTCAGCAAAAAAAGAAACGTCCCCTGACTTTCAACTGTTTTTACTTTCAGTAGACTTAATGTGTAAATATTTGTATGAACACTAAAAGAGTCAACACCATAAGACATAAACTAAAAATGTTTCACAATGTGTCCCTGAATGAAGGGAGGCTCAAAATCAAAAGTACCAGTCAGTATCTGGTGTGGCCACCAGCTGCTTGAAGTACTGCAGTGCATCTCCTCCTCATGGACTGGACCAGATTTGTCAGTTCTTGCTGTGAGATGTTACCCCACTCTTC
>JANRMT010062861.1:7993497-8031882 GCA_026402145.1 Polypterus bichir lapradei | reverse complement strand
TTGCCACTCCCTCTGTTCTCTCATTGGTCTCTTTGTGTCTCTCTGCTGTCTCATTTGTCCTTTATTGTTCTCCGTCCCAGTTTTCGTGCTCTTTTCTTTTCTTTCAGGATTTTCTCAAATTACCTTTTAGATTTCTCTGGCCTCTTGTCTTAAGTTGCTTTCTTATCTCATGGTGGCTGTCCCAACTATGTGCTGAAGGACCACTTCACTGGGGTATAACATAATTAAGATGGGGTCTGCACCTCCAACTACTGACTTCCAATCTGTAAAATGATAAATTACTTCCCCCTAAGATTCCTGTCCAAAAGATCGGCTATCTTCTTTATTGTAGATCAGCATCACATTGTAGGGCACAGCTGAGGGACCCCAATTTTTACTTTTGCTCCCCGTGTCTCTCAGCAGTGGGAGCGTGCCGTCCAGACTGGAGAGAAATGGACGATGAGCTGATGAAGAAAGCTGTGGTGTACGTGGACAGCCGAGAAGCTGCACTAAAGGAGTCCGGTGATGTCATTCTGTCCAGGGTAGGCTTGAATGCTCTTTTGTCACACTGTCCCCCAGCACCCATCCCAGCCACTTGCCACCATTTCGACTCAAGTGATGCATTAGCTGTATAACATATGGGCTTTCATGTCAGTTAACATCACAAGAAGCAAACTACACGTCCTTACAGTAAAAGGAGCAAAGGGTTACAGAGAGATGTGCTGTTGGTGATCCACCCATCCATTACTGGACCTCCTTTAGGTTTGAGGGTTTTTAATCAATTAAGCAATCTTTATTTTTCTAGTACCGTTTACAACATGCACCATCACAAGAAATATAAGAATGGGGGAATGGTGTGAAGCACAGCAGGCTCAGTTCTTTTTATGGCAAAGGGTGACAGGTGCAAGTACAAGGTGGGAGGACAGGGTGGGAGTTCTTTCATGCGTTATTGTTTTCATGTCTGACCAGTGGGGGGAGATCAAGTCAGGCTCCAGCCCCCTGATCACTTCTGAAATGGGAAGCCTCATTCTCAGGAGCCTGCTTGCTTTTATAAATGGGTGGGCAGGATTCCAAACTGGGCGGCCTTCCAGCCGAACTACAAAACCTGTTTGTTTCATTTTTGTCTCTCTGTTTACAGGCAGAGATATTCTCTGAGTTGGGGGACGTGGTGAATGGGACGAAACCTGCCCTGTCTGAAAGGACGTCTGTGTTCAAATCCCTGGGTAAGAACAAAGAGCTTTTTCAGAGCCCAGTAATTGGAGCACAAAGATGGCTGCAGTTTTACCTGCCTGCCTCGCGCCCCCTGCTGCCTTCGTCTCCTGTCACTCATTTGATGGAAGTACCAGCTTTGTTATTTTCATAATTATAATTAAAACTTCTACATTTCTTGTTCCTTTAGGAATTTTGTCACATGTTAATCTTAAGTCTTCCTAGGCTTCTCTTGCTCAGATTGCCTAGAGCACAGTTTTTAAATGAAAATGTAGTCACATGGGCTTAGCCTTATGTTGCTTTCCGTTTACCTCACAAGTCGGATTTCGGAGCTGGCAATGACATCACACCTGAGTTGACCTCGTTCCAGTAAAATGTTTGGAAAACCAATATGGATGCCTCCAGGAGAACCTTTGTTATACTTACTTTTTTGAAACTACCATGCATTACATGATATTTTGCAAATCCAAACAGCGTAGCAACGTGTCAACAGATAGACGTTGGACAGTAAGTACCATGTTTACAACTGATTTAATGAGACACAAATAGACAAAAGTGCTAGTAAACTGTAGAATACTGCAGCTTTCGCTAACATTGGGGCTGTACTCCACCATTTTGGATTGATGTCATGATTTGAATTCGGACAAGCATGGACTTGACAGACGAGGCTGAGGTTTCCAAGTAGGAAATCTAACATGTGGGGTGCAAATTCCGACTTCCCAGTTCAAGTGGAATGCAGCATTAGACTACCCTGGTGCACTTCCTCATATAGCTTACCCTCCCCCACCTTCCTCCAATGCCCTCCCACCACCCCATCATACTAGAAGGACCTTCAGCAGCCGCAGCTCACCCTCACCCTTAAGCCTATGGGTCCTCCGTCAACTTTTTTTTTCTTTCTTTTACATCTCAAAAATTTCTCAGATACCTTGGATGACCCCACTAGCTGCTGCTTGTTTTGAGGTTCCTTTATTCCAATCTGCATGGCATCACAGTGCCAGTTTCAGTTTCTGCCTGTTTTTTTCACCACCATTTTTTTCTATCATATTTTTTTAGGTATGGGAATCCAGGATGCTGTGTCTGCCAAGCTGGTGTTTGACCACTGGAAAGCTTGTCCCTGAACAAGTCCAGCTCTCATCCGGTCCTTAGTCCAATGAAGGCTGGTGATGACGCACAGATTAGATTGGAACCTTTGCAACTCCAAGCAACTCTGAGAACTATGACTATCACGTGCATTAGAGAATGATTTATGCACCATAAAACTTTACTGTGATTAAATCACAAGGCGTTCACTTCCTCAAGCTGGCTCACATTGAGGCAATGCCAGGAGTACGGGCCTTTAAATGTTTAGAAGGAAATTTGTGTCCTGGATGGAATACTGCTTGAGTGATTAAAGAGCACACACACACACAGAAACGTCCAAGTTTGGCCTTTTGTTTTGTCTCCTATGCAAGTTTCTCCTGCCTGGTGTCATCCCAGCCCAATGAGGAGAGGAGCTTCACTCACTGGCACTCCTGGTGTATGTGAGCTGCCATGAGTGGAACTTCTTGAGATGTCTTCATGGAACACAGGCTTGTCATGAAATGATTGTGCTTTGAATATTTCACGCAGTTTTTGTCATGTGGACCTTTTGTACCCATGGGTACATCCGAATATCGGATTCGGTTTGTATTTAAAGTATCGAAAATTGTTTTTCACCATTTCCAATGCCATTTTTTTTGTCTGAGACTTAGTTATTTTTTGACTCTGGCATTAGGATGTGGCTTTAGGCTGCCATGGGTGTGCCATGAGTGTGGCCTCAGAGGTGGTGACTTTTGACATCATCTATGCGAAAGATAGATACAGTTGTGCTTGAAAGTTTGTGAACCCTTTAGAATTTTCTATATTTCTGCAAAAATATGACCTAAAACATCATCAGATTTTCACTCAAGTCCTAAAAGTAGATAAAGAGAAACCAGTTAAACAAATGAGACAAAAATATTATACTTGGTCATTTATTTATTAAGGAAAATGATCGAATATTACATATTTGTGAGTGGTAAAAGTATGTGAACCTTTGCTTTCAGTATCTGGTGTGACCCCACTTTGTACATTTCCGTTAACTTTTGCTCATTCCTGCACACCGGCTTGGAGGAATTTTCGCCCATTCCTCCGTACAGAACAGCTTCAACTCTGGGATGTTGGTGGGTTTCCTCACATGAACTGCTCGCTTCAGGTCTTTCCACAACATTTCGATTAGATTAAGGTCAGGACTTTGACTTGGCCATTCCAGAACATTAACTTTATTCTTCTTTAGCCATTCTTTGGTAGAACGACTTGTGTGCTTAGGGTCGTTGTCTTGCCGCATGACCCACCTTCTCTTGAGATTCAGTTCATGGACAGATGTCCTGACATTTTCCTTTAGAATTCTCTGATATAATTCAGAATTTATTGTTCCATCAATGAAGGCAAGCCGTCCTGGCCCAGATGCAGCACAACAGGCCCAAACCATGATACTACCACCACCATGTTTCACAGATGGGATAAGGTTCTTATGCTGGAATGCAGTGTTTTCCTTTCTCCAAACGTAACGCTTTTCATTTAAACCAAAAAGTTCTATTTTGGTCTCATCCGTCCACAAAACGTTCTTCCAATAGTCTTCCGGTTTGTCCTCGTGATCTTTAGCAAACTGCAGACGAGCAGCAATTTTTTTTTGGAGAGCAGTGGCTTTCTCCTTGCAACCCTGCCATGCACGCCATTGTTGTTCAGTGTTCTCCTGATGGTGGACTCATGAACATGAACATTAGCCAATGTGAGAGAGGCCTTCAGTTGCTTAGAAGTTACCCTGGGGTCCTTTGTGACCTCGCCGACTATTACACGCCTTGCTCTTGGAGTGATCTTTGTTGGTCGACCACTCCTGGGGAGGGTAACAATGGTCTTGAATTTCCTCCATTTGTACACAATCTGTCTGACTGTGGATTGGTGGAGTCCAAACTCTTTAGAGATGGTTTTGTAACCTTTTCCAGCCTGATGAGCATCAACAAGTCTTTTTCTGAGGTCCTCAGGAATCTCCTTTGTTCATGCCATAATACACTCCCACAAACATGTGTTGTGAAGAGCAGACTTTGATAGATCCTGTCCTTTAAATAACACAGGGTGCCCACTTGCACCTGATTGGCATCCCATTGATTGAAAACACCGGACACCTGACACCTCACCTTCAAACTAACTGATCATCCTAGAGGTTCACGTACTTTTGCCACTCACAAATATGTAATATTCGATCATTTTCCTCAATAAATAAATTACCAAGTATAATATTTTTGTCTCATTTGTTTAACTGGTTTCTCTTTATCTACTTTTAGGGTTTGAGTGAAAATCTGATGATGTTTTAGGTCATATTTATGCAGAAATATAGAAAATTCTAAAGGGTTCACAAACTTTTAAGCACAACTGTAGATAGATAGATAGACAGATAGATAGATAGTGTGATGGATGGCCGGAGATCGTCCCCTACTGGGAGACATGGAGGAGCAGAGAACCAGGAGAAGGGCAATTTATACCCCGGGACATGAGAGTGGCACAATGGGTAGCGTTGCTGCCTTGCAGTTAGGAGATCTGTGGGTTTGCTTCCCGGGTCCTCCCTGTGTGGAGTTTGCATGTTCTTCCCGAGGGTTTCCTCCAGGTGCTCCGGTTTCCTCCCACAGTCCAAAGATCCTAAATTGTCCCTAGTGTGTGCTTAGTGTGTGTGTGTATGCACGCACCCTGCCTGGGGTTTGCTTCCTGCCTTGCACCCTGTGTTGGCTGGGATTGGCTCCAGCAGACCCCTGTGACCCTGTAGTTAGGATATAGCGGGTTGGATAATGGATGGATGGATGGACATGAGAGGGCAGCCCCCCTGGGTTGTATTGGGGCCATGGGCTTGGGGCTTAGAAGTTCAAACCTGTTGGGGTCCATGGCCACCGCCAGGGGACGCCTGGACAGCTCCAGAAACAAGATCTGTAGCACTTCCGCCACACATGGAAGTGCTGCCTGAAGAGGAGCTGGAATCATGAGCAGCGCTTCCGCCACACTCGGAAGTGCTGCCGGAGGTTAATCGGGAAGCACCTCAATATAAAAGGGGCCGCCTCACTCCATTCAGCCGGAGTCAGGTGGCAGAGGACGGAGCTTGCGATAGAGGAGTGGAGGCAGCAGTGAAGTAAAAGAGAAGTGGAGAAGAGGGTGACTGGTGCAGGGGCACTGGGTTCTGTGTGGGACTGATTACAACTGTAAATATTGTAAATAAACGTGTGTCTGGTTTAGAACCATTTTCACCCACCCACAGTCTCCATAAAGACATAGCAGCACTGGAAAAATCCTGAGAAGAAACGACTTGGCTGATTCTAGGGCTACAGGGGATGAGTTATGAGGAAAGATTACAGTTTTTCTCGATTGCTAAAACACTAAACCCTATTGTCTGAACCAAATTCTCAGTTGCCTGAACCCACTTATTGAATCAGTCACACTTTTGGCAAAACCTTAAGCACTTTTCACCTGTTTAGACACATCTTGTCAACACATTGTCATTGTGATGCACCTGTGTTGCATAATGGTGAGCACAGGTGGCAAAAGTCAAACACAATTAAAGCTCAGTTGTCACCGGTTGAACACAACAACTCAAAATTTATCACACTTGTGGCTAATGATGTGAGGGTACATATAAGCCAGAGCACTGGTTTGTGAGGCACTACAATGGATAGAAATCTAAGAAGAGGAGTTCATGTGAGAGGAGGTCGAGCAGGTCAAGGTGGTCGAGGTGGTCAGCGAGGACAAAGAACAGTAATATCTAATGAAATCAGAGCTGCTGTGATTGACCATGTTCTTGTCCATGGTATGACAATGAAGGAGGTTGGACTAAGGGTACAACCAAACATCAGTAGATTCACTGTGTCCACCATAATCCGAAGATTTAGAGAAGAGAACAGGTAGTTACCTTTTTTGACATTATAGTATATAAATGTTGACAACAATTACATATGTACAATGACTGTACTATATACTGTACCACAGTAAACATGTTTCAGTACATCACTGTGCCAGTGTACTGTAGTATTGTAATGGAGGGTTAGTCTGACTGTTTGTAGGCCTATTCCATGTATGTATTTTTGTAAGTGCATGTTCTCTTTTTGTAGAATTGAAAGACTGCCACATGGGGGTGGTAGGACATCTATGTTCTCCCCACACCAAGAGACCCTAATTGTCGACATGGTCCGTGAGAACAACACCATTAAACTGCGTGAAATTCAGCTGAGGATCATTGAGGACCATGTGCATTTTGAGGGTATTGACAGTGTCAGCCTCTCTACTGTTGACCGTGTCCTCAAGCGCAACAGACTGCGCATGAAACAGCTGTACAGAGTGCCCTTTGAACGCAACTCTGATAGAGTCAAAGAGCAAAGATTCCAGTATGTACAGGTTGGTATATATCCAGATTCATAAATGTTGGTTACTGTAAGTAGTGATTTACTGTAGTTGGCCTACATCACTTACAAAAATATATATCTATTCCTACAGAGAGTTTTTGAACTGGATGCAATGGAAAAACTCCATGAATACATCTACATGGATGAAGCTGGGTTTAATCTCACCAAAAGGAGAAGGAGAGGCCGTAGTGTGATTGGCCAACGGGCCATTGTTGGTGTTCCTGGGCAGCGTGGTGGCAATGTCACACTGTGTGTTGCCATCAGCAATCATGGTGTTGTCCACCATCAGGCCAACCTAGGGCCCTACAACACACACCAGCTCCTCATTTTCCTCAATCACATGCGAGATGCTCTGTTAGGGCAGCAGGATGAGCAACCCATCTATGTCGTTGTTTGGGACAGTGTGAGTTTTCACAGAGGCCTCCAGGTTAGAGAGTGGTTCAATATGAACCAAGGTTTTATCAATCTTTGCCTTCCACCGTACTCCCCTTTCCTGAACCCCATTGAAGATTTCTTCTCCTCATGGCGGTGGAAGGTATATGAACGCATGGGTGACATGGGTGTGGAGGCATGTCAAGCCTGGATACGGCATGCCAGGGTTTTTTTCCCCCGTTGCCTGGCCAGAGAAAATGTGGCCTGTGGTGTAGATGAAGTCCTGTGGCCTGACCCAGTACGGAGAAATGATGCTGTGGCGGAGTAATGCACTTCTTTTCTTTGTACTTCATTTGTATATTTTTGTGCTTTATTTTTACGTACAAGTGCTACATGTAAATGCACAGAATTTCTGTTTTTTTGCAAATTCTTTTTTCTATGTACAAGTGTTAAAAATGCCCAGGTATTTTGTTTTGCAACATGCATTTAGCCTAAATAAACATTTATTTCTACCGCTTCATGTCCTGAGCATTGTGTTTTCCTTTTTTCTATGTAGTGTTTAGTGACTACTCAGTAGAGTATTTAATTTAGATTGACTTGAGGCATGATTTGACAGCATAGTTCAGTTTTGAGCACAGATTGAACTGTTTTGGGGTGAAAGTTTGGTTTTGCAAGAAGAGTCAGAGGTTTTGTGAATGTAGCTTGAAAATTGGGTTTTGTGTTCACAGTTTAGGGAAAAGGAGAGCAGCTTTCCAGGAATGTGTCTTAGCAATCGAGAAAAACTGTAAAAGAGCTGAGCTTTTACAGGAGATGAAGAGGAGACCTGACTGAAGAGTTTAAAATGATGAAGGGAATTAGTCCAGGGGATCGAGACGGTGACTTTAAAATGAGTTCATCAAGAACACAGAGATAGAGATGGAAACTTGTTAAGGGTAAATTTCACACAAACATTAGGAAGTCTGTCTTCACACTAAGATGCACAGACACTTGGAAAAAGTGACCAAGTAGTGTGGCAGACAGCAGGACTGTAGGGACTTTCAAAACTCAATGTTATTTTGGAAAACAGTAAGTAGACAGGACTGGCGAGCTTTGTTGGCCTGAGTGGCCTGCTCATTTCCACATTGTTCTGATGTGTAATTTAACATCCTTAAGGCGACATAATCCAACAAGTATGGCCGTTGTTATGGAAGGACCAGCAAAGGGAAACACACATTTTGAATGGTATAATGTTAACTTCGTGTGTTTCGATTGCGGACCTCTGTACACTGGATGAACCTTACATTCCTCTTACTTTGGAAGGCTTGTTACCATTTTTTTTCTTCAGACTTTCCAGCCCTGGTGTGGACTTGACGCCTGGGACACACAGACTTACACCGCATGGTGTCTTACACCAACCACTTGCATTTGTTTATTGGACATTCTCACCCTCTTATATAGCTTTATATGCAGTATATATATATCTATATATATAATTCACTAAGGCAAGACACCCATGGAAAGCACGCCGGAAGAGGCGTGGATTCACTAAGCCGCCGACAAGTGAGACACCTATGGCGCACGCAGGGAGGAGCCACGCCCACCAACTCCAAGACCATTGGATACGACGACAACTCGCAGAGCCACGCCCACCAACTCGGACGCGATGACACAGAAAGAACGGTGTCATTTATATTCGTCTGTCGTAGAGGCCTCATGTACCTCCGAGCCACCTTGACTGTTCATAGAGGCATGTTTCTCGCGGAGGTGAGTCGCCATATGCAGCGTGTAAACGGTTTGCGAGGGGTATCCCATGGGATCCTTAAAACAATCCTTTACAACTGAGGTTAAAACACAATGAAGTAAGCAGTCTTTAAAAACCGAGTTTTTGGTTACGACGCACGACCGCGTGCACCATAGCTAACTGTTTTACACGCTACATACAGCGATTCGCATCCGCGACAAACGTGCGTCTTCTTCACTCACGGACAATTATATGTTGCTCTCTCCAGAGTTCCATCTTTTCATTCACTTTGTGTTGTATCCTCAAACCCTCCCTTTTTAGACAACTGTGTCTTTCCAGAAGTGTTCAACCATCAATAAATAATTATGCAGCGTTTCTTATGCAGCGGGTTCACTATTGTGTTCTATTTTGCTCTCTCCAGAGTTCCATCTTTTCATTCACTTACTGTTTTATTCTGACACCAACCCGTTTTAGACAACCGTGTCTTTCCACAAGTGTTTAGCATTCGATAAATAATTATGCATGAGATTGAGCGTGTGTCTACCCAGCGCAGAGAGGCGTGGGTAAGCCATTGAACCCCATTCGGGCTGCAAACCGTGGAATTCCCACTAAGTGCGACTCATACGCTCCCACTGATTACGTCACTACCCTTTCTACACACCCCCCTCCCACCTCGCTACTACCGTGGTCGGGTGTCTTGGTGGATTATAAATAGAAAAGCAGCCAAAACCGCACAGAGCAATGAAAAGTCTACGTGAGTCACAGGTGCATCTGCACTGTGCAAAGACGACAACGACTCAAGTGACGAGTTGGAGGTGGGCACATGAGCGGGCAGTGCATACTGAACGAGAAATCAGCAGACTAGCATGACGGAGGGAGCGGAATAGACGTCCTTCTCCTCTCCTCCCGGTCCGCCAGTTTTCAGTCACGGACGATTGTGTGTTGGTTCATTCCGTGCATTGTTACAATGTTGCTTTTCTTGCTGATTTATTACATTACCGATTTTTCAAATGTTAATTTTCTCCCTGTCCTTAAAAATCATTAAAAAACCGGCCTGATTATGCGGCATATGGTACGCCGTGGGTTGGCTAGTATTAGATAATAAAAGAGACAGAGAGAGAGAGATTATTCTGATCATTTTTCTGGGTGATTAAATATCTATAATCAGACACTGTTTACTTGAATGTTTGAATCCATGTTTAGTATTACAATAAAGTTTCTGAGCCTTGTTTAGATTTTTGTAATTTTATTTTGGACCGTTTCCTCCGCCATTTTGGTTATCGTGGGTGTCACTATTTTCTCTTCCTGCGGTTTCGAGATTGTGGAGGTTGTGAAGTGAAAGTGAACTCATGTCGGGTTAGTAGGTTACTCGATAATCTCGTTCATGCCTTTGTGCTGAAGTACTTGTTCTTTCTGTGTACTTTTGGTTACAGCCCCGTTCTTGAGTATTTTTTCTTTGTCGTCTGTGCTAACGATCTCCCGGGTTTTGACTTTTTTTTGCTATGTCCTGACCAGTCTTTTCTCCTGATCAGCCTTGTTAAATCTGATGGACTCTCTGGCTAGCAATTTGCATAACGTGCTGCTGTTTTTAACTACCTGAATGAATACAGAGGGAGGAGGATGAGATGAGAAGAATGCAATGCTATCTTACTGTAAAAGTGTGAATTGGGGCGCATTCACTATCGACATCAAAATAGAGGCCAAAAGAGGGAAACGACTGCACTGTTAGCTTACTGAACGATTGCCAGGTTGCTAGGGATTTTTTAATTTTATTACGGCTTTTTGGTTGGCTTAGGTCTCAAGCTTTATGTAGGAATTTAAGGGAATCACTTATTTTTGTTCTTCTTTACGCTTCATTTCAATCTTCTATCATTTCGATTTTTATTTTTGATCTGTACCATCTTTCCACCGCCATTTTGACTCTAGTTGATAGGACGTTCCCAGTGGGGGCGTGTCCTCAGAGGTCATGATCCTGCCAGTCCTGCCAGTCACGATGCAACAGGATGAAAGGGTCATTTTAAGTTCACTTCCTCATCCGACTAAACGGATTCCAAAACCCTTCGCCATTAAATTCTCGGTTTCGTTTCGACGTCCTGGTTAAGAACTTTGCTTTTTTTTTTTCTTTTTCAACTTTGATTTTGTCTCACGTTTCTAGCTTGTTATTTGTTACTTTGATCTATTGCTGCTTCGTCTTTTGACGACGTCTTTTGCTCCCAGTCGTCTTGGCACAATAATGAATGAAACAGAAGAACGACAAATGGTGCTTCTTTACTAACAGGTGCCCAAACACCCTTAATGTCCTCTTACCACCAAATGCTGCATGGGAAACCCAATCATCCATACAGTACATAACATTTATTGATGTTTGGGGGCAGCACAACAAATGAATTTCGGTTTCGCTTTAGATCAGGTGTCCCTAAATACATTGTATTTACCATGTATTGCCTGTATAATTACAGAATAACTAGGTGTTATTACCTTGTACTTATTCAATTGTAATTGTAATTAGTACTCAATTGTAATTGTTATTCCACAATATTTTAAAGTACACTAGAGGGCACTTGCCAACCTCTGGGTTTGGTTAACCGGATATGCAATTTAAAGAGATTGTTATTTTCCTGGGTTACATATGCATTATAGAACTAACTATTTTACATTTCAGGTGTTAATTTACCATAGTTTTAAATAGTAAAACGTAATAAATTTAAATAAAATGATGTTACATGTTGCGTTAGAGGTATTCGTTCCGTTATATATTTTCGTTCTGTTTGTATTTGATATTAACACGCAAATACTTTTTAAAATTTTACTTTCACTGTAAAACTTCAGTAAAAACAATATTTGGAATTAACTTTTCTTCAAGATCGCATTGAATTTTGATTATGTGTTTGGACTTACATCGTGACAACGTAACGTATAACTGCCCGTGAGTGAATATCGTTTCTTTCTCTCCAATAAATAAACTGACTTTTTCGAATGTTTGTCCCTGTGATTTGTTAATTGTCATAGTAAAAGCTATTCTAACATCCATCCATCCATTATCCAACCTGCTATATCCTAACTACAGGGTCACGGTGGTCTGCTAGAGCCAATCCCAGCCAACGCAGGGCGCAAGGCAGGAAACAAACCCCGGGCAGGGCACCAGACCACTGCAGGCTATTCTAACAGGAAACTGTAAACGTTTTAATACGAATGGCATATCAGGATCTCCTTTGGTGTCTAATGTTATTCGCGGAAGATGGACTACATTACCTTTCTTGTCGCCTGTTAAAATTTTACATGTCCTGATAATGACTTCAACGTTTTTAACAAATATATTGTATGTTTAAAAATGATGTCCTGAAATGCTTCTTTAAAGGGTGAAACTGTGGACTTTTCATAAACGACTTAAAATGAGGGAAAAGTAAAGATTTATAAGACCTGAGAGTGCAAGAAATGTGTCTGACAAAAGCATTCACACGAATGAGAGGATTGATGTTTGAAAATGGTTGAGAGGAGGGCGTGACTTTAAAAATTCTCATGGCAAAAGTTTCGTCTTGCGAGACTCGAAAAAATCTTCCAAAAAAGTCTTTACTACAAAAAAGTCTTGTCGCATCAAAGGATTTTTTTTATATAATAGAGAGATACATATATAAATTGAGGAATAACAATTGCAATTGAGTACTTAATTCTCGTGTTACACAGTATGTACAAGGTAGTAACACCTAGTTACTCTGTAATTGTACAAGTAATTACAAGGTTAAGTACAGCGTAATTAGGGACATCTAATCGAAAGTGATATTCGGATTTCTAAAAATTAATGTTAAAATGGTCGCTAGTATACAGCGTGCGTGATTGAATCCAGCCTGAAATCGAGGTCTGGCTCTGTTGGTCCCTGAGTCCGCCCCAGTCAATCCATCCTAAAAGAGTTAACAGCTGGCAATCCATTCCCTTGCATTGTACAAACCTCCTATTATCCTCTGAACTGAAGTACTTGTGGTCTCCATTTTCTTGCCCCCTAGGCAGCACCCATCCTTTACATCGATCTGAGTTGCCCGACTTCTGCCCGTATATAAGATGTACAAATTCTTTGAATAAGCCTGAAATAGGACCACCCAAGAGTTTCAACAAGATGACATGAAAAAGAAGGAGGTGTGCAATCAAGCTACTTGCTCCCATTTATTTCAAACTGGAATGTGGAAAACTGTCTGGTCTATGTAGCACCGTACTGACTATAGTGTTCGAGGTCTGATTGAGAAGCTGAGAATTTTAAATTAGTCATTAAAAAGGACAAAAGTCATCTTTCAGGTGCTGGTGTGTAGGTGGAGACCCCTTAGATGTGTCGCTTAGATGTCCAACAAAGGATGCTATGTGTGGATTCTGGGGAAAGAAGAAGCAGATCCTGCTAGACACTGACCAGTGTTTGGAGTGTGAAACCCAGATGGTAGACTCAGTTCCATGACCCCCTGAGGTCATATAGCCACTGAAGTGGGCGTTCAACAGTTTAGAGGGACAAGGTAGAAGGTCACTAGGTGTGGTTCACTACAAGAAAGCTCTGTTATAAAGTCCAAGAGGTGATCCAGCACATCTGTTCCATGGGAAAAGTCAGGATTTCAACTGACAACCTCTAGTCCCTAAACACCTAAATTCCTGCCTACCCCCCCAACTTCAGGGTTCTTCATAGGCAGCTGTCTGACATCTGACGGGAGTGTTCCATGGCCTTTTTTCTCTTGGCTGCTGCCTCCAGGATTTTCTTGCGAGGCCCCAGCTGGATATGGATACTCTTGAGGTCTTCATCTGAGCATAACATAAGGGCTTCCAGATCCAGCTGCTCGCGTTTGAAGATGGGTGTAAATTCCACCAGGTTGAGGGAAGCTAAGAAGGCAGCCAGGGGAGACGTCTCGCCTTCATCATCATCATCCAGGTCAATTTCATCTTCCTTCCAGGGCAGGTTTCTGTCCATCTCCTCGTAGACGTCCTCATCCTCCTCTCTCTGGGGCTGAAAGAGCTCCTTTTGCATACGAAGGCCAAAGTCCACCTCCATGTTGTAGGCAATCTCTTCAGGTTCTGCTGCCAGGCCCATGAGATTTCTTCTGAACACCATGTTTCCCAGGCCAGGCCTCTTGAAAATGGACTCTTTGTTAGCAGAGGTGCTACTTTCCGCTCCTTCATTTTCTTGTTCTTCTTGTTTGTCTTTTTCTTCTCCTCCTCCTCGATCCTGATTGGCAGATGCTTCTTCTGACTCATCCTGTTCTATGAATATGTTCATAAGGTTGGAACGCCCCAAGGTGTTGCCTTCCTGCTTGACAAAGATGACATTGTCTCCACCATGATGTGACACTGTGTTTTTCTCCTTCTTGTTCAGCCTCTTCTGTAATGTTCCTAAGATCCTGGAGGTAAGTGTTCCTGAGGTATCGGAGGCGATAAGTTTAGAGAAATGCTCATTGACACTGTTGATGGTCCCTTCTGCGACAGGTGATCGGACAGAACCATAGACGGAGCCATGCTGCTGTTGGTACATCTTGTTCATTTTGCTCTCGTGCTTCTTCTGGACTCTTTCACAGGACTTGACCCTTTTCTCGGCGTCCTTTGTAGCCTGATCCTTCAGTTTGGCTACCTTTTTTGGGTTTTGGTTGTTCTGCCTTGTAGCCGCGTCATCCAAAAATCGCACGCACTCCATGCGGTCCTTGGAAGCAGCCACATCCATTGCGGTATGAAAGTCATTGTCTAGAGCAAAGATGTTGGCCCCAAAATTCACCAGGAAGTTGGCCGTAGTCAAGTGGCCATTGCCTGCAGCGTGATGTAGTGGTGTGTTGCCCCAGATGTCACTCCGGTCTGGATCCCCACTGTGTGGAAGAAAGAAAGAAATTCATCTTTATATTAGCAGTTAACTGCAAACAACTACTTCAACCTGTGGCAATCGGGCTACCCAGGCCTGGCATTACGGGGGGACAAATCTCTTGTGACCCCTCAGATGTGGACAAAAGGAATTTTGACCACTCTGGGTAACCATAAATCACAGGATCCATGCACATTAATACATTTTAGCTTAAAAACACAGACATTAGTCTCTGTTTTTGTCTTTCATCCGCACTACCCCAGCATTTTTAACATCTAAAACACAAAATGCCATAAACTTCTGAAAATGCCAGCTCGGTGCTGCAGTGTGGATGGATAAAAATAGGCAGTTTTTAAAACACACCGTGCTTTGTTTGTGGCCCTTCCCTGATTGGATCCTCCTCCTCAATACAAGGTCTCATTCCCTGATTGGTCAACCTTAATGGAAGAAAACCGTATTCCGACATAGCAGACGGAGAGGAGCTGTTTTCCATCTTACCTGTGCGCATCTACACTGGCGTGCAAAAGTATTCAATCCCCTTGAAAGTCATCCTAATTTTCTGCACGATAAAAGATTTCTATGCATATGCATCCATTCAGTATACTCTTATGCTGTAACAAAACATTTCCAAAGTCCAAATAAACCATTTTCTGTAGGTATGTAAATGAAGAAGAATGACTCCAACGTTTGTGTTTGCATAAGTATTTATGTTTTGTGTCTATCATGGGAACCAGCTCAAGAAATGCAACGTGTGACGTCAGTGAAGCAACGGCATAAAGATCGGGCACGAGGGTTTCTGGTGTGTGTAGCGACCCCGGCTGAATGATGGTCAACTCTCAGACTGATGGTTTATGAATTTTATTATCGTTTCCGTGACCTTGTTTCATAAACACACCGTAAGAGCTATAAAAGGAAAAGTACAAAATAAAAAGCATGTAAATAACTTAACATAAACATTCGTAACCTTTGTTTTACATATAACACAGAGAAATTAATACCTTGTTCACTTTTCAGCGAGGTGCTTGTTTGTTAACCCCATATGTCGCCATTTTCCTTTCCTATTCCCGGCAAAACTGCACAATTAATTATGCAAACTAAAGACACCCAATAACTTGTCAAAATAAAAGTCACGCAAACGCTGTGATTCAAGCCCTGCTGAAGCATCATGTGTCCTTTACATTGTGGCCTTCGTTCAGATTGCTGCTTTAAAGGAATACTCCACCCAAAAAAAAAAGTACATATTGTCACACACGTGTGCATGGGAGGCAGCTCAAGGGCTCGGGTAAGGACAGTTCTGAGACATACCAGGATGTGGCAGACTCTTTTTCTTCCTTGCCTGCAGACCATTCCCGGGAGATTCCACCTGGCTCTCCTGACGTCACTTCCGGGACCGAGCCTATCGAAGGAGACCTTGCCGGCTCCGGCCCCTGTGATGTCACATCCGGGCTCAAACCAATGGCTGAAGACCTCAATGAGCCCGATCCCTACGATCTCACTTCCTGTCTTCCCCTTTAAAAACCTCCTCCTTTTCCCTATGCCCTCAGTTCTGTATTGGACTCGGTTTTGTGCACAGCAGTGCTATCATTTGAAAAGACAATTTGCAGCCAGGAAAACAAATTATACGGGTGGCTGCCCCAAACCTTGCTTTGTCTCATCGTGGCTTTTGTGACAATATATATATTATTCCACACATGCGCATGGGAGGCAGCTAAAGGGCTTGAGAGAGGGCAATTCCGAATCTAACCGGGACGTGGCAGAGTGCACTGACTCTTTTTCTCGCCTTCCTGCAGATCATTCACGGGAAGTTCCACCTGGCCCTGTTGACGTCCCTTCTGGGTCTGGACCTATAAAGGAAGATCTTGTCCGCTCCGGGTCCCATGATGTCATGTCTGGGCTCGAGCCTATGTCTGAAGACCCTTCCAATCCTGGTCTCTTTGACGTCACTTCCTGCCCGGACCTTTAAAAGCCTCCACCTTTTCCCTTTTCCCTCAGTTCTGTTTTGGACTCCAGTTTATGCCATTTACTGTCATTTACTTCCAATTTGCAGCCAGGAAACCAAATATATGGGTGGCAGCCCCAAACCTTGCTATGGCTCTTTGTGGAGTTTGTGACAATATATAGAAAGGTGACGAGGGGGCTCCTTTATACCAACAGAAATAAACCTGCATAGCACCTCATAGGGACTGGGCCTGCCAAGTCAGATGTTTTCTTTCTGTTTAAATTTCTTCCTTTTTAGTCATTCGGGTGTGTGTTCAGACCATAGTGTGTGTGTATGTGTTGTGACGGCCAGCCTCAGCCATTACCTGGCCGGGATGCCGACGGAATAGATGGATCGTTGGAGAGAGCATTGCTGAGGCATTGCATGGCGCCTCCCCGTCCCCCTTTTGTCCTTCTTTTACAGGAGAAAACCGTGGGTCAGACAAGATCGGCTCCCCATCTGCTGGTACAGCCCTCGCGGGACAGGAGGCTTCACTCCACAAGGCTCAGCTGAGAAGGGGGCAGTGTGACGGGTGGTCTCAGCCATTACCCAGCTGGGATGCCAATGGAATGGAAGGACTGGGGGAGAGGGCAGTCATACTGGGTGGGTGGCTGTGGCATCACAGATTCCCGCAGGGCACGCTGGGAGCTGGAGTTTGGTGCAGCCCTGTTGGGTTCCGTTAGGGGGTTGCCAGGGGGAGCTGCGGAGCCTTTTCTTGAACTTCCATCATACCCGGGAGTGATTCCAGGTAACACTAATGAACCACCTGGAGCACTCCCAGGAGCAACATAAAAGGAGCCGCCTCACTCCATTCGGAAAGCCAGAGTCGGGAGGAGCTGGACAAAGCTTGCCGGGAGGAGGCGGAGGAAGAAGAAGAAGAAGAAGAAAAGGAATGTGCTATATATTGGCGCTTTGGACTGTATTGTGCTGTGGGGAACGAGAGAAAAGTGCTCCCCGACTGTAAATAAAATGTGTGTTGTGTGGCAAACTCGTGTCTCTGCCTGTCCTTGTACATGCCCTGGTGGACCACAATATATATTTTTTTAACATATTAATACCCCATGTAGAGAGGCATGGTGATGCAGTGGCAGTGCTGCTGCCTCGCATTAAGGAGTTCAGGGTTCTCGTCCTGGGTCAGTTTGCGTGTTCTCCCCATGCAGGTTAGATGAATTAGTGTGTGCTTTGTTTGTGAGTGTGTGTGCATGTGTGTGATGAACTGGCACCCTGTCCGGGGTTTGTTCCTGACTTGTGCCCTATGCTAGCTGGGATTGGCTCCAGCACCCCCATAACCCTGTTCAGGATTAAGTGGGTTAGAAAATGACTGACATACCCCATGTAGTTTTTAGTGCTGGCCAAGAAAAAAAATTGAATTCTCGTGTGTTCATGCACGGAGAGTGTGATGGCGCAGGTTGGCTCCATGCTGTTCTTGCATCCAGGAGCCTCTTGAACCCACCACTGTCGATAACGTTACCGAGATGAGCCGGGCAAATGAGGACACATACACTTAGCAAGGGGTAGGTGCAAAAATCGACAGTGCTTTTATTAAAACAATCCAAGCAATTCGTGTCCAAATAAATAGTGCAGTGCTAAATCCATAAATAAATAAATAAATAATCCGTACAAATAAATAATGTGCATGTGGAGGTTAAAAACAAGTGCAATAAATAATTCCTTAAAATTGAGCTTAAAAACTCCCAAGGAAGGAAAACCGTCCTTTTAAAACTGAATCCCTGGTGCAGCCCTTTGAAAACGATGTCACCTCTGCCTACCTCTGCTGCGAGGCCTCACCCATCCGACAGACACAGCCATCCAACTCCTACTACAGGCTCCCAGCAGGGCTTCCAATCCAGACCACCACTTGCGAATTCTCGTTACGATTCGTGGGTTTACAAGCTGTGGATCCACTTATTCGTGGTTTTGTTATCAGTAATAAAATGGAAAGTAATTTGCGAGTTTTGCAACCTATTATGGAAAACTACAGACAACACTGTAGTCCTGATACTTAAATGGACTGCAAATCCCAGCATCCCCAGGAGTACTGCATCATTGTGCAGCTTCTGCATTTTGCCAAAAGAGCTGCTTGGTAAAGGATGAGGGGGCCATATTTTAATAGTGAGCCATAACAAGCCGGCAGGATTGCAATCGGTGGGGACTTTTGTGTTTCAACGCTTTCTTGCATAACTGGATAACAATCATTGGATTACAATTTTCTCAGATTTATGTTCTTGTCCTGTGCCAGCTTGCTTGTGTGGTTTTGTCTGGGTTGGAAAAAAGCCTTCATCTGATGGGATTTCTACAGATCTTTACATACCTCGACATCACAGTAGGGCAAAACTTTCAGAAGGCTCTTCACGAGGGATTTCATTTCATAACTACGCTGCCACCATCATCTGCAAAAACTGGACTGTGTCATGAGTGTTTTATCATTTTGTGCTTAGCCTTTTGTTAGATTTCTTTTGTATCTGTAACATTAATCATGTTTCTCTTTTACTACCATAAATAAACACACAAATTTATTATAAGAAGTTACATTTTGTTGGGGCACAACGCATCTTTGTCTTGGCAGCCAGTCTTACATATAGTATGTGATTTGCTTGCGCAGCAATCATTCTATCTTTCTGAATCTTATTTAGTGCAATAAACATAGAATATACAAAAATCATGGATTTGTGGTGTAGGAGGCACATAAGATGGATGAGCGTCCCAGCCAGGAGTCCAGAAGATCCCTTACCCAGATGGCGGGCCCCAAATAAATGGACAGGCGTCCCGACCGGACATGGACTTTATACCTTCCCTGGCCACAACAGAAGAACAAAGGGAAAGACTGTTCCTGGGGGATGTTTATCCCAATACGCTAGATGGCAGCAGCCTTCCATAGAGATGCCCATTCAGGAACCAGCAGGGAATGCTGGGAGTTGTAGTCCGGCAGTTCCACAAGGCGGTGCTGCAGGGAGATGTGCTCCCTAAAATACGGGACTTGAATATGACCTGGAAGTACTTCCATTGGCCAGTGGCCATGGCACCGGAAGTACTCCCGAGTCCTTAATAAAAGAGACTGCACTGCCTTATCCAGGCGAGTCGGAGCTGGGAGGATATGGAGCAAAACCCAACTGGAGGAGCGAAGTGCGGCGGTGAGAAAAGAGAGAGTATTGTGAGAAGAGAGAACCTGTTATTTGTGCTTGTGGTTTGCAACACTGGAAGCAATTTGGTTAATAAACCTTCCATTATTTGAACCCGGGACTCTTTGTGTTTTCGTGTTCGGGTTTTGGGGCTGGCTGATGGCCCAGTTTCTATCAGAGTGGATTTTCACGTTTGTGCGGTTCCTCTGCACCTAACCCCCATGCGAATTCCAAGGGATTAACTGTCCTTTCTGTTTCCTGACTATAATTTACATTGCTTAGATTGGCTGTTTCTTGATCCTTACTGTTTTATGACTCCCTCTATACGTCCTTCGACATTTCACCTCCTGAACGTTTCTTTAGCTCTCCGATTCCCGGTTACTGGCCTTGCTTTATTTTGGTTAGGCGCAGAACCCCCAATTTCACCCTTCATCCCTGTGACCATCTAGTGCCATCCTTACAAAATGGAGTCCACAAACCCAGGGGAGGGTACCGTGTCTGGTGGGAATTGGCACCCGGGCACAAGTAAAAGCAACCAACTACTTCAAACATCAAATTATCTGAATTTAGGGTTGTGGGAGTGATGGGCATTGGCGTTCAAGAAAATGAACCACAAGGCAAAAGTAGGAATGAAGCATGGAAATCTCCCACCAGGGACAGTACATGGCAGCGAGTGAGATGAATGCGTTCAGCAAACATCTGTAAAATAAAATTTGGGAAGGGCAGCCAGTTGGTTGTGTGCGATGTTGGCAAGCTGCTTGTTAATGAGTGAACAACCTGAGGACAAAGTCCTCGAGCTGAGTAGTTGATATGCCGCCATAAAGACGTTTGAGCAGATAGTCACTTAGTAACCAAGGCACCTGAGCAGAGGGGCTACCAGCCAACGGCTAAATCTCAATAGGTGGCTGCTCTTCTTGGCAGCTGGCACCATTTTTTTTTTCTGGATGTTCCTGGAGCAACCATTAGTGATGGCAACTTGGGGTAGAGCTAAGAAATTACCAGAGGAGAGGTGGGCAACATCGGTCCTGGAGGGGCACAGTGGCTATAGATTTTTGTTCCAACTCAGTTTCTTAATGAGAAGTCAGTTATTGCTGATGAAGCTTGTTGTGGCAGGAAGCTGGGGGCCAGACCCAGCTGGGGCGCCTGGAAGGACAAGGAGGCGGTCTATATGTCCCCCGGGCCACGAGGGGGCAATCGCCCTGGATGATGAGGGGGACCACAGGGATGGAGCAAAGAGGCCCAAACCCATTGGGGCCCGTGGCCTCTGCCAGGCTGTGCATCGTAGAGCCCGGGAGACCTGCACTTCCGTCACACCTGGGCAGGTGGAGGAAGAACCTTCCAGTTACACGTGAAGTGCTTCCGGGTGCTAGTGCAACACTTCCGCCACACCAGGAAGTTCCGCCGGAAGGTCATCAACAAGCACCTGGAGCACATCCGGGTGGACATAAAAGGGGCCACCTTCCTAGAGTCGGAGGGCTGGAGTCGGGTGGAAGGGAAGAGTACAGGCATTGTGACAGGCCAGGTGATTGGTGCAGGGGCACCGGGTTGTGTGTGCACTTGTAAATAGTAAAATGTATAATAAACGTGTGTCTCCACACTCGTATTGCTCAAGCAACATTTTGATATTTCATTTTAGTGGTCTCGCTTGTTAAGTTCAAGTTCAAAATTTATTGTCATGTTCACAGTAAGGAAACACGTTTTCCCTGAACAATGAAATTCTTTCTTTGTTGTCCACACCAAATGCCAATGGTTAACAAACCAACGTATAAAGATAAACATAAATACTAAGTAGCAAATAGATAATAAGTAACAGAGGCAGTATAAAGTATTAAAACACAATAAAAGTATGAAGTGTAATTGTGCAGGTAGGTGTGTGATGGACAAGTCAAATACGGTTGTGTGAGGTCGATGGAATGAGGTGGCCCACGGTTAAAAACTCCATTCAGTTATTTAGGAGATTAATTGCCTTGGGGAAGAAAGAGTTCTTTAGCCTGGAAGTCCTGCATTTCATACGTCTATACCTCCTGCCTGAGGGTAGAAGTGTGACCTGTTCGTGTTGGGGGTGAGTCGAGGCAGTTCTCCTGCGGACTCTGCAGTTGTAGATGCTCTGCAGAGAGGGCAGCGGAGTCCTGATGATCTTCTCTGCAGGCGTTTGCGGTCCATAGCAGTAGTGTTGCCGTACCACACGTTGATGCAGCTGGTCAAGATGCTCTGAACAAGGCAGCTGTAAAAGTTGCCGAGGATCTTAGTTGACATACCCAACTTCCTCGGCCTCCTCAGAAAGTACAGCTGCTGTTGAGCCCTCTTGACCAGCTGTGTGGTGTTAAGTGTCCAAGTGAGGTCCTCACTGATGTAGACGCCAAGGTATTTAATGCTGCTCACCCTCTCCACTTCAAGCCCTCAGATGAACAGTGTCCGGTGAGGTCTCCTCTCCTTCCTCATGTCCACTATCATCTCCTTCGTCTTGTCTGTGTTGAGGGTGAGGCCACCTCCCTCCTGTAGGCTTCCTCGTCCCATCATGCGGATGCGTCCTATCACTGTGGTGTCGTCTGCGAACTTTAGGATGATGTTATCTTTGTAGGAGGTGACACAGTCGTGGATGAACAGGGTGTAGAGGATGGGACTGAGGACGCATCCCTGTGGGGCGCCTGTGTTTGTGATAATGCTGGCTGAAATCCTATTACCAATCCTGACAGACTGGGGCCTGCTAGTCAGAAAGTCTAGGTGCCAGTCACAGAGGGTGGGCTGCAGGCCAAGTGCAGACAGTTTATGGGTGAGTTTATGGGAGATAACTGTGTTAAAGGCGGAGCTGTAGTTAATAAAGAGCATCTTGATTTAGGAGTCCTTGTTCTCCAGATGGTTAAGGTTCCCCACCCTTATTTGCTGATTTCAGTCTTTAACAGCTGCATTCAGTGTCTTAAATGGCTCCTTATTAGCAATAAGATGCAAATGCCAGCAGTCCTCCATCTGACTTGTTTGCATTTACACCTGTGTGGATTCATCCTGCACTATTTGGTTTAATAAAACACTTCAAAGAAAAATGTGACAGACTGAAAATTATTTGTTTGTACGTCTCGAATCATTTAGATGACATCCTTGAGAGAGGAGGTTAGGAGCCCGCGTGATCCAGCGCACTGCCGCCCCCACCACATGACAAACCACCTCAGGATCCCAGATTAGGACCTGAGTGCCAGCCATGCGACGGGTGACACCTCAGCACCACACTAGTTCAGATAGAGTGGAAAAAGTGGGAGGTTTTTTTATGGTGGCTGGAGTGTCAATTCTGCCACCAATCCCAAGGTGTTTTTCCTGCAGGTTGGAGGGCCTACATGCGGGACTGGATGCAGATTAACGTCATACCCAGGAAAGGAAAAAAATCTACAGTGTATGAACCTAACATTGCAGACTAACAAGGCATAAAATTAAATAAGGTCTGAGATTGGCAAGGGTTGGTTTCTAATTTAGCAATTGGGATGGAAGGAAAACCTGCAGCCACTGTGGCCCTCCAGGAACAACGTTGCCCACCCCGATGAACAGAGTTGCCCTTTGGGTTAGCAGCTTATATAATAGAAGAACTCTCATTGTTTAAAAATGAATGATCTAAACCAGGGGTCTCCAACACGTCGCTTGCGAGCTACCGGTAGCTCTTTCCATGTAGCTTGCCAAAGGGTAAATGAATCTATACTAATAAAAGGCAAAGCCCTCACTGACTGACTGACTGACTGACTGACTCATCACTAATTCTCCAACTTCCCGTGTAGGTAGAAGGCTGAAATTTGGCAGGCTTATTCCTTACAGCTTCCTTACAAAAGTTGGGCAGGTTTCATTACGAAATTCTACGTGTAATGGTCATAACTGGAAGCTATTTTTCTCCATATAATGTAATGGAGTTGAGCTGGATGGCCGTGGGGGCGGAGTTTCATGTGACATCATCATGCCTCCTACGTAAGTACGTAGAGAACAAGGAAGACCTCCAAACAGCGCTGAACAAAAAACGCCATTTCACAATTGAGAAGGCAAAAAAAGATTATGAAGCGAGTGATGCATACAAGCGTATTCATAAATACAAGCATATTCATAAGTACAGCTACTGTGGAAACAAAGCACGGCGTGAACCGTAAGTTTATATTAAGTTTATAGACACACTCCCGCTGCCATTTGTCATGCCTATGGTGAATGACGGTATTCGCCAGATACAAGTTTACTGAGAAGACACGAGGTATAAACGAGACTTTGGATCACTTTGTAACGGAGTTAAAATTGCTGTAGCAAGAAACTGAACAAAACGTTAATGTTTTACTATTAATAACTTATAGACTACATTTTATTTTTTTCCCTTGCACTCAGTGAGCGAGGCCAATGCATATTCATAAGTGCAGCTACTGCGGAAACAAAGCACGGCGTGAACCGTAAGTTTACATTAAGTTTATAGACACACTCCCACTGCCGTTTGTCATGCCTATGACGAATGACGGTATTCGCGACATACAAGTTTACTGAGAAGACACGAGGTATAAACGAGACTTTGAATCACTTTGTAACGGAGTTAAAATTGCTGTAGCAAGAAACGTTTAAGCGCCGGATCTTAGCTACCATTAAATAAACACATCCTCCAAATACGAACCTGATTGCAAGAAATAATGATGATCAAATCCTTGATGACAGCAACACTCACAAAACAATTACTGTATATTGACAATCATGTTACGTTATTTTTAAAATGTTCCCTTTTCTTTTTCATAACTTCTTTAACACACTACTTCTCCGCTGCGAAACGCGGGTATATATGTATATATATATATACCCCGATCTACATACTCTCAAATAGACAAGCCACATGCTGTGGCGCAATGGTAGAGGCTTCGCCTCTAGTGCTGACATCCGAGGTTTGATTCCCGAGAGGGGATGTACTGAGTATGTATGCATGCTTCCCGATTCATTTTAGCCTCGCATCCCCTTGGTTTGAGACGTATGAAAAAATATGCGGTTAACGCAGAATCATGTTACGTTATTTTTTTCTTAGCACAAGCACAGCTGAGAAGCTTCGATGCATGTACTCCATAACAAAAAATAACGCATTTAATCACACTTTCAATTCCAAGCAAAGGGGAACTTTTGTCAATGCATGATTTCCTGGTACATCGTCGATTACATTGATGCACACTGAAAAGCAAGCAAAATTAGATGCATTACAGAAAGCAGACTTTGTGGCTCTTACTGGGGATCATTGGACTTCCGTGACCGTTAGTAATTCTAATTACATCTAATTACAAAATGTTCAATGATCACACTGTTTTAGCCTAATGTACAAAATAATTTTGGCTAAGGTTACTCAGAGTTTAAAGATGAAGTTGGTCAAATTACCTTTTATGTTTCTAACTTATTTTTTTAAGAAGAAAAACTGCACTTTCAGTTGAAATTTTGGTTATTATTATTTAAAGACAATACCATTCTGAAAATGCACTTAAAGTACTTAAACTACCACTTTATTTTTAAAGTCTGCCCAATTTTAGCCAGGGATGATATTTTTGTTTCTGTTTTGAATTGAAATGCAGTTTAAATGCATTTTTTTTTTCAGAAATTTCAGAGCTTGAGTTTACAATATTCATATCCATGTCTATTATTTGATTCTGTCGCCCACTAAAACCCTTTTAAATTAAAAAAAAACATTTGCGATTTGGGGCAAATTTTCATGTGTGATTTGATTACATACGATTAATCAAGATTAATTATTACACAGCCTCTAATTAATTAGATTAATTTTTTTTAATCGAGTCCCACCCCTAATATATATATATAGATTTGTATATATATATGTGTATATACAGTATACATTGGTGTGAAAAACTATTTGCCCCCTTCCTGATTTCTTATTATTTTGCATGTTTGTCACACAAAATGCTTCTGATCATCAAACGCATGTAACCATTAGTCAAATATAACACAAGTAAACACAAAATGCAGTTTTTAAATGATGGTTTTTATTATTTAGGGAGAAAAAAAAGTCGCAAAACTTTAAACCAGAATGTTCAAACAAATTATAGAAGTAAACTGATCTAAATCCGTTAAGTAGTTCTCTTGAGAAAAGCGGACAGACATACAGACAGCAGACATTGGACTTTATATATTATATATTAGTAAACCTTCAAAATAATGTGCAGTTAAAGTCTCAACAGCATTCTCAGCATTTCTGGAGCTTAGTAGAGCCTGATCACTATAAGAATCTTCACCAAGCAGCTCTGAAAATGTCTGCTTTGTTTGGGTCTCCATACCTCGGTGAGTCTGACATGAATGTCATGAAATCAAAGTTCAGAACAAGACTGACAGATGAACATTTAATGGACCCCAGAAGAGTGAACCTAAGGGGGTTCCACTCCACCAGACACCTCAGTGCCAGTCATCTGACTAACTAAACAGCACATCACACATGCAACTGGACCTGTGAGTAAAGTGACACAGTGACATGTGACAAAACGACAAATGAAGAAGTCATATCTGTGGATTTGGAATTGCATTGTTGTGTTTTGACATCATTCATGTTTTAATTCAGTAGTGTGAGTGAGATACACTACAAAATGCATACAGACATTGTCAGGGATGCCAGGGGCAACGACCCGGCCGGGACACCTTGAGGGACCAGAAGAGGGTCAATGCCCACCCTGGATCACGTGGGAGCCGCCATCCTGGTTGCTTTGGGGGCCACGGGTAGAGGGCATGGAAGCCCAACCCTGTAGGGACCCGTGGTCACCGCCAGTGGGTGCCCCAATGCCTTGGGGACCCTGGACCTCAGCACTTCCGCCACACCAGGAAGTGCTGGGGGGAAGAGGAGCAGGGACACCCGGAGAGCTTCCGGGAGAACAGCCGGCACTTCCGCCACACTGGGGCGTGTCCAGGGAGGAATGCCGGGAAACACCTGGAGCTCATCCGGGATGAAATAAAAGGGGCCGTCTCCCTTCATTCGAGGCTGGAGTCGGGTGGAAGCAGGACAAAGCAGGAGAAGAGAGTGGAGGCGGCCCGAAGAGGAAGGCATTGTGTGGCCAGGACTGTGTTTGGGGTTCGTGTGTGTACACTTATTAACTTGTAAATATAATAGTGTAAATAAACGTGTGGTGGTGATGAACAACATGTCTGCCTGTCTGTGTCCGGGCCGTGTCCACAACATACAAAATGCACTTGCAGGTGAACTAAATATTTTTTGTGATGTTTGAATGCGGTGGTTCTCAACCTGTGGGGCGGCGTGAAGTAACAAAAAGGGGGTGCAAAGATGTGAAAAAAAGAAATATGAAAAATACGTCTATTGAAACCAAAGCAAATTAACTTAAACTACATTCTGATAGTAGAAAAATAAATATAGAGTTAGATAAATGTCGATAAAAGTTAAGTAGGTATAATAAAACTTGTAGCGGTGTATCGGCAGCAAAAAATATAGGAATACATTTTATTAGGGTTTCAAAAAAACATTAAACAGTGACAGGATCAGCTTCAGGAAGCAGAAAACACCGAGCTCAGCGTCAGACACGTGGCGGCAAGATACTTAGAAACCTGGCAGAATACGACGCTACTAAGACGTAAATCTGGCAGCGGCAGGCGTCAAGAATGTCAAACTGAAAGATTGTCTCTTTGTGGGGTTATGCGATTCATTTCTTGTGTAATTTCTCCCCGCTCCCTAGTCTGTTCTCCATTGACGTGTTGTGTAATTGTACTGCAGTCCCTCTCCCTGACATCCATCTCATGAAACGTTGAGGTGTTTATTTAAAAAGTCCTGTTTAGGACACTGGGGGCCTCAGTTTTTGTAATTTGTGTTTCAAGTTCCTGTCTCTGTGCCTGCCTTCTGTTGGGTTACCTGTACTTATTCGTTTTGTCCTCGATTGTCTGCCTGTGTACATGAGGACTGTAAGCGGATTCATGGCCAAAAGAACCCATCTTCACTATTTCAGGAACTACCGGTAGGACTATCTTTACATTCCCATTCAACTTGCGGATCTCTGGACTATCTATTTTCATCATTACATTTCATCTGTTGCCGTTTTTCATGAACTTTTTCATGATTTACTGTGTGTGTTTTGTTGGTGCTTTGTTGTACTTAATGTGTAATTGCTTTAAGGGTAACAGGGCTGGTATCGTTGTTTTCATTTACAGTTGACCCTTGACATACGACCGGCCTGACATACAAACAATCTGATTTACGACCAAAATTTTTGTTTTGATTTATGACCAACATCTTGCGTTACGACCCGAATGCGGTCAAGTGTATCCACTTGTGCGATTGTAAACAACAACCGAGAGCGTTCGTAAGCGTCAGTCGGAGCCCAGATACATGTGTTTGTGGACGTAATTTCGGTCAGTGCAGTGATTTATCTATATATATATAATTCACTAAGACCATGGCAAGCAAGACGCATAATTGCTAAGGAAGGAAGAGACGGTAACGAAGGTAAAGAAAGCGATTGTTAAGAGATGTTAGCTAGCGGGCTAGCGCGGCACATGATGATGTCATCAGGCTGAGTCAGCACCGGCTTGCCTTGGAGTGTATTATTACAGCAGTTCACAACACGACCAGCTTTGAACTGAGTGCTTGACTACTGTCATTATTAACGTGAGAAACAGCGATCACAATCGAAACGAAGTAGGAAATTGTGCGGAAATATGAGAGTGGTGTTCGTGTGACCGATCTCGCTAATATGAACAGCATGTCGAAATCCACCATCTCGACAATTTTACAAAGAAAAGATTTGCATAAGGAGGCTCCTTCTAAACAATAACCACCTTCCATTTCATTCTCGTCCTCCTCCCTTCCTGCAGCCCAAAGATGTCAAATTAAATGGTGAGTACAGTATGAAATTGTTGTTTCTGGTAGGCTAGGCACTTTTTATAACTTTTTGGTTAGTACATTAGAAAAATTATTGGTGTTTTCATAAATTATGCACATTATACAACCCTTTTTAATTATGAAAAGATTAAGTAAGTATTGCCGTGGGAGGTTCGGAGCGCATTATGGGTATTTCCATTATTTCTTATGGGAAAAATAGTCTTGACTTACAACCAACCTGAGTTACAACCAGCCCTCGCGATCGAATTGAGTTCATAAGTCAAGGGTCCACTGTATTTCATTTGTTTTCATTACATTCTTTATATGCTGTGTGGCAATTGGCTGGGGGTGGCACCCAGCCGGGATACCCGGAAGGACCGGATGAGGGGTTACACCTCCTCCAGAACACAAGCGGGCGACCACCCTGGTGGCTTTGGGGACCACGGGAACTGAGCTTGGAAGCTCAACCCTATAGGGGCCCGTGGTCACCGCCAGGGGGCACCCCAATGCCTGGAGAGCCCTGGTCCTCAGCACTTCCGCCACACCCAGAAGTGCTGGGGGGAAGACGACCAGGGACACCCGAAGAGCTTCCAAGTGCATAGCCGGTACTTCCGCCACACTGGGGAGTGCCGGCAGAAGATTATCGGGAGGCACCTGGAGCACGTCCGGGTGGGGATAAAAGGGGCCGCCTCCCTCCATTCGATGGCTGGAGTCGGGAGAGGAGAAGGACGGAGCTCGGGAGGAGAGGAAAGGAGGCGGAAAGAGAGAGGCATTTTGGATAGGCCTGGACTTTGGGGGAGTTTTGTGTGCTTCACTGTATATAGAATTTATAGAAAATAAAGCGTGTCTTGGGTGACTTATAACGATGTCTGCCTGTCTGTGTCCGGGGCTGCTTTCCACCTGGAGTTTGTTTGTGAGTTTGTGCGGGTTGGATCAAGGCTGGGTGCGTCCCTGGAATCTCCACCATAAAAATAAATAAATAACCATCTTCTTGACGGTGTGAATCTTAGCGGCACCGGACCGCTGCATCATGTTACACACATGCGAGTAGGAGGCAGCTAAAGGGTCTGTGTAAGTGTAATAAAACATCCGACCAGGGGGCAGCAGAGTGCACTGACTGTTTTTCTCAGTTCCCTACAGACCTTTCCCTGGGAAATCCTGCAAGGTTCTGGCATCTCAGAAGACATCACTTCCAGAGCCGGCCCCTTTGCTGATGTCACTTCCGAAGTCGGCCCCTTTGATTGATAGATAGATAGATAGATAGACAGATAGATAGATAGATAGCTAGATAGATAGATAGATAGATACTTTATTAATCCCAAGGGGATAATAAAGCAGACAATAACTTTGAATAATGTTAGCATTTACTCCCCCTGGTGGAATTGAAGAGTCGCATAGTGTGGGGGAGGAACGATCTCCTCAGTCTGTCAGTGGAGCAGGACGGTGACAAAAGTCTGTCGCTGAAGCTACTTCTCTTTCTGGAGATAACACTCAGTGGATGCAATGGATTCTTCATGATTGACAGGAGTTTGCTTAATGCCCGTCGCTGAGGTCACTTCCGAAGTCGGCCCCTTTGCTGACGTCACTTCCGGAGCTGGCCCCTTTGCTGACGTCACTTCTGAAGCCGGCCCCTTTGCTGATATCACTTCCAGAGCCGGCCCCTTTGCTGACATCACTCCCAAAGCCGGCCCCTTTGCTGACGTCACTTCTGGTTCTGGCCATTTTGATGACATCAGTTCCTCTACAGGCCTTTAAAGCCTCCATCTTGGGCTTCTATAGTGAGTTCTGTTATATGCACATCGTGCTACTTATTTCAACCCTTTTGCAGCCGGGTAAAACAATATACGGGTGGCTGCCCCAAACCTTTATGATGTCTTAGGCTCTTGATTGTCACAAGCATTATTCATTTCTCGTTGCTGCTGATTGACTGTGATGCATCTCCAGCTGAGTCTTCTTGTTGTGTGTTCCATTTTGTTCCTCTTAACACTTAAACCGTCACAACCAGCTATAGTTGTTTCCCAGTGCCATTTGCGAGCAAGCAGGAGCTGAGCAGTCAGTGCCGTACATTTGTTGAGCAGCCAGCTCATGACCACTGCCAGCCCCTTGTGAGCAGGGGGGCTGAACACACCCCTAGAAGACACAGATGCTCCTCAAAAAGCCCCTCTTAAAAAAAGCTGATAGACTACTTTCACATTGCTTCCTTACTTGTGGCTTCTCTGTCACGTGATATGCTTCTCGCACAACGCTACGCTTACTTAAAAGCCCGAACAGCACGTGTCCTTTCTGGCTGATTGCTTTGTTTCTCTCTCCTCCACCAGACATCCTCTGCTCCTGTTGGGGGTCCCATTCCCGTTGTGCTCCCCTACGATGTTTGCCTATTCTTTTAATCGAGAACTAACTGCATACTGAGCTCGTTTTACTTCTGAAAGAGACACGTTTTTTGAAGTGTTTGAATAAAGTTCCTGTCCCTACAATCTCCTGTGTTTCTGTGCAATTCTGTGACCCAAGCTGCACTAAGACTAGCCTGCAGTCGTCAGCGCTTACCTCTGTATGCTTGCCTGCTGCCAGTTCAAGCGCAGTCAGCTTGGTGATTTACTGAATTTCATCCATGACGTCAGTTACACCTTGTACATATTATTCCAGTAGTTTTTAAAATAGTTTTTACAGTTCATTAGCAGTGTGTAAAATGATCAGTGTTGCAGTAATTGTGATGCTCTTTGCATAGGAAAAAAAATATGTGTTCCGTTAAAATGTCACTTTTTCTTTGTGAATTGTGACGTTTACTTAAAGTGCAGCAAAAAAGTATTTGTCATCCAGGGATGCATTAACCTCCAAGTATGTGGCAGTTTAAGGGTTAAAGCCCCAAGATGCCACCGAAACACCCTGCACCTTCTAAGGCTTCTGGCAATGAAAACGCGCTTGCATAAATTACAGAACATATAGCGGAAACATCGGTATTTTACATTCTAGCACTGCGGGAGACATAGCAGTACAGTATACGGGTTTACCTTTACATTCTTTTTATAGGTAATTTATTAAGCTGAGTTTGAAATTAAATTAAAGTGTTTTGGGGGCATATTTAGGGTTTAAACTATAAAAATAGGCATTTTTTTAACCACATCCAAAATTCGCGGTTTTTCACAATTTGTGGGTGCTCTAGGAACGTAATCCCCGCGAATTTTGGGGATGTACTGTACATACATCCCAACAAGCACCTCCCAAAAATGCCCGCTAAAGGGGGATATCACCATCAAACCCTGGCTAGTAATAAGAGCAAGTCCTCAATGTTTATGAAATAAAAGTTTATTCACTCAAAATGCTTGCTCTTCAATAACAATGAAAATCCATGCAGCACAAGAAACAAAGAAATTACCCCAAAACACAAAGGCAAACAAAGCCCCAAAACAGTAATCCAGAAATGTAGTCAAATATGGAACATGAAGGTTAAAAATTCCAAAATATACCAAAAGCACAAGCACAGCAAAAGCACAAACTCACCAACTCCGGAGTGCATTCACAGTGATCCACCAAGAACTGTGGAAATCCCACCCAGATTTACATTGCAAAAGGGCAGTTGCTGGTGGGACCACCCCAAAAAACACATGGAACATAACAAAGGCGATTTATATACGTAGACAAAACCAAAAAATAAAGAAATGTTGCACGTGATCAGATGAGTAAAAGAGACATAAAACATGAATTTGAACCCCAGCCAGGGAGGGAACCCTGGCTAAGACATGACCCCTGTCCACATGACCCATCGTCCCCATCACGTCAACTCACTCCGTCTCTCCCTCGCTCATTTCTGCAGTTACGCACATCGTCAACACCTCACTCAGCACTGGCACTTTTTCCTACTTTGTTCAAACAGCCACTAATAAATCCCCTTCTCAAGAAGCCCACTCTCACCTGAAGTAAGTTTCTTCAGACCACAGAAATAGAAGCTGAAGGATACTGGGGGTCTAATTACATCAGGTACTAGGGGAATAAATGGGCCAATAGTGTGATTTAACAAGATCAGAATGATAAACTAATACATGGATTTACTGTTACGATTATTTTAGTCTGGGATACCCTGCCTAGAGCTGCTGATTAGCTGTACATATAGCACTTCTGTCTGTTAGTGATGTGTACAAAAATGTAAAAACAGTAGGACCCGGATTATGCGAGGTCATGTGGGCCAATGCTACCTTGGATATTTTAAAACTTGGACAAAACAGCAGATAGCCAAGCCATTTCAGAATAAAGGATTTTGTCAATTTACATGGTACACTATCACTTATCGGTGACTTTTCAAACCTTAGTAGTATTGGATCGGGACAAAAATTTTAATGCTGGTATCGATACACGCTTTTGGTCCTCAATACCAGTGTAGTGAAACCCATCCTATCTAACTCCAGCCCCCCTGATGCACAGTGCTACGTAAACCTTTCCTCTTCATAGTCATGAAGTCTTGACCACTTTGATGCAATAATCACAAACCCCACTCTCTTATTCATCGCACCACACTATGCACTATATCACAATGAAGCAGTAAATTGTTCCGTGTGAAGTTCCGATCTCGTTGAAGCAATAATACTAATACTATAAAGCCCCTCGTTTTACTCCAGCCTCCCTGGTGTGCCACACCATCACACTGCTCTATGCACTGTGCCCCTTAAAAGCCATGAAGTCCCAATCACATCGATGCAGTAAATTGTTTCCTGTGAAGTTCCGATCATGTTGAAGCAATAACTACAAAACCCACCGTCTTACTCCAGGGTCCCAGGTGTGCCACACTATTGAGCACCCACCTGGAGTGTCGTGCAGTTAATCCACGAGATGACAACAGAATACTGTGCCGAAATTTATTTGTGCTTAACACTATCAAGCACATTTTAATACGTCAACACAAGTGTGGCTCGGGTTTAACCGCATATGCGTACAATTCCAAACCCAAGTCACACTTGGGGTTAATGCCAAGGAAGTTAGGGAACCAGCAATATAAAGGCATGCTGGGAATTGAAGTCCAGTGTGGTTTGTTTTGAATATGCTTTTGGAGTTGGTGATTTTGTAAATATTGTTCTCTTTGTGATTTGTGATTTCTATTGGCTTTCAACTTTCTCTGATGTGGAACTTGAATCTTCTTACCGATTATGTTTTTAACTTTGTTTGCTAGAACTGACTTTGGCAACTCCTTTTATTTGCTTTTTTGAACCTTGTGTTGTATTTTTCATTTTCGCTCAGTAAAGATTTCTTGTGCTCTTGCTCTGTTCAGTCCAAGCCAGGGGTTAACGGTGATCTTCTTTCTTGTGAGGCATTTGTGTGTTTTGGGAAATCACAGAACATATGCTTTAATCTCTGTAAGTGAAGTGCATTCTGGACGGGTGTGGACAGAAGTCAGCCACTCAAGTGGTTCGGCAACACTTCCTCCGAGCTGGCTGGTGGGATTCTGGCTTGCTTCCCTTTGTGTTTTTGAAGAAGTCGCACCACCTTGGCAAGTTATGAGATAAATCACAGTAAACACAGGCCTGAACCTGCACTGGCCAGCCCAGACCGGTTTGCTACTCAACCACTACACCTTATGAGAAGGATTTAGGAGTCATAGTGGACTAAACACTATCAACCACCAGAGAAAGTTCAGAGGCCATTAAGAAGGCAAACAGACTGTCAAGTTATATAGCACCCTGCTGTGTGGAGTACAAGTCCAAGAAGGTTTTACTCAAGCTTTATAACACACTGGTGAGGCCCAGGGACATGCGGTCCAGGGAGGCAGGTGGGTCATCATGAAAAGTAAAAAAAACTAATAATGATAACATATAAATGTGTCCACTGGTCTGTATTATAAATGTGTTTTTTGTGTGATTCCAATGATTTTGATCGTTTTTATAGTCAAAATTGCTGAATTTGTGCATTTCTTGTTTAAATACACGGGAGAAATGTGAGGTGTGCAGCGACGAGCCGCACCTCCCCTCGGACTGCGCTCTCCTCACACATGGGGTTGATGCGTGTGATTGTCACGTGCCTGTCGCTCTGTATGTCGCGGATATAATGTGTGCAGACACGATTATTATACACCCTGACTTTCCACACTCTGGCTAAGATCTTTAATGAATGTCTGTGACATATTTAGTCTTGCTGATTGGACATAAAACCACAGTGAAAAGGCACAAGGTGAGGCAGACAGTACCGAGCCTCACCCTGAAGGGGGCGCATGTGAGCTCAACAGGTGCTCGTTGCTGATGTTCTTCTATGCAGAGGCGCCAATAAGTTAGCGACATCAGAAAGTCAAGTGCGCTGCTCCGGGCCGTTTATTTTTATTTTTTGTTCCAACTGACTGCCAAAATGGAAGATTAAGATTTTTAAAACTAAAGGAAAATAAGGAAGGACTTTTAGAAGAAATTGATGGAAATTTTCATGGAGAAGGATAGGCGCATGGACTTCATTTAAAAATAAAGGTTGAGACCATAAATGGTTTTCAATTTTATAAAAAAATGGGATAAGACTAAGAAAAAAAATCCAATATTTAAAAACTAAATTTTGACCTTAAATAAAATATTCTTTTGTTTTTCTTGTTCTTCTTTTATTGAACAGTCTGTATTAAAATTGATTAAAACATCAGAATTACAAGCTTTGAAAAGTATTTCAATTAAGGTGAAAACTGAAATCCGTTTTTTGTACGCCTCTCTAGACTTTCATTTGTACTGAATGAGTATGAATTGTGGAATTGCAACGACAAATTTAGAATACACGGAGGGTGAGGAGCAAATGCGCTTTCTCCGCTCTCTCTCTCGCCGTTCTTTCTTAGCCAAATATGCGCCTTACCTGTGTGTGTAACGAATGCTGATGAGATATGAAACCTAACCAGTAGTGCCAGTTGAAGAGTGAATCCGCTACTCTTTGGGGTTCATATATTTGTAAATCTGAAGGAGTCACCAGCCATAAACCTCACCGCACGTCACTGGTGAGGCCTCATCTGGAGTACTGTGGTCAGTTTTGGTCTACGGAAAAGACAAAAGCACTAGAGAAAGTTCGGATAACAGTGACGAGGCTGATTCCTAGAGTGCAGGGGATGAGTTATGAGGCGTGGAAGAATAATTTTAGGGTATTATAGCTTTCATCTTAAAGAAATAGCATAAAGAGTTAATAAATGTCAGAAACCTTTGCAGGCGTATCAGTAAACCAGATAAAGGTCAAGTGAACAACAAAATGTACTGAAAGATGACTAAGAAATGACTAAGAAATCAGCAGATGTCCTGTAAAACAACCAGAATGGACTGTTGTTAAATGCACAGAAATTTCAAGGGCGGTGGCTCAACTCAAAGGTAAAAGAAGAACCGGAATCTTGATATATAATACGCTACCGCGGCTGTCCGTTTGTCTGTCCAGGATTTGAAATCACCTGTAGCTCGCAAACTGTTTGAAGTACACTACGTGACGTCTACCATCCGCTTTCGGGGTGATGATTGACCTCTAAGGTTATTCCTCTTTTTATTTTTATTTTAGTTTATTGTACAATCAGGGTGGCATGGTGGCGCAGGGGTAGCGCTGCTGCCTCGAAGTAAGGAGACCTGGGCTCGCTTCCCGAGTTTGCATGTTCTCCCCGTGTCTGTGTGGGTTTCCTCCCACAGTCCAAAGACGTGCAGGTCAGGTGCACTGGCAATCCTAAATTGTCCCTATTGTGTGCTTGGTGTGTGTGTGTGTGTGTGTGTGCCCTGCGGTGGGCTGGCACCCGGCCCAGGGTTTGTTCCTGCCTTGCGCCTTTTGCTGGCTGGGATTGGCTCCAGCAGACCCCCATGACCCTGTAGTTAAGATATAGCGGGTTGGAAAATGACTGACTGACTGACTGACTGTAGAATAAACTCTCAGCAGTAGGCAGCAGGACGCTATTCTCATCCCTACCATCTATCTATCTAGCTATCTATCTATACTATCGGTGTGCACATAACTGAGGAACCTACGTGGATGCATAACACCTCATCACTAATCAAGAAAGCCCAGCAGAGACTACACTTCCTGAGGCGGCTAAAGCGAGCAAGTCTTCCCCCTTCCGTCCTCACCATGTTCTACAGAGGCACCATTGAGAGTGTTCTGACCAGCTGCATCACTGTCTGGTATGACAACTGCAAAGGATAGTGAAGACAGCAGAGAACATTATTGGGGAGCCTCTCCCTTCACTACAGGACATATTTTACAAATGCAGTGTCCGCAAGGCCTGCAGCATTGAGCAGGACCCCTTACACCCCTCATATGGACTTTTCACACTTCTGCCATCCAAGAGAAGATACTGTAGCATCAGAGCCAGATCTGCCAGGCATCAGGATAGTTTTTACCCCCAAGCTGTCAAACTCCTTAACGCCATGCTGCCCCCTGGGATCTTCCACACTGGCCTCAACCGCCTCTAAAAACAGAACTTTTATATATGCGAGCCACTGTCCCGCAAAGACGAGTGTGCAGGTAGAAAAGAACTGCAAATCTCATACTGACCTTAAAGTATTGGACACTCTTGATATCCTTCTACTGTGAAACACTCTGACCTGTCATTGTTTACACGTCTTCAACAATATTACCATACGCTGATCATTTCTGTATTATCCATCCATCCATTATCCAACCCGCTATGTCCTAAGTACAGGGTCACGGGGGTCTGCTGGAGCCAATCCCAGCCAACACAGGGCGCAAGGCAGGAAACAAACCCCGGGCAGGGCGCCAGCCCACTGCGGGGCACACACACACCCACCCACCAAGCACAATTTAGGATCGCCAATGCCCTGAACCTGCATGTCTTTGGACTGTGGGAGGAAACCCACACAGACACGGGGAGAACATGCAAACTCCACGCAGGGAGGACCCGGGAAGCGAACCCAGGTCTCCTAACTGCGAGGCAGCAGCGCTACCACTGCGCCACCATGCCGCCCTTGTATTATCTATATCTATTATTTATTATTTATTCATTATATTACATATCTTTTAACTATATTTATGTATCTAAATTGCAAATACCATACATTGCATCAATGTTCATATTGCTAACTACACGTCAATATTGCTGCTACTTCTTTGTCTTGTCTTTGCACAATGTCTTGCCTTGTTTGTGTTTTAATTTTAAATTTTAATTTAAATTTTAAATCTATTTTTAATTTATTATTTTCACTTCATGTTGTTACACTGTGGACCCTGAGCTTCACAATTTCCTTTATCTGTATACTTGTATATGGTTGAGATGACAATAAAGTTCACTTTGACTTGGCCGACACTTCCCTTACCTCTTCATATTTTAAATCATTCTTGAGGCAGATTGAAGACTTAAGTGCCAGCTTAAGTGAAAAATTAAAGAAAACTTACAAGTAATTGCAATACAAACACTGACTTAAATCAGTTTTAATGCAAAAAGGTGCCAACGAAAGAAGAGAAGAAGTGGGCCGCTAGGGTGGAGAAAAGAAGAGCTGCTCAGGAAGAAACAAGCGCATCAACCTCTGAGCAAACGAATGGTAAACGTACAGAGAAAGAGGAGGAACTAAAAAAGGCTCAAGTCAAGTGGATTCACTGCACGTTATCATGCAGTGTGCTGTTACTGGTATAATATAATAAGACTTTTATTTTATATAAGTCATTTGGGTGTAAACCAACAAACCAACCAGAGTAAATGTATGCATTGATTGACACTGTATGTAAATTCAACAGTTTATAAAATGAACCTCTAATTCTTTGTTTCTCTGATCATTCTGACCAGGCTGTGACAGACTGCTTTTGATGAACGCTCCCTCCAAGGCATTTTGCCGAGGAGTCATTAAAAGATACAATGAACAGCTCTTCTCCTGCCTCATGACTGATTTGTCCCATTAGTTGGTGTTTCGTTCTTTAATAAGATGTTAAATTTCTACCACAGAGGAAAGATTAAAAGAGTGGAGCCGTTACCATTTAAGAAAAAGGAGATGAAGAGGAGACCTGACTGAAGTGTGCA
>JANRMT010062861.1:7894470-7977692 GCA_026402145.1 Polypterus bichir lapradei | reverse complement strand
TGTGGTATTCATCTGAGATGATCATGAGCCGTTTCTTCTCTTCTCTTTCCGTCACACTGACACCCATCTTAGTTTCATTTGTCCAAAGAAAACTGTCTCAAAACTGGACTTTTTTTTTTTTAATATTTTCTGGAAAAGTCTAATCTGTCCTTTCCTCTGCTTGAGGCTTACCAGTGGTGTGCACTTTGTGGTTACTTTCATGAAGTCTTCTCTTGATTGTAGACTTTAGTCAATGATGGGTCTTCCTCCCAGAGAGTGGTCTTTGTTTGGTTGAATGTAATGAAGGGGTTCTTCTTCAACAAGGACAGAATTCTGCGATCATCCAGCACAGTTGTCTGCTGTGGTTTTTCCAAACCTTCTGGTGTGGCTCAGTTCAGCAGTGGGTTCCTTCTCTTGAAGAATCTACCAAACGGTTGACTTGACCACTCCTGGTGTTTCTACTGTCTCTCTAAAGGGTTTCTTTTGTCTTCTCTGCCTAATGGTGGCCTGTTTTTACTTGCATGGATAGCTCTTTGGACCTCATACTGAGAATTCACAGCGACAGCTTCCAAATGCAAATTCCACACTTGGTATCAACTGTACACCTTCTACCTGCTTAATAGTTAATGAAATAATGAGGGTCCTGCTCCCACCTGGCTATGGATTAATGAAATAATGAGGGTCCTGCTCCCACCTGGCTATGGAACAGCTGGTCAGTCAAATGTCCAAATACTTTTGAGCCCCTGAAAGTGGGGGGACCATGTATAAAAGTGGCTGTCATTCCTAAACGGCTTATGCAATATTTCTGTTTAACCCATTTGAATTAATGATAGATAGATAGATACTTTATTAATCCCAAGGGGAAATTCACATAATCCAGCAGCAGCATACTGATACAAAAACAAAACAAACAATATTAAATTAAATAGTAATAAAAATGCATGTAAAAGCAGACAACAGCTTTATAACTTTGAGTAATGTTAGCATTTACTCCCCCGGGTGGAATTGAAGAGTCGCATAGTTTGGGGGAGAAACGATCTCCTCAGTCTGTCAGTGGAGCAGGACAGTGACAAAAGTCTGTCACTGAAGCTACTCCTCTGTCTGGAGATGACACTGTTCAGTGGATGGAGTGGATTCTTCATGATTGACAGGAGTTTGCTTAGTGCCCGTCGCTCTGCCACAGATGTTAAACTGTCCAACTTTACTCCTACAATAGAGCCTGCCTTCCTCACCAGTTTGTCCAGGCGTGAGGCGTCCCTCTTCTTTATGCTGCCTCCCCAGCAAACCACCGCGTAGAAGAGGGCACTCGCCACAACCGTCTGGTAGAACATCTGCAGCATCTTACCAATCTTTTAAGAAAGTATAGTCGGCTCTGACCTTTCTTTCACAGAGCATCAGTATTGGCAGTTGAGTCCAATTTATCATCCAGCTGCACTCCCAGGTATTTATAGGTCTGCACCCTCTGCACACAGTCACCTCTTAATGCTGAAAGTCTTGTGGAATAAGACGCTTTATCGGTGCCGACACAGACTGACACTGGAGGCACGTATAAAACACAAATAAACTTTTATTGTCTTCACCCACGGGGCATGTCTTCCCCGTGTCTCACAAGCACAAAAACAGTAACACAAAAGCATAAAACACACTTCTCTTCACCACCACTCCTCCCGGCAAGCGTTGTCCTCCTCCTCCTGACTCCGGCTCCCAGAGTGGTAGCTACTGGCTCCTTTTATAGTCCACCCTGAAGTGCTCCAGGTGCTTGATCACCCGTTTCCAGTTGCACTTCCAGGTGTGGCTGAAGAACCGCCCAGACGGGCTCAGGAACCCTTGCAGCACCCCCTGGTAGCCACCCCGGGTCCCAACAGGGCTGTGGAGAACTCCATCTCCCATGGAGCATTGCAGGAATCTGAGGCACCACTGCCACCCAAAAGGGGCTGCCATCTAGTGACCCTGGGGAGGTATTGTGCAGCCCATGTCTGTTCCCCTGGATTATATGCAGAAGGGCCGTCCGTCACAGTCTACACTTCAATCATGTGATGATTTCTTCATTTCAAGTCCATTGTGGTGGCCTACAGAACCAAAATTATGAAAATTGTGCCACTGTACAAATACTTCTGGACCCGACTGTATAATTGCTGCAGTGCCAGGGTGTAAACACTGAAGACACTGAAATGAATGTACCAACGTACTTAATAAAAGGGAGACAGACATACATACAGTGCATACATACATCTATCTTTACATGCAAAAAAATTCAGGCGTCACTATGCACGCATGCAAGCACATAAATGTGGACACATCTCTTGTCATCTGTCTCTGTGGTTCTGACAGATGATTTCTCAATTTCCTCTGATTTTTCCAGTGGATGCAAACAGGAAACCCAAATCGACACCTTCAATTCTGGCTGAAATCGCTAAAGAAGAAGGCCTGTAAGTACCCGTCTCTGGGTTAACCACATAAGCAATCCCAGAATGACCTACTGCGATAGTTGCCATTTTGTTTACCAGTATGTATTTGTGTCGTTTTCTATATGCTGCCCGTTTTATTTTTTTTTTGTAGAACTGCACTCTACCGTGGTTGGTTCCCAGTCATCTCCAGTCTCTGCTGTTCCAACTTTGTCTATTTCTACACATTCAACAGTCTTAAGGCAGCCTTGGCGAATGGGAAGGCTGCTTCTCAGCCGGGAAAGGACTTGCTTATGGGCATCATCTCAGGTTAGAGGGCTGTAAATGAAGCACAGCGTAGTGCTGTGCTGTGGCTGTGAGTTAAGCGTCTGAGAGGTTTGCATACAAGCTGCAGTTTTTAGTTTATTGTTCATTTTAGACTTTTTTTTTTTTGTCCAGGGACAGTTAATGTGCTTCTCACCACTCCCATGTGGGTCATGAACACCCGGCTGAAGTTACAGGGAGCCAAGTTCAGAAGCACAGAGCTTCACCAGACGCATTACGCGGGCATATTTGGTGAGTACCGCTTTCTTTGTATTGGAGGCCAGCCAAAAAGTGTTAGATTATTAGGTGGCATTAAACCACAGTGGTTAGCTGGATTGTTTCACATCTACGTCCTGCCAAGTGGTTTTGCCTGCCTAAGGTAAAGTCATCTCTGCTGGAGGACTGCAGGAATCATCACGTAGAGGGGTCCTTTCATCACATTGGCTGGCCAGTGCTATCACAGCTATGGAATGGCCAATTGGGGGAGGCAGGCTGATGGCCGAGGTCTCCAGGACTCTGAACAAATCCAAATCCTATTATGTGATATCATCTACTGTTAAATTCTGCTCCGTACTTGTAAAATTGTATTTTTATCCTGTGTTGAGGATTGGTTCTGTTCATTGTATTGAGCCCCTTCTCTTTGACACCCACTGCACGCCCAACCTGCCTGGAAAGGGGGTCTCTCTCTGAACTGCCTTTCCAGAGGTTTCTTCCATTTTTTCCCTACAAGGGTTTTTTGGGAGTTTTTTCTTGTCTTCTTAGGGAGCCAAAGCTGGGAGGCTGTCAAGAGGCAAGGCCTGTTAAAGCCCATTGTGGCACTTCTTGTGTGCTTTTGGGCTTTACAAAAATAAAGTGTATTGTATTGTACTGGACACTGGAGTATCAGAAAGGTAAAAAAGCTCTAGAGCGGTGAGTCCCAATGTTGGGGCGCACACCTCACTGGGGGCAATTCGAGAATTTAGGTATGTTGAACAATTTATAAAATGAAAAAACAGAACTTCACTGTTAAAAATGATAGAAAAAAATAAACAAATAACTTTTCTTTTTTACAGAGACATTTATATATTTATACTAGCTGAAATACCCAGCGTTGCCCAGGAGGAAAATAAGTGTTTTTATTTTTTAATTGTTTGAGAAAAATATATATAAAAAAACGCAACTTTAAAAATAAAAATAAATTAGCAAACCACGAAGATGTGCTTGTCTTGCAGTCCTGTATGTATGTTATCCTCCAGTTGACGCTCGTAACCGGCCAGCTCTATTTAATTTCAAAAGCAACAGGGGCGCACAGTGGAGCTCAAACATAAAGAATGCTGGCAGTCACCTCCAGTTCGCCCTCTGGTGGTCGTTCGGAGTGTCAGCTGGATGATAACATGCGTACAGAAGGGAGTGGGTTAAGCTTGATTTCACCCGACAGTATTTTTAGTCGACCAGTGAGGAACATGTGTACCAAGTTTCATGTAAATCGCACCAGCCGTTTGAACGTGATGCTGGAACATACATACACACATTGACTTATATACAGGTATACTAGCTGAAATTCCCAGCATTGCCCAGGAGGAAAATAAAGATTTTTTTTAATTGTTTGAGAAAAATATAATTTAAAAAAAAGATTTTAAACATTAAAATACATTAACAAACAATAAAGACTCACTAATGTCCTTTTCTTGTGTTCTCGTATGTATGTTATCATCCAGTTGACTCTAGGAACCGGCCAACTTTATTTAATTTCAAAAGCAACAAGGGCGCGGTGCTGCTCAAACATAAAGAATGCTGGCAGTCGTCTGCTATGTACTAACTGTGTAAGCCGCACGGGATCCTAGAAAATATTGAAATCATCAGAACTACTCTGAGCATCTCTCTGCTATGAGGATTCGTGTTGCCGATGTGCTCACATCGTTCGTGCATTAGCAGCTAAGCGACTGTCTTTCTTAGGAGGTTTCCTTTTGCCGGTGTGCTGGCCTCGCTTGCGTATCCTCGGAGCTGGAGCCCTCACCCCGACTCTACGTCTCACTTCCGGGCCGGACAGACACACACACTTCCACACGTAGAACTCTATTTAATTTCAAAAGTAGCAGGGGCGCACAATGGAGCTCAAACATAAAGAATGCTGCAGTCGCCTCCAGTTCGTCCTCAGGTGGTCATTCTGAGTGTCCACTGAATGATAACATGCGTAAAAGGCCGCAAGGTCACCCACCACCCTACCCAGAAAGGGGGTGGGTTAAGGTTGATTTCACCCGACAGTGTTTTGAGTCGACCAATGAGAAACATGTGTACCAAGTTTCATGTAAATCGCTGCAGCCGTTCGGACGTGATGCTGGAACATACATACACACACACTGACTTTTTTATATATACAGTGGGGCAAAAGTATTTAGTCAGCCACCATTTGTGCAAGTTCTCCCACTTAAAAAGATGAGAGAGGCCTGTAATTTTCATCATAGGTATACCTCAACTATGAGAGACAAAATGAGAAAAATAAATCCAGAAAATCACATTGTCTGATTTTTAAAGAATTTATTTGCAAATTATGGTGGAAAATAAGTATTTGGTCAATAGCAAAAGTTCATCTCAATACTTTGTTATATACCCTTTGTTGGCAATGACAGAGGTCAAACGTTTTCTGTAAGTCTTCACAAGGTTTTCACACACCGTTGCTGGTATTTTGGCCCATTCCTCCTTGCAGATCTCCTCTAGAGCAGATCAAATTTTGCAATATAACAAAAATATAAAATGATCAAAATATTACAGAAAAAGGTGTTATTAAATTTATTTTATATTTCTGAATATCACATCTCTTATTATGTTTTCAAAACTGTATTTGCTGTATTTTCATATTACTTCATATTATTATCCATCCATCCATCCATTATCCAACCCGCTATATCCTAACTACAGGGTCACGGGGGTCTGCTGGAGCCAATCACAGCCAACACAGGGCGCAAGGCAGGAAACAAACCCCGGGCAGGGCACCAGACCACTGCAGGCTATTCTAACAGGAAACTGTAAACGTTTTAATACGAATGGCATATCAGGATCTCCTTTGGTGTCTAATGTTATTCGCGGAAGATGGACTACATTACCTTTCTTGTCGCCTGTTAAAATTTGACATGTCCTGATAATGACTTCAACGTTTTTAACAAATATATTGTATGTTTAAAAATGATGTCCTGAAATGCTTCTTTAAAGGGTGAAACTGTGGACTTTTCATAAACGACTTAAAATGAGGGAAAAGTAAAGATTTATAAGACCTGAGAGTGCAAGAAATGTGTCTGACAAAAGCATTCACACGAATGAGAGGATCGATGTTTGAAAATGGTTGAGAGGAGGGCATGACTTTAAAAATTTTCAGGGCACACACACACACACACCAAGCACACACTAGGTACAATTTAGAATCGCCAATGCACCTAACCTGCATATCTTTGGACTGTGGGAGGAAACTCATATTATTATTATTTTTTTTTAATTTCTTTGTGATTTCTTTTCAGTACTTCAGCTATCCTTTCCCTCTTTTATTTCCATGTTCTTTGGATGCTTGTTTAGAGCAAATTAATGACATTATGGGCTTCCTCCACGTGAGTAGGAGTTCACTTTTTGAATAGGTAATAGTAAGAATAAGGTATATGTTACAGTGGGGGACATCATGACTTTAGAAAGGCCTCGGTGGGGGATGGCCAAAAAAAGGTTGGGAACCACTGGGAGCACCCGGAGGAAATCATAAGAGCATCCCTTATCTATGATTAGAAGAAAATATGAAGCTAGTTTTAAATTAAAAGTTATTGAAGTGGTGAAAGAAATTGGTAACTGCGCTGCTGCAACAAAATTTGTCTGAGAAACTGGTGCGAGACTGGAGGAGGCAAGAAGATGTAAAAAAAAAATTAGGTGTCGCATTTTTGAGCGGGCGTATAAGTCGGGGTCTGATTTTATAATCGATTTTTTGTGTTTCAAGACCCGACTTACAAATGAGTACAGTGGAACCTCGGTTCACGAACATCTCTGAACACGTACAAATCAGGTTACAACCAAAAAGTATGCCAAACTTTTGCATCTGTTCCCGACCACACACTCGGGTGACGAACAAGTCAGTTTCCCTTCCGGTTCGTATGCGCCGATGGTTTGCGCATGTGTTCAGTCTCTCCCTGTACTGTACATTGTTCTCGGTGCATCACGCAGAGGGACTCTCCCTCAAAACTGTAACCTCCTCTCAACCCAGCTTCCTCCTGTGGTATAGCAGATCCACAGCTCCCGTCAAAAAGGCCAGTTTTAATAAATAATCACCGCACTTGCGGCTTAGTGAGGGGGCTTGGTGGTTTGTGGCCGAAGCGGTTCCTGAGGAGTTCGTGATGTGGGCATTTCTCAACTAAGTGCACAGGTGAGAAGCGGTCCACATCCGTAATTGTTCCCAGGAGCTGCTGATTGCCACGAGTACCACGTCCTCTTCATAAATAGAAGCGCGAGTCGGCTAAAGGGAAAAGGAAGAGAACAGGAAAGAATGAGAGGTTGCAGAAGAAGGCAGGAAGCAGAAGGAGAAAGCCGGTGTAGGAGAGAGAGAGATTGAGAGAGAGAGCAAGAGCGAGCGAGAGAGAGAGCAAGTGAGAGAGAGAGAGAGGGAGATTGAGAGAGAGAACGAGAGAGAGAGAGCGAGAGAGAGAGAGAGATTGAGAGAGCAAGCAAGCGAAAGAGAGAGAGAGAGCGAGAGAGAGAGCAAGCGAGCAAGAGAGAGAGAGAGAGCGAGAGAAACAGTGAGAGCGCAGGCTCGCGTGCAGCTGAGCAGGGAGCCTGGGCGTTTGTCTCAGTGTTATTCAGTGTTTTTACATTTAGTTTACTATAACACTTTGCATTCTATGGTATAATTAACTATTTTTGTGCTTGAAAATCTTTAACAAAATATATTTACATACAGCTTGTACGGTCTAGAATGGATTAATTGTATTTACATACAATCCTGTGGGGTAAATTACTTCGGGTCACGACCAAATCGGCTTACGACCAGAGTTTTGGAACGAATTACGGTTGTGACCAGAGGTTCCACTGTATATACTGTATTTTCTTTCCTAACATTAAGGCTAAATACTATTATGGGCCCTGATGTCAAGATTCCCCTTTGGGGGCTTCTTAAAGAAATGCTTGTTTCAGACCTTTAAAGGCATCTCTGTACTTCCTCCCCACAGATGCCTTTAGGCAGATTGTCAGAAGCGAAGGGGTAAAGGCCCTCTGGAATGGGGTGCTGCCGTCTCTCATCTTGGTTTTCAATCCTGCAGTGCAGTTCATGTTCTACGAAGGGATGAAGCGCCGGGCTGGCAGAGGAAGAAGGAAGGTAATGAAGTCTCCAAAATTTGAAATGAAAATTCATCATTTCTTGCCTGACGTGTAAAGTGCACTGCAAACTGACTTTTCCTGGCTAGGACGGACATGAATCATTTTGCCTGCAGACAGACAATACAGGAGTTGTTTTAATGTTCATTTTAGCAGTGTCAGGTGTACAGTAGCTTTTTTCATTTTCCATTTGAACGTCAGCCCCCAGCAGGTCATTTACAACTGTATTAAGGACGGTAGTGAGACCAGCTGTGTGTTATGGGCTGGAGACGGTGGCACAGGAGACAGAGCTGGACGTGGCAGCGTTAAAGATGCTAAGATTTGTATTGGGTGTGACAAGGATGGACAGGATTAGAAATGAGGACATTAGAGGGTCAGCTCAGGTTGGGAGACAAAGTCAAAGAGGCGAGATTGCATTGGTTTGGACATGTGCAGAGGAGAGGTGCTGGGTTTCTGGGAGAAGGGTGCTAAGGATAGAGCTGACAGGGAAGAGGAAGGCCTAAGAGAAGGTTTATGGATGTGGTGAGAGAAAGAGTAGGATGCAGAGGACAGAATATATGGAAGAAGATGATCCGCTGTGGCGACCCTTAACGAGAGCAGCCGAAAGAAGATGATTATTGTGGAAGAGCAGCTGTCTGTTATTTCTGTCCACCTACACCACACATTAGAGCTAACTGCATTGTGTGTGTGTACCGCCGATTCAGAAAGTATGCAGACCCCTTCACTTTTTTCACATTTTGTTATGCTGCGGCCTTGCACTAAACTCATTTAAATTATTTTCTCCCTGATCAACTAACATTAAATACCCCAGCATGACAAAGCGAAAACAGCATTTTAGAAATGTTTGCAAATTTAAAGAGTAAAATGCTGAAAATATCACATTGACACAAGTATTTAGACCCTTTGCTATGCCACTTGAAATTTAGCCCGGGTGCATCCCATTCTATTGATCATCACTGAAATGTTTTTACGCCTTGTTTGGAGTCACCTGTGGTGCATTCAGTTGACTGGACACGACTAGGACAGACACCCACCACCTGTCTATAGAAGGCCCCATACCTGACAAGGTGTATCACAGTAAAAATGAAGCCACGTGAAGTCAAAGGAACTGCCCACCAAGCTCTTCGAGACAGCATTGTGTTGAGCAAAAGATCTAGGGAAGGCTACAGACCTGTGTTAGAGATGGGAGAAAGAAAGTTCCAGAAGAAATAATCGTCGCACTCGCGGCTTAAAGAGGGGGCGTGGTCATGTGGCTGGAGCGGCTCTAGGACGCGAATTGGCGCAGGCATTTCCTTACTTAAGAGCACAAGTGAGGAATCGTCCGTATTTGTTAATTGATGCCGGGAGCTGCTAATCTCCGCACCTTGGCCACGTCCCCATTATATATAGTAGGAGCGCGAGTGCAGAGGGGAGGAAAGAGAAAGAAAACGGAGAACGGCAGGTAAGAGTTTGAGAAGAAGGCAGGAGAAGGAAAGATCTGGTGCAGGTGTGAGTGAGCGAGCAGGAAGAGCAGGCTCACTGATCAATTCAGGCAGCTGGGAAGAGAGCCCCAGAGGAGGAGTGTTAGACCGACACTCGCTTCAGCTGAGCCATCTTAGGAGCTGGGTGACCTTAGAAGGAGATTGGCTCGCTGCATAAGTCTGTGGGAGTCAGGGAGACTTGGGAGAGTGAGCCCCAGCGTGAGTGCCCCGGTCGCTGGGGAACCCGAGTCTTGGCCTGGCGTGACGGCCGCGTGTAAGTAGCCAGGTGACAGGAGGCTACCAGACCAGCAGAAAGAAAGTCGGCTACACCTGCAGGTAGGGCGACTCCACTGCTGCTTGGCCCGTATGGGTGAAGCAGGAGAGCCGCCAGTTAAAGAAGAAAGCACCGGGTTTTTAAAGGAGAGACTGCTTCCTGTCTGTGTTCCTCATTTTAAAGGAATCATTTATTTGAAATTTTAACCTCCACTTTTTACATCTTCTGACGGCTCCTTCCAGAAGGATACCCTGCCATGTCACAAAGCTCAAATCGCCTCAAACAGGTTTCTTGAACATGTCAACGAGTTCACTGGGCTCAAATGGCCTCCACTGTCACCAGATCTCAATCCAATAGAGCAGTGGTTCCCAAAGTAGGGGTCGCGACCCTCTGGGGGGGTCGTGAGACATTGGGGGGGGGATCGCGAGATGATTTCCAAGAAATCAAATACTGTATATTTTAACCACTTCCGAGGATAGTGGGGGTCACGAGTCACTGGCACGGTTATTTTGGGGGTCGTGAGCTGAAAAGTTTGGGAACCCCTGCAACAGAGCACCTTTGGGATGTGGTGGAGCGGGAGATTCACGTCATGCTGTGGAGTTGTGTCTCAGCAGCAGGGACTGTGAAAACAGAGTTAAGGGAAAGCTAAACGGAAGAAAAGCACAAAGATATCCTGAAGGAAAACCTGCTTCAGAGTGCTGTGGGCCTCAGGATCAAGGACAAAGTGAAGACAACACAGGAGTGGCTTCGAGACAACCCTGGGAATGTCCTTGAGTGGCCCAGACAGACAGCCTGGACTTGAATGGAAACCCAACAAACATCTCTGGCGAGACCTAAAAACTAAAACTGTCCAGCCACGGTCTCCACCCAGCCTGACAGAGCTTAGAAGAGCTGCAGGGAGGACTTACAGGAAACCTGTGAAGCCAGTGGTGTCAAACCCAGGAGGACCCCAGGTGGAAGTCGCTGCCAAAGTGCACCAGCCAAGTACTGAGTAGAGGGTCTGAATGCTTGGGTCAGTCAGTGATACTTCAGTTTTTTTACTTTGAATAAATCCTGTTTCACTTTGTCATTCTGAGGAATCGAGTTTTGCTTGATATTGGCTGGAAAATGAATTTGTGATTTTAGTTTAATATTTCAACATAACAAAATGTGGAAAAAAAAAAAGTGAATGCCAATCATGTCTGTCTGTCTTTTTACCCCGCATGTGGACAGCTGCTCTTAAGCAAAATGAGAGTTGTGCATAGCTGCTGTATAGCACTACATGTGTACGGCTTAACACGCATGTGGACAGCTGCCATAAGCAAACTGTGACATCTGCACTCAGCGGCCACTTCATTAGGTACACCTGTTCGACTGCTTGCTAACGCAAATATCTAATCGGCCAATCACATGCTTGCATTTCGGCCTGTAGACTTTGTCAAGATGACCTGCTGAATTTCAAACTGAGCATCAGAATGGGGATGAGATGTGGTGATTGAAGTCACTCTGAACGTGACATGATTGTTGGTGGCAGACGGGCTGGTCTGAGTATTACAGAAACTGGTGATCAGCTGGGATTTTCACACACAACCATCTCCAGGGTTTACAGAGAATGGTCCGAAAAAGGGAAAATATCCAGTGCGCAGCAGTTCTTTGGGTCTTGTTGATGGCAGAAGTCAGATGAGAATGGCCAGACTGATTCGAGCTGATAGAATGGCCATAGTAACTGAAATAACTACTCATTAAAATCGGTGTGTGCAGAAAAGCATCTCTGAACACACAGCGCGTCGGGCCTTGAAGCAGATGGGCTACAGCAGCAGGAGACCACACCGGGTGACACTCCTGTCAGCTAAGAACAGGCAAGTGAGGCAACAATGGGTACAAATTTGGACAACAGGAGACTGGAAAATCATTGCCTGGTCTGATGAATCTCAATTTCTTCTGCAACATTCGGTTGGCAGGGTCAGAATTTGGCATCCACAACATGAAAGCATGGATCCATCTTGCCTTGCATCAACAGTTCAGGCTGTTGCTGGTGGGGTAATATGTGAGGGATATTTTCTTGGCACACTTTGGCCCCCCTTAGTACCAATTGATCATCACTTAAATGCCACAGCCTACCTGAGTCTTGTTGCTGACCACATCCATCCATTTATGACCGAAGTGTGTCCATCTTCTGATGGCTCCTTCCAGCAGGATAACATGCCATGTGACAAAGCTCAAATCATCTCAGGCTGGTTTCTCGAACATTACAATGAGTTCACTGTACTCCAGTGATTTCCACCATCACCAGATGCTCCTCACATGCATGGCTTGAAGCACACATGGACATCCGCCTCAAGCAAAGAGACTTGCTAGCCTGACGTGAGTAGACCAAGCAGAAGACGTGAGCGTCACTCAACACCTGTGCCACTTACCAAAACAGGTGCCCGCTCACTGTACTGTCCCTTCTCCGCCACTAACCCCACATTAGGTGTCCTCATTATATTTATTATTTGTTGGCCCAAACAAATGACATGTGCTTGCTGTTATACAGTAAAATAAATAATAAAACACAATGAAAACAACAGTAGCAAATTGTACTTGAAAGGGGTCTTTGCAGGACACATGACGAGAGTCTCTTCAAGCCTCGGTGCACAGCTGCTGAATGTTTCTTCAGTCCACAGAGGTTTTGTATTTTGTGAAATTTCAGGGGGAAACAGACATCTTTGTCTGAGTGATGGCGGACAGCTTCACTTTTCTTCTCATGTTATTTCCATGTAGCTTGCATCCTAAACTTGAAAGCCTCTCTCCATGTGAAGTTAACAGCGATTACATCTCTTTATTATAGTAAAAAAATCCTTGGATGAGACTTTTTAGCCTGGGACGAGATGTGACTTTTTCAGAGAGATACTTTCACATCCCGTGAGACGAGACTTTGTGCCAAAAGGGATTTAACCACACCCCGGGCCAGAGATGAAATACAAAGAGTAGAAGACAAAGTAGAACGTCGTAAAGAATTCAAAAACGTTGGCGCGATACACATGCAGAGCAGGTTAGAGATTATGAAAGTACGAAAATTCGAAAGTCTCCAAAAAATGATAGTAAAGATCGCATTAGAGCAAACAAACGGAAATTACTCGGTGAAATAACGGAACAGTGAAAAGAGATTGAATATATGGACATAGGCGGTATGACAGCAGTATGTAGATATTGTTCGGCTTTAAACTTTAAGTTGTAGACTTGCAGATCGTTTAATTTGTGTTGCCATCAGGGAGAAGTAGTGTTTCTTCCCAAAGAAGAGGCGTATCTGCGAGAATTAAAAGATTTGTTGTTTGGTGAAAGTGAAATCCACAAACACTACACTACAGGCAAGATTTCCGAATTTACAATAATCTGTTCACGTTTGCATCAGTCAATGCTCAAAACGTAGATTTACACGATTCGGGACCTTACTCTATGAGAATCTGTGGTTTCCCCAACAAGTAAAACTACTACAAGTTTAATTTCAAAGAAACCACAATTCAGTTAGGTTTATATTTATGATCACGGAGAAGCGATGCAACATAGAATCGACAGAGTTAAACAATTGGACGTATTAGAAATTCTACAACCAATAATGAATACAAATCCATATGTCCAAAAGTATTGCACTTTACACGAAATTAATGAGAAACACGGACAAAGAAGTTTTCTTGGATTTCTATATGAAATAATTTCACGTCCCGCAAGATGAGACTTTGTGCCAAGAGATTTAACCACGCCCCGGGGCCGGAAATAAAAGGCAAAGAGTAGAAGACAAAGTAGAACGTCGTTACGAGGTTCAAAAACGTTGGCGTGATACACATGCAGAGCAGGTTAGAGATAATGAAAGTACTAAAATTCGAAAGTCTCCAAAAAATGACAGTAAAGATCGCATTAGCGCAAACAAACGGAAATTATTACTCGGTGAAATAATGGAACAGCGAAAAAGAGATGGAATATATTGTTTGGATTTAAACTTTAAGTCGGAGACTTGTTGATCGTCTAATTCGTGTTGCCATCAGGGAAAAGTAGTGTTTCTTCTCAATGAAGAGGCGTATCCGCGAGAATTGAAAGATTTGTTGTTTGGTGAAAGTGAAATCCACAAACGTGCGCAGCAGAGACACAAAGTGGCTGGCACGTAGCGCAGGCCCCGGGGGAGGGTTGGTGAGCGAAGCGAGCAGGAGGTGAACCCCCTAGTAAATGACTAATAATCTTAAAACGGCTGCCATGTTTACATTACACACTTGTGTTCTTTTTCCAGGCTGACGCCCATGCCAATCTTAATTATCCCAGGCTGATAAATAAGGTTGTTTTTCCTTTTTCTTTCATACAGTCAAACGAATTGAAATACAGTGGACCCTTGACTTATGAACTCAAATCGTTCGCGAGGGCTGGTTGTAACTCAAGTTGGTTGTAAGTCAAGACTATTTTTCCCATAAGAAATAATGGAAATACCGATAATGCGTTCCGAACCTCCCACAGCAACGTTTACTTAATTGCATAATTTACCAAACACACCAATAATTTTCTAATGTACTAACCAAAAAGTTGTAAAAAGTGCCTAGCCTCCCAGAAACAACAATTTCATACTGTACTCACCATTTAAGTTGACATCTTTGGCTTGCAGGAATGGAGGAGGAGGAGAATGAAACGGAAGGTGGTTATTGTTTGGAAGGAGCTTCCTTATACAAATCTTCGTAAAATTGTTGAGATGGTGGATTTCGACATGCTGTACATATTAGCGAGATCGGTCACACGAACACCACTCTCATATTTTCGCACAATTTCCTTCTTCATTTTGATCATGATCGCTTTCTTTACCTTCGTTACCTTTTCTTCCTTCCTTAGCAATTATTAAAATAAATTACATAAATCACTGCACTGACCGAAATTACGTCCACAAACGCATGTATCTGGGCTCCGATTGACGCTTACGAACGCTCTCGGCTGTTTGTTTACGATTGCACAAGCGGATACACGTGACCGCATTCGGGTCGTAAACCAAGATGTTGGTCGTAATTCAAAAAACAAAAATTTTGGTCGTAAACCAAGTTATGTCAGGCCGGTCGTATATAGAGGGTCGACTGTAATAGATAAAAGATTCTAAGTTTAAAGATTTTGATACAAACTAAAACTGTAGCTTGTTTTTACAGACTTACTACATTTGAACCGCAGGTTTTCTTGTTAGCAGCTCAGTTTACAGTTCAAATATGGCTTGGTTGAACACTGGCAGTCTTCAGTTCCATCCATCCATTTTCCAACCCGCTGAATCCGAACACAGGGTCATGGGGGTCTGCTGGAGCCAATCCCAGCCAACACAGGGCACAAGGCAGGAACCAATCCTGGGCAGGGTGCCAACCCACCGCAGGACACACACACAAACACCAAGCACACACTAGGACCAATATAGAATCGCCAATCTCTTCGGTTCCACTTGTTTTAATCACCTCACTCCACATCCTGCTTGATTTCACTCCTGATGCCCTCTCCGTTTCCTCGACAGATTTCATCCGTGGAGATCTTTCTGATTGGAGCTGTTGCCAAAGCGATTGCTGTGACGGCCACCTACCCGCTTCAGACGGTGCAGGCCATGCTGAGGGTGAGAGCTTCAGGATTGTCGGGCGGTATGGGGAAGGTTTAAAGGAGAACCTGCCCCCTGGTGGTGGAGTTTTGCTTTCTCTCATAATGGTTTGCGGTTTATTGCAGGGGTGGCCAACTCTGACACTGGAGAGCCGCAGTGGAATGGCTGCAGGTTTTTGTTCCAAGCCAGTTGCTTAATTAGAAGCCAGTCCCCAAATAACAGATCTTATTTCATTTCCTGGCTTGTTAGTGTTTTAACTCTACCATGCCAGTTCATTCTTAACTCACAGATATGTTTTCCCAATGGATGAGTAATTATCAGTTCTTCACTTCCTCTTCACTTTCCTTTCATTCACCAAATAGTGAATGATGAACACACGAGGGTGGAAATGGAGAACTGCTGGCTCCTTTGTCATTTGTATCTTATTGCTAATAAGGAGCAGGTAAAACAATGAATACAACTGTTTAAGACTAAGATAAGAAATTAAGGGTTCAAAATCTCAACAAGTGAGACCACTAAAATGATGGAACATAATGTGCCTTACTGCCTTCATTCCTAGATGGACATTTTTTTCCTCCTGACTTGGCAGAGGTTGCGCTTTCTGGGGCTTGATGGCAATGTATGCACACTAATCGTGTGACCCCAGTATTTAAAACGTAGCAGTAGTAGTTGTAGTACTACCAATCATGGATGTAGAGTACTGTAAAGTTCTTACTTGCGTGTCCCAAAGACTTGCAACCTGTTAACTCTCGTTAAATGCATTCCTGGAATTTTCCTAATAATAATCAAAAATTGTTAACACTTATGTCAATTTATTTAAGCACCCGCATAGCTTTCTAAATTCAGTGTGACTGAAAAAAAACAGTATTCACCCCCTTTGCAAGTTTTTACATTTTTTTTTTTTTCTACGTTGTTGAATCACCATGGCTTTAATTTGGCTGGGAATCAACATAAAACACTCTGTACTGTCAAAGTGAAAAAAAGATCTCATGCAAAATGGTCAAAATTAATTGCCAATATAAACTGCAAAATAATCGATGTCCTGAGTATTCACCCTTTTTAATATGACACCCCTAAATCTTCACTGGTGTAGCCCTGTTAGTTTTAGAAGTCACGTCTAGCTCAGTGGAGGTCACCAGTCTGGGACTGTCAGTTGACTGGATGTAGAAGGTCCACCTTGTGGTGAGTCAGTTTGGTGGCCTGAGCTACACATTAAAGACAAAAAAAGAACACAACTAGCAAATCTCCAAGTCACCGAGTGGTAGTTAAATCAGCCATGAAGAAATGGAAAGAGGCACAGGTGTAAATCTGCTAGATCAGGCGACCTGTAAAAACTGAAAACGGTGAGTGAGGGAGGCCACCAAGTGACCTCTGAAGGAGTCACAAGCTACAGTGGCCGACATTGGAGAGACTATGCAGACAACAACTATGGCTGGGTGCTTCACAAGGCAACGGCTTTGTGGGAAGAGTGTCAAAATGAGAGAAAAAAGCCCCGGACAACTCAAAAGAAGTCACACTGAAGTCAACTGGAAGAAGATTCGGTGGTTTGAGGAGACCAAAATCGACCTTTCTGACCATCAGACTGGATGCCTCGTTATGCTGCACATTATCAAAAAAACCCACCATCTCTACCATGAGGAATGTTATGGAAATGTGTGTCTGCAGGCTTGTGAGGGTAAAGTGAAACAAATGCAGCAAAATATGGGGAAGTCCTGGAGACGAAAAGGGGTCTGTCAGAAACCTGAACCCTGGGGCAAGATTTGATTTGATTTCTAGCACGGCGACAACCCCAAAAAGCAACATAAGAATGGGTGAGAAACAAACGCTGTGAATGTCTAGGAGTGGCTGAGACCTTGTGGCTGACCTCTCACAAACTCCATGACAAAGCTGAGCAGTTTAGCAAAGAAGAATGGAGAGAAAAAGTGTCAGCGTGGAGAGAGAGAGACCTGTGCACTCAGACTGGAGGCTGTCATGGCTGCCATCTTCTAAATACGGCCACGAAGGGGTCAACACTTACGAAATGAACTGTTGTGGGTTTTACAATTGTAATTAATTTAGACGACTTTGTAGAGATCTGTTTTCACTTTGACATTTAAGAGGCTTCTGTTGATAAAGTGTCAAAAATTCTAATTAAATTCACTGGTATTCAGTGTTGCATAATAATAAAATGTGAATACGTCCAAGGGGAGGACACATTTATAGGCCTGTGGGTTACAGCACTGGTGTTTCTGTGTTTTTATTGTGTGTGGTTTTGTCTTTTATGTGAACTACAGTGTTGAGTGTTATTTATGTGCGTGCCTATTACTACATTGCCAAAAACTGATGGAAGTGCAGGGCAGGGGAGTGATTCCTGGTCCAATATGTGAAGTGTGGGGTCTTACTGTACTGTCCATGATGTAAACCAGGGGTCGCCAACTCCCATCTTGGAGGACCACCATGGCTGCAGATTTTCATTCTAACCCTTTTCTTAATGAGTGACCTGTTTTTGCTGCTAATTACTTTCTTTTGAATTCATTTTAATTGATTTGCTCTTGAAGACTCAGACCCCTCAACTGTTTCTTTTTCCTTAATTAGCAGCCAAACAATAATGAGAGGGTGGTACGGTGGCACAGTGGTAGCACTGCTGCCTCGCAGTAAGGAGACCTGTGTCTGCGTGGGTTTCCTCCGGGTGGTCTGGTTTCCTCCCACAGTCCAAAATTGGCGATCCTAAATTGGTGTGTGCCCTGCCCCGGGGTTTGTTCCTGCCTTGTGCCCTGTGCTGGCTGGGATTGGCTTCAGCAGACCCCCGTGACCCTGTGTTAGAATATAGCGGGTTGGACAATGACTGACAATAATGAGATGCAAAACATGACCAGTAGACTGTGTCCATCATGCCATATCAGAGAATACGGAAAGGTGAAGGTCTCAGGAATGTCGATATGCTCTTAGAAAAGAGAAAATCAAAAATTTCACAAATGTCTGCTGTTGCACCACGAGAGCAGCAACAAGCCACGGAATTAAAGAATGGGTTTAATTAACGAGAACCAGCACATAATTAAGCAGCTGGTTGTAATGAAATTAGTTAGCGTTTGAGGCCCTGACTTGAGCTGGTCTTCTGTCGGCTCCCTCACTTCACTTTTCATTTCTGTTTGATAACTCTGCTCTGATGTACCTTATTATGGTGATTTTACTTAAGATGTTCACTTAAATATGGAAATCTTTCAGATTATTTATTTGTGGAGTTAAAAATATACACTGTAAAAATGATAGCATACGATATATCCCATGGAACGAGAGCCAGAGCTGGAAGCCACATGATCACCTTGATGGACACTTTCACCCACTGATCTCGGAAGTGACCACATCTTTAGTGTCAATTCAGTTCATCAGATGACACGAATGATGCACTCTGGGGGGGAGTCCCTGATACATACGCCAGGTTGGAGAAACAGGAATTTCAGCACTGCTTGGGGAAGCAAATATTCAGACTTCGCTTCACCGCATTTCTTCCACATACCAGTCGGGCAGGAATGAATATTCGGAATCTCTGTGAACGGAGTAGCAGACATCTTTGAAGGGTTCCCAGGAGAAGAGGTACACAACTCTGTAAAGAGAAGAAAAGAAGGCAAACCATTAACACCACATTCTCAACCTACAGAGCTACAGTATAATTTGAATTATATAGCCCAGTGGGGAGCCCATCTCCATTCCCGCAGGTTTTTATTTAAGCCCTTTTCTTAATTGGTGGCCTGTTGTTGCTGCTAATCCACATTTGCTTTAATTTTAATTGGCGTGCTGTTTAAAAATCGGACGCCTTAACTGTTTCTTTTTTTCCTTGATTAGCAGCCAAACAATAATAAGATAGAAAAATGAGCCAATCGATGACCAGCTAACCCGTGAACAGTTTCGGAAGTGACAGTACCAGTGACCACCAGCAGCAAGCCACGGAATGAAATAACCGGTTTAATGAACAACAGTTTGAAGCCCAGACTTAGCTGGTCATCTGTCAGCTCCCTCCATATTTGTTTGACTGCCATTTAAGAAAAAAAAAAGAAGCAAATCAGGGGGCTGAGTCTTAACAACTGAGGCAATTAACTTCCTTAACGACAAACCAAAGTGTCACTCGGGCTGTAAAAGTGCCAACGGTGTCAGGGCCAAACGTTACTCGGGCAGTGGTATAGGCATGTCTTGCATAAGCGTCAGGCCAGAGTGTTAACATGGGCCACAACGGTGGAGATGCATCTTCTGCTAGCCTCGTAATGGGGTCTCATAAGAAATGCCGAAGTGTATCAGTCTTCCGGTCTGGGAAGGCAAAAGTGATTCTGGGAATCTGAACATGACACTCGTATCACTCACACATGTGCAGTGTGCTGTTCATGTTATTATTATTTGTATCACTAGGGGGCTTTGCTCGCCAAACCCCTTCTCCCCGTCAAGAGCTATGTGCCGTTGTGAAGAGGGGGGCTGAACGCACCCCAAGGAGATACGGTCGCTCCTCCGATACCCCCTCTTAAATGGTGACACAATGGGATACAAATAGTTGTTTTTTTTTACCTCCTGTTTGCTCAATCAGTTGCTGGCTTGCTGCTGCTGCAGTGCCGCCTGAACTGCATCTCGTGCGGCGCTTCGAACATTTAAAAGCCTGTACAGCAGCTGTCCTTTTGTCTCACTGCTTTGTCTCTCTTGTCCCCCAGACATCCTCAAACACTAGGCAATCTCTTTCCGCTGTTCCGTTATTTCCCCGAGAAATATTTTCCGTTTGTTTGCGCTAATGCGATCTTTACTCTAATTTTTTTGAGACTTTCGAATTTTCCTACTTCCATTCTCTCTAACCTGCTCTGCATGTGCATCGCGGGACTTGCTTCCAAAGGTTGTAAGTATGATGTGACTTGTCCGTCTCGCGGTACGTGAAAGTGTCTCTCTGTCTCTCTTCCAAAGATCATGTCTCGTTGCAAGATTTTTTTTATAATATATATTATCTTCTTATATAATACGCTACCATGGCTGTTCGTTTGTCTGTCCAGGATTGTAAATCACCTGTAGCTCGCAAACCGTTTCACCTATTGATTTGAAATTTGGTACACAAATACAACGTGACGTATACTATCTACTTTTGGGGTGATGATTTTTATTACTCATTTTATTTTATTGTAGAATCAAGTCAGGGTGGCCGTACGGCACATGCATATGAGCGCCGTTTTCATTCCCTACCACCTTCGCTGTCACTTCCCCTACCTCCTTCGTATCTTAAGTCTTCAATCTTCTTCAAGAATAATTTAAGTGCCAGCTTAAGTGAAAAATTAAAGAAAACGTACTAAGTAATTGCAACACAAACACTGACTTAATCAGTTTTAACGCAAAAAGATGCAGACGAAAGAAGAGAAGAAGCGGGCCGCTAGAGTGGCCGCGTTGAGGGGGTTCATTTTTGGTGGACTCAGGATTGGGTCACTGCTTTTTGCAGACGATGTTGTCCTGTTTGCTTCATTAGGGCATGATCTTCAGCTCTCTCTGGATCAGTTTGCAGCTGAGTGTGAAGCGGCTGGGATGAGAATCAGCACCTCCAAATTCGAGACCATGGTCCTCAGCCGGAAAAGGGTGGAATGCCCTCTCAGGGTTGGGGGAGAGATCCTGCCCCAAGTGGAGGAGTTCAAGTATTTCGGGGTCTTGTTCACGAGTGAGGGAAGAATGGACCGTGAGATCGACAGGCGGATCGGTGTGGCGTCCACAGTGATGCGGGCTCGGCATCGGTCTGTTGTGGTGAAAAAGGAGCTGAGCCGTAAGGCAAAGCTCTCAATTTACCAGTCGATCTACGCTCCTACCCTCACCTATGGTCATGAGCCATCGGTAGTGACCGAAAGAACGAGATCACAAATACAAGCAGCTGAAATGAGTTTCCTCCGCAGGGTGTCTGGGCTTTCCCTTAAAGATACGGTGACAAGCTCAGTCATCCGGGAGGAGCTCAGAGTAGAGCCGCTGCTCCTCCGCATCCAGAGGAGTCAGATGAGGTGGCTTGGGCATCTGATCAGGACACCTCCCTGGTGAGGTGTTCCAGACACGTCCAACTGGGAGGAGGCCCCAGGGAAGACCCAGGACACGCTGGAGGGACTATGTCTCCCGGCTGGCCTGGGAACGCCTTGGGATTCTACCGGAAGAGCTAGAAGAAGTGGCCGGGGAGAGGGAAGTCTGGGCTTCTCTGCTCAAGCTGCTGCCCCCGCGACCCGACCCCGGATAAGCAGAAGAGGATGGATGGATATATTATATATATATATAAAATTCAACATATGTCTGTCTGCCTGTGTGTCTGTCCGCTTTTCATGACAGGATTTTTTTTTTTTTAAAACTATAATTTGCTCGAACATTCCGGTTGATTTTGTGACTTCTCTCATTATGCCAAGTATCATAGTTCGCTTGCAGTACCGATTTATTTGTGTGAATCTGAGAGAGGCTGTGAGCCGAGGGGATTGGGGTGGGACCCTCCTCACTCATGTGCCAACCTTTGTTCGAGTCACTCTCCCTCTCACCACGTGCTGGAGCGCACCTCACTTTTGCTTAGCTAGTGATACCTGTTTGTTCAGCAGACATTATCATCTACAGATTGTTAAGGAGTAACGTTTGACGTTTTTGAGAGAGAGGATCAGAGCTACGTGTGTTTTAGAGCAGCGGTCTCAAACTCGGGTCCTGGAGGGCTGCAGGTTTTCATTCTAACCCTTTTCTTAATGAGTGCCCTGTTTTATAATAAAAGGGTTAGAATGAAAACCTGCAGCCATGGTGGTCCTCCAGGACTGGAGTTGGCGACCCCTGGTTTAGAGGGTAGCTGCTCTTCTCCCCACATGGGGGATGCTCTCCCGTCAGAGCTGAAAGTGATCAGATACAGTGCCAACATTTGACGTTGGAGCGTACCTACCTTGCTATTGGCCAGAATTACATTTTTAAAATTTGTTTATTGATTTTTAGAGTTTGTCCTGTTTCACTATTACGTGGTTAGAGCCGTGGGGAACAGCTGGTATGGAATAAATTACATAGTACTAGAGTAAAATTTAGGGATCTATACATTGCAACTTAATATTATTTCCAACAATCTCGCTTAGGGTTTCTTAAACCTTTTTTTCTTCTCACGACTCAATTATGCCCTTCTCAGTGTGTACCAGACCCATGCCAATAGTTAAGAGTGTTCCCCCTTGGAAAATCGTCGTTGTTCGGTGGAGCGGTTGTTGGGGCCCCCCTTGGAGCGGAGTCATGGCGATTGCTTTAACAACCCGCAGCGACCCATCGCGACACACTTTCCAAACCATACCTGACCCATTCCTACATAATGATATGGTGACTCGCGACCTAAAGATGGCAACCTATAAGAAACTTGAGGTGAATAGGATGGGTGACTGGGTTGAATGTCTTGTTCTTGACAAAACTATTCTCATGTTCTTAAGCCTGAAGACCGTGAACTGAGTAGCGTAGCTGGAATCATGCTGGTCTTACCTTGGGTCATCCAGGATCGCAACCTTTTTAATGAAGGACAGGAATTCAGCGCAGAAATTCATGCAGACTGTTGGCCTCCAGCAGTTTTGTTCGGTCTGTTAAAAGTTAAACAAAAAGACAGCAGTTGATTAACTGTTAATTCTGCTATAGCAGCAGGTTTAGAAACACCCACCACCATCGTCACCACCAACTCAATACTCTTGTTGCCGATGACCCTGCCCAGCTCTCCCAGACCATTAGCTTTTTTTATTTTGGATTTCTGGTCCTCTTAACTCTTCCACAAGCCCATCTAACAGATTCAAGAGCACCCACCTTTATCATCTGAGAGATCTTGCCAGTCTCGTAGGTCTGGATGGAGACTACATACCCAGCGTTATTTCTAAATCCAGCTACAATTCGTGGTACTCCAGGCAGAAAGGACTGTGCCCACCACTTCAGGAGTTTGAACCTGTGGGCAGATGCACAAACGTTATTTGTTTCGATGCTCTCACAGCCTCACTCAGCACCAACACCAAACACGGGCAGATCTGTTCAACTGTGACAGTGGACACCTTGATCTCGATTTCTCTACTGCTTTATAGGGTGGCATGCCGAGATGGTCTCGTCCATTTTCTGAATCCCCATATTCTAATTCATGGTCCTGGGCTTTTACCAGATGAAAAAAGGGACCCAACATGGAGAGGGAACTAGGGTTGTTAAAACCATCAACATATCAATAAGTATCGATTTTAACAATTTGTTCAGCTTCATATACTGTACAGTGGAACCTTGGGGTCACAAACATCTCAGAACACGTACAAATCGGGTTGCGAACAACAAGCTTGCCAAACTTTTGCATCTGTTCATGACCACACACTTGGGTGACGAACAAGATAGTTTCCCTTCCGGTTTGTACGCGCCGATGATTTCCGCACGTGTTCAGTCTCTCCCTGTACATTGTTCTCGGTCAGACGTGCGTGCATTCGCTGTGAACTCTTTGTGATCTATTTCGTGTGCTTTTGCATTAATTTTGCAATTAACCATGGCCTTTACGCAAGTGAAGAGTGGTAGTGTTGGTGAGAAGGTTCGAAGAAAACTGAAATTGAATTAGAAAGAAATTATTGAAAAGTATGAGCGTGGCGTTCGTGTTACTGATCTTGCCGCCGAGTACAAGAAGTCAAAATCTAAGATTTCGACTATTCTAAAGCAGAAAGAGGCCATTAAAGCAGCTGATGTTGCAAAAGGAGTTACAGTGTTAACCAAGCAGAGGCCTCAAGTGCTGGAAGAGGTGGAAAAACTGTTGCCAGTGTGGCTGAACGAAAAGCAACTTGCAGGGGATATCGTAAGCGAGGCGATGTTATGTGAGAAAGCCAGGAAGATTCGTGGCGATTTGCTGCAAAACTATCCTTCTACAAGTGGCTAGTTCTTCATCCTCACTTCCTTCATGCCAGAACTCGACTCATGCAAGGTTAGTCTTCTTGGTTGTTTATGGTTAGTTTTTTGTATAAATTAAGGATTTTTCAAATTTTCATTTTTTTCCCTGTGCTTAAAACTCGTTAAAAAAAGTGTTTACAGCAGGCGGTTCATAAGGCTGTAGCGTGAACTCTTGTAATGTTAGTTTTCTCTGTTCACAGTTTTCTCAGTGTTTTTATATTTAGTTTACTATTAAGCTGTGCATTCTATGGAATAACTATTTTTGTGCTTAAAAATCTTTAAAAAAAATATTTACATACAGTTCGTACGGTCTGGAATAGATTAATTGTATTTACATACAATGCTATGGAGGAAATGAGTTTGGGTCACGACCAAATCGGGTTGCGACCAGAGTTTTGGAACAAATTACAGTTGTGACCTGAGGTTCCACTGCATGTCTTTTGGACAACAAGGGAATACTGAAGTTTCCGCACACACACCTTCTCTCACTGGTGCTGCAGTTGTTGACATGGAGGGAGAACACGAGAGGAGAGAGACAACAGAACCACGAGGGCAACTCAGATACCCCAACCAGTCTTACCATCTGACGTCTGTTTCTCAGAGACACACTGCGCAGTCCAAGTTCATATCCAGGAGTCTCCTATGGAGATGCCATCACAAGATAAGTTGGATCTGCGATCACAGGTCATTATAACCGTATTGTCCAAACTCATGGTCCGATAAACAAAACAGATCAAGACTTAGTCAGGGTGTCAGTTGCCAAGCCAACCCTATCCCTAATCTTAGCTTCCCTAAGCATAAAGGGCATTTATTTATCCTGTCATGTCAATGTCCACCGTTGCTTGTTTGTTTGGTCAATCCACGCTGTTGAGAGCTTTCAGTTTGGGATTATTCATCCTAAAATATTGATTTGCAATGTTCTCCTCCCATTTGTGCTTAAACGTCGCTACCGAATGGCACGGTGTAAACACAAGGGCTGCAGGACAATGCCCAGTCTGCTTCCTAAAACTGACGTGCTGTAACACTGTCATCCATGCAGACACCAAGGCACTCAACACATCATACTTAATGAACACTTTTCATGCTGACCGAAGTGAACACCAGATCGTCAAGTCTCAATTCACTGACCTGAGGAAGCTACTCTGCTGCTTGGGAGTGCAGATCTCCAGTGACGTCTTCAGTTCAACATAACAACCAGGCGCCGTCTTGAGTGGAGAGCCGTTATCTTTACAATCCACTTCCCCAGAAAACAGCAGATGATGGTCTGTTAGCCGGGTCTGGACCACAGTACAGTAGGCTTCATTTGTGTTTACTGTGCCTCCGGAATCGGGTCGGCCACCAGGCTCGTCTAGAAGACATAAGGGGTATGAGAAGAATGAAAGATGGCAGGGCCTTTTCTGCTCGCCATAATCTTCCCAACTGGACTAGCTAGGTACAGGTGGCTCTGTGGGTAGGGTTGTGCGCTGGTACCTGTTAGTTGCTGCTTCAAATCCAGTTACTGCCAGTAGGGATCCTATTCTGTTGGGCCCTTGAGCAAGACCCTTAATGTGAAAATTGCTCCAGGGGCGTCGTACAATGGCTGACTCTGCACTGTGACTGCTAAAGGTCATGTGAAAAGACAATTTCCCCCTTGGGGATTAACAAAGTACAGGTAGTCCCCGGGTTACGTACGAAATAGGGACTGTAGGTTTGTACTTAAGTTGAATTTGTATGCAAGTCTGAACAGGTCCATTATTTTAATAAACGCTATTGTTGATCAACTGTAACCAAGTGCTCTGCCAATTAATTACCTTTTTATTATTTCTACTTTATTTTCCATGGTGATGGTTTTTCTCTTCTTTCCTGCATCACCAGCACTTGCATCAGATTTGTGTTTCAGAGACATTCTTGAAGACTGAAGACAAAAGGTTAAGGTGAGCTCTTCTGCACAGCACTGTCCACGCGATCACAGCAGGAAGGCGCCCCTCACTGGCACGTCTGGCGTACTGACGAGAGACGACTTCCTGCTATGTGCGTAACAGTATAAGCAGGCTTGCTATTGAGAATGAATGGGGGCAGCGAGGGAGGAGTTCACCACCCGCCCACCACACAGTCACCTCCACCTGCATACAGTATGCTGCCTGCAGCACCCACCCACCGATAACGAACAGGGAACGGCAAAAGGCAGGTAGTGAATCGCCCACCACTGCCCCATTTGACAGGCAGCCACCCAAGGCACACTACAATGCTGCCCCCTGCCACCCTATTCACCCTCAATGGCTTCCGTTCAGCCACAACCCAGTCACCCATCGAGAACAAACGGGACAGCCGTGTGTGGTGGGCGGGCAGTGAGACCAAACGTTCATGTTATCCACAATCTTGGACGAAGAAGCAACATTAATTGTCAACCTTTTTAACTCATCATGTCATAACAGCAAGGTCACATGACACGCTCGCTAACAAAAGGGAGCCGCATCCTAACGACAAGTTCACAACATGGCAGCACTCAAAACCAAAGCAAAAATGGCACAAAATAATATAACAAAACTTGCAATACTTGAAGAAACAAAAGCCATAAGCCCTGTGTGGACGGACCGTAGATACTCGTGTATAAGTCAGGTCTTGAAACACAAACAATTGATCATAAAATCAGACCCCGACTGATATGCCCATTCAAAAATACATTTTTTTTTTTTTTTTTTTTACATCTTCTTGTCTCCTCTAATCTCTCACCAGTTTCTCAGACACATTGAATTTTGTTGCAGCAGCGCAGTTCCCAGTTTCTTTCACCACTTCAACGACTTTTAATTTAAAACCAGCTTCATATTTTCTTCTGATTGTAGATAAGAGACATACGATAAAGGTGTATGAAGCTGTGAGATACGAAAAACACAAATCAGTGCAAACGTCATTTCGGAATAGTTTGGGCATTACCATGTGGTCACATAGGCACAATACGTAGAAAAAAAAAGGCTGTGTGCTCCGTGGTGACTCTCTCAGGTGGGCGTTAGCATATCAGAATCTCTTGGACCAATAGCGTGAGTTTTCCACATTCGACTTATACGACCGACATTATAAAATACCGGAAATTATACATGATACAAATCCGCGGGAGAACTTAAAACGCCAGTAAAGTCAAAGTAAAAAGTATGTGAACCCTTTGGAATGATCTGGTTTACTGCATGATTGGTCATAAAAAGTGATCTGCTCTTCATCTAAGTCACAGGTCCTGATATACACAATGAGCTTAAGCCAATGACACAAAACATTCTGCTCTTTCATGTCTTTATTTTACAAACGCATTCAACGTTCAGTGGAAAAAGTAAGTGAACCTTGGGATTTAATAACTGGTTGACCCTCCTTTTTCAGCAGTGACCTCAACCAGGCGCCAGTACCGTTGTGGAGTGTCCAAGTGCTCTTTCACAAACTTCAGGCATTCAGCAGTGTTCTTTTTTGATAGCAGTGGCCTTCTTCTTGGTGTCCTGCCATGGACTCCTTTCTTGTTCAATGTTTAGCGTATAGTTGACTCGTGAACAGAGATGTTAGCCAGTTCTGATGACTTCTTCAAGTCCTTTGCTGTCGCTCTAGGGTTCTTCTTTACCTCATTGCTGACTTTGCCTGGTACTCTTGGGGTCATCTTGGCAGGGCGCTCACTTCTAGGCAGAGTAGCCACAATACCAAATTGTCTCCATTTATAGACAACTTGCCTAACAGTAGACTGATGAATAGCTCAGATCTTTGAGATGACTTTGTAACCCTTTCCAGCCTTATGTAGATGAACAATTCTCCATCGGAGCTTTTCAGACAGCTCTTTTGTGCGAGGCGTGATTCCCATATGGATATGCTTCTTGTCAAAAACTCCAACTCAAACTTTATCGGTTTTTGATCAATCAAAGTCATTCTAGGCCACACCTCTGAACTCGTTTCATTAAATGGACTCCACGTGTGCTAAATTCGGACTGCAATGAGCTTTTTAAAAAGTCATGAGCTTAGGGTTCACTTACTTTTTCCAACCTTCAGTTTCACAGTTTGAATGATTTATTCATTATGGTCAAACATCCTCTGAAAATCTGTGTGTCTTTAGTTATAGGAGACTGTGTTTGTTCATTATTATGACTGACATGAAGATACGACCATATCTTTTATATGGGAACTAGCAAAATGCCCGCCCTTCGGAGCGGAGAAGTAGTGCGTTAAAGAAGTTATGAAAAAGAAAAGGAAACGTTTTAAAAATAAGGTAACATGACTGTCAATGTAATTGTTTTGTGACTGTTATGAGTGTTGCAGTCATCAAGGATTTGATTATCATTATTTCTTTCAATCAGGTTCGTATTTGGAGGATGTGTTGTGTTCAAGTTACATTCCGTGTTTGTCAACCGTTGTAAAGTTGTAAACAGGTTTCATTCATCGAAGTGATCACCACCCAAATCGCTACTCGTGAATCTAAGATGTTTAACAGGCATTCCCGGTATTAACTTGTGGATTTGCCTGCAAATATTTAGCGGCAGCGTGTCTATGAACTTAATTTAAACTTAAGCTTTACACCTTGCTCTCCTATTGATATGTCTACAAAGGCTTGTTCAGATTCAGAGGGTTGTTCCTCTCTTACTGCATCAATAAACAGCTCGTCTTCCTCTTTATCTGAGACATCACACACTGCATGCACGGGTTTACCTTTCCCAGTCCTGCAAACTTTAGCTAAGTGGTTCAATTTACCACATTTTTTACACTGTCTTCCTTTAGCTGGTCATTGACTTTTTCCACCGCGTGCTTTGTTTCCGCAGTAGGTACACTCATGAATATGCTTGTATGCGTCACTCGCTTCATATTCTTTTGCTCCCTTCTCAATTGTGTAATGCGTTTTTTGTTCATCACTCTTTGGAGCTCTTGCTTGTTGTCTGCGTACTGCGTTCACAGTCAGTTCACGTGAGCCGCTCGGAGTACATGCACCGAAGGTTTGCTATCTCGTGCGATCTTGCGATGTTCACGGCTTTATTTAATGTTAGTTAAGACAGGGCACTTAAAAGTTTCTGTCGCACTTTTGCCGAGTTTGTGCCAAACACTAGTCTATCCCTGACCATCTCATCTTCGTTTGCATAAGCACAGTCCTTCACCAGCAATTTTAACTCCGTTACAAAGTGATCAAAAGTCTCATTTATAACTTGCATCTTCTCACTAAACTTGTATCTCGCGAAAATCGTATTCGTCTTAGGCATGACAAACGCCTCGTAGCGGCAGCGTGTCTATTGGATTGCTGCTGACGGACGGCCTTATATGGGCAGGCACTCAATTACGTGGGAGGCGTGATGATGGGGGATGCAACTCCGCCTCACACGGCGACCGAGCTGCAGGCTGTGGCCGTATATATGTACATAAGTAGGATTCAGTTATGACTGTTACGCGTAGAATTTCGAAATGAAACCTGCTTAACTCTTGTAAGTAAGCTGTAAGGAATGAGCCTGCCAAATTTCAGCCTTCTACCTACACGGGAAGTTGGAGAATTAGTGACGTTGGAAAGTTCAATATGGCGGCCGACAGTGGCGTCATACTATCGAAATTCAATTAAATACTTCACAAATTTTGTGAAGATGGGGCCATAAATAAGAAAGTTCAACATGGCGGACGTTGTTGACCGTTATCGACCGTTACGTGTAGAATTTCGAAATGAAACCTGCTTAACTTTTGTAAGTAAGCTGTAAGGAATAAGCCTGCCAAATTTCAGCCTTCTACCTACACGGGAAGTTGGAGAATTAGTGATGAGTGACTCAGTGAGTGAGTGAGTGAGGGCTTTGCCGTTTATTAGTATAGATTAGACATAAATATAGATCATTCCTAGGGGTCACATACTTTTTACTTTGACTGTGTATACGGTAGTTTTTTCACCAGAAGGTGGGGTAAAGTGTTGTTACCGGAGGACCCCTGTAATTTCAGTCCCATCCAAATCAGTAAATTTTTTACAGACTGTGCGTTCACATCTCAGTAAAGATTATGGAGCCTATTACCTTTGATAAAAAGTCAGTAAAGAAACACACCCAAAGTTGAACTACTCCTGTGCGAATTGACACGTCGGTAAAATTCTGTCTTTTGAGCGATTCGGATGGGACTGAAACTACGGGGGTCCTCCAGAAGTAATTCCTTCATCCCACCTCCTGGTGTAAAATGAGCCCCGTCCAATTAGGGCTATAATTAGAATATTTGACCTTAAAACCCATAAAAATGTGACAGATGGGCCCAAAATAAAACGATTATCAGAATAAGATCAACAGCGTATGAAAAGGCAGCGGTGGATGGCAGTGCTAGCAGGGCGCCAATTCTTTCCTCACCTGCACACATGTACTGTTCAAACTTGTAGCCCCAGTACATCATTTCCTCGTGTCTTGCACTGCGGTCTTCCCGTTCTCTCCTGGCCAACTCGGTCTCCACTTCACTGATGTAACATGTGCCTTGAAATAGCGTCACAGCCAGAAGCCAACCTTCACGCGTCTCATAGGGCGTTGTGAGAATCTTTGTGAGATGGCCTCTCCATGTGACAAAGTCAAACTTAAGATGGCTGTCAGGAAATGCAGAATAATTGAAAGTGAATTAAAACAAAAAAAATCAGTCAATCAGAATATCAAAACATATCCGACCTTCTATATCCCAACAAAGTCTCCATCTGAACTATGCTTTCCCAAACTATTTAGAAAAATAGGAAAAAGTTAAATTGTTGAGTGTCGGTTAACAAAATCAAAGTAAGACATGGCGAGTCTGGCCTCTCAACCCAAACTACAATACACTGCTTATCTTCATTCCTAACTAAGTCTCTCTGAACGATTTGCGAAATGTTGACCTACCGTGATGACGCTGATGCTCCCTCAACCTTGGGGGCCATTTCCACTTTGCCTCGGTTCTCTAGAATCCATTGGAGCATATGATCGAGTTTTTCCTTAATGCTTTCATCCCTCTTTATGTAGCGGTCGCGATATCCGTCCCGTAAATTGAAATTAGGAGAGCTCTCAGCTTCTACGTAATACCTCAACTGTCGATCGTCATTGTAAAATCTGCGCTGCGAGTCCAGCGAAAAAAATCCAATCTCGATGGGTTGCTTGTAGAGAGGAAAATCCTTTTCGTAAAGGTACCTTTGGACCCTCAGTACCTGGGGCTGAGACGCAGTCCCGGGAGCAGAAGAGGTGTCGTCCGCTCGGTGGCGCTTCTTGTCGGAAAATTCCTTCCTGTCACTCCTCTTCTGATCCATTCTCATCAGTCATTTCTATAAGAAGCTGAAGGAAGAGGAAGACATTAGAAGGGAAAGTGTAACGTTAAGGTGGATAAGGCTCCTGCTCTGGCTAGTCGAGCGAAAGTGACTTTAGGAAATTAATCTGTCGTTGCACAAATATATTTTTTCCCCCCAGAGAAAAATGTTTCTATCCAGTGAAAGAAAGAAGTCAATGACATACCCACGGGATGATCACTTCGTTTGAAAGCTTACAGTCTGAAATACAACCAAATTAACTGGAAATTGAAACAAAGGAACGAGACGTCCCATGATTCGGAGCAAAGGAAATGGACTAGGAGTGTGAAAACACCTTTAATTCCAGATCCACACTATAAGGAAAACTCAACGAAAACTTCAAGATCTTCTGATAAGTTAACAGTCCAACAGAGTCTTTGATCATTACCTCGTCGCCCTCTCTCATTAAACGAATCTTAGACTGAAGATGCTGTTAATATTTGCCACTAAACATGTCTCACAGAAAGGTTTTAGAATTGTGCTTCTTTCCCAGTGTGTATATAAACGTAGGTTAACTCCACTTGTCTGGATTACACCTTGCCTGAAGAAGGGGACCCAAGCTGCCTCAAAATCTTGCATTATTGTAATCTTCTCAATCGGCCAATGAAAGGCATCATTTGGCTTCACTTCTCGTTGCAATTCATAAATCCAACAGAGTACATCACTCTGCTATTACAGTCTGTGACAAACTGAGCGACGCGACAAATCACAGGCATACTTGTAATGGCCACCGACCGACTCGGTTAACCTGAAGTCACCTGTCATTTTCTATACATCCACTGATTTTCAGAACTTGCCGAGTTCAGAAAAGTGCGGGGGGGGGGGGGGCCTACAGCAGCAGCATCTAGTACAAGGCAGGAACTGATCCTAAAGAGTACATCAGTTCTTCACACTGCATTCACCTGCAGGGTCACTTTAAGCAGATGTCACTTGAAATGACTTCTAGTTGTAAGGTATGTCAGATTTGCCGATCACATATTAAGCTTGTAAATTTATTTCAATAATTTAAACAAAATGTATGCTGTTTATGGAGCCACCTTGGTAAGATTTGAAGTAAATTGTCACTATCACTCTAAGCTGGTTTACTGGTGGTGATGTCTCACATACGGGTTTTAGAAATGTGTTTCTTTCCCGGTGTGTATATAAACAGGTTTAGAGTGAGAGCTACAAGGATGTTAAGTTAGTTTAATAAAAATTTAATTATCTGATGAAAGTTTTTTTTTCTTTTTAGTAAACCTTTACATGCATATAAAGTCTGCTAGCACTGCCCAGTTCCTACGTGTTTTCTAAAATCTTGTATTTTTATGATACAGCCTTGTACACATTGCTATAAATAATAACAGCAAACAAATCCTCTAACATTATATATGTAATTTGTTTGTTTAATGTCCAGTCCTGGCTCCTCTCTCGTGTCTCCGGATTTCTACGTACAGCACTGGCAGTGATGATTCCACTCAAAGGCCTTCGTCTGGGGCATCAAAAATGCTTTATTTGCCTCTGGGTCTTCATAACGTTTGATACAATAAAACAGACATACGGCATATAAATTATTATCCTGTCCTACAAGCAGCTTACTCATCGTTCCCAAAAGCAAACAAACAAAAAATACAGAAAACATACATGACTTCGAAATGGGCGTGCCCCACAGATTCAACACACTTGGCTTATATGCGCACATAACGTTTTATTGTCTCATTCGAACGAGCAGCGCACATTTCTGGATATTTACCACACGGCAAGAACTACACCAAAAAAAGCGTAAGTTACAACTAACCGAATCTTAAAGATGAGTCTAGCTGCAGAGATCCGGAAATCTGGGCTTGAGAAGTACAATACAATCTACAAGTCCGTTCGAGACATCGCACTTACGCAGTTTATTCTGTGCCCTTCCTGGAGTATGGCACAGCACTAGGGTCAAAAAGGCCGCCCAAGGCTTGCGTACGAACAGGCAGCGTGGCGGGACAATGATGTCATCACAACGCGCCACAAGACCCACGCTTCTTTTTTTAGGTACAGTACGACCCGGCAGATGGTGGGAGACAGGTGCACACAAGCTTTAAACTTCCGTTAAACTGCAACTTTTAATGCTGTTGTCCGTGTTTTTTTTCGCTCCAGAATAAGGGGCCTGTTATTCCTCACAACATTTAGCCTGGCGAGGTCTGATCACGGTGGATACGATTACAGATTTCTTTTCTATGAACAGCAAGCGCGTCCAATAGTAATGGACTCTCCTTTCAGTATAACGAAGGAAATGATCATCTCAATGTGCAAATGAAAGAAAAATATATCGGACCATTCTTACTCAGATGAACTAATGGACGAGGAGGAAGTTTCACAACCTGTAAACGATGAAGTCTCTTCCTGATACCCTGCCTTCTACCTTTTAAAACTCCAGCAAATAGCCCAGCGGCGAAAAAGAAAACAAAAATCATCTGTCGCTGCACACACTCCAGCTTGTAATTCTGAAAACATACTAATTATGGCGCTCAAACATTTTTGTACATTTGCTAAATTTCATTATAAATTTTTGTTTCCTGGAGCAGGAATGAAGGGTTATCACTGGGCAAGCGCAGAGCAAATTGGGAACTAACGTGGTCTCGGAACGTCATAAGATTGGCGTTTTAAGGGCCAATCACTACATTAGTGATATCCTTAACCACTCCCTCGCCCTGTGATTGGTTATGGATTTAAATGTAACACCGCCTGTCTGTTGATCTGATTTGTTTGTTTGCTGCTCGCAGCTGCCGCTCAAGTTATTTTGGTTTCCCGGCTGGATACCAGTCTTTAAAATAAATGTGAAGCTGGGAGCACAGGGTGTTAAGTTTGGAACATGTTGTGCAGTTCTCAGGTAAGTCTGGGTGAGGGATCGGACTTGGTTTTTGTGCTAATGCGTTCTGTACAGCTGGTATGTCGTGCAGGCCGTGAAGTCCACCGTAACCCGGTTGACGTTGGCGACGAGAGGACTTGAGGGACCGAAGGTGTTTACACTTAACGTTTCCGTTAGGATATTTGGCTGTCTCACTTTTTTTCGAGACGACGTAACATTTGATACAGTTGGTTACGATTCTCTATTGTGTTTATTACGCGTCTGCTGCCGTTTGTCCTGCCACGTTTTAACAAGTCTCGTTGGCATTTAGAATCGGACAGTTGGAGTTATTAAAACCCTTCGTACTGTATAGCGTCTTTCTCCTCGAACGTCCTTAAAAAGAATTTTATAATCTGGTGGCGAATAGAATATACGGAGTGTCTGAGACGTGCGGTAGTTAGGGGTGCAACCGGCGGTCAGTAATTTTTATTTCAGCAGACACTACAATTTTCTTTTGTTACTAAAAATGAATACATAATTAGACAGAGCGAACAAGAAGAGATTATAGATTTATAGGATAATTATTGTCACATGTGCAGACTACAGTGAAATTCTTCCAGCAGCTGTTCAAAGTGCGGTCCATTCGCTTCAATACAATTTTAACAACAGTGACACATTATGCTTCAGTGTATCGGAGGTGATTATCGCGCTCAGTAGATCCGAAATTTAAAAAAAATAAAATCGCACCTTTAATTATTCTCGCGCACTCTCTTATCTTTCAAGAGAACACAGAGAGCAATTGGGAGATAACGGCATTCTTAACTTAGGGAGGCAACAGCCATGCAGGAACCATTATTGCAAACAATATTACAGTTTTTTTTCCCTATTAAAGTGTGTTACACCATTTCAAATACAATTTGACAAGCGAAAAGCAATTGTGTCTTACTGCCAAGGAAAAACAAAAGGATTTTGCTGTCCTCAAAGATTTTAGGTGTTCCATATAGAGTTGAGGGTGCTGAATCCAAATGATGTGGAAAAGCAATTCTGTTGCCACAAGTTTTAGAGAGATGAAGGGTTAAGATGGGGGGGGGGGGGGGCACTTTTTGAGAATTTTTTTTTTTTAAATTAGCTATTTAAAACTTGAAAATGTATAAATTACACATACGCTGATCAGGCACAACATTAAAAGCACTGACATGTGATGAGAATTGATGATCTTATTCAATGGCACCTGCCAAGGGGTGGGATATGTGAGACAGCAGGTAAACAGACAGCTCTTGAAAGTGAAGTGTTGGACAGATGTGAGGATCTGAGTGACATTGACAAGGGCCACAATGTGATGACAGGAAGACTGGGTCAGGGCATCTCCATAACAGCAGGTCTTGTGCAGTGGCTAGTGCCTAGCAAAAGTGGTCCAAGGAAGGTCAACCAGTGAACCAGAGACAGGGTCACAGGCGCCTAAGATTCATTAATTTGTGTGGGGAGAAAAGGCCAGCCTGTCCGGTCTGATCCCACAGAAGAGCTACTGTAGCAGACACTGCTGAAAAATGTAATGCATCCCATGAGAGAGAGAGAGAGCGAGCGAGAGAACACACAGGGCACCGTCGTCTGCAGCTACACAGCCCCATATTAGTCAGGGTGTCCAGCATTGAAAGTGCTTACAGTGAACATCAGACCTCGACTGTGGAGCAGTGGAAGAAGGTAGCTGGGTCTGAGGAATCCCAGTTTCTTTTAGATTATGTGGATGGTCATCTGCAAGTGTGTTGTTTACTTGGGGAAGAGATGGCAGCAGGATGCACTATGGGAAGAAGACAAGGTGGCGGAGACAATGTTCTGCTGGGAAACCTTGGGTCCTGGCATTCATGTGGAAGTTACTATGACACATACAGTATGAGCTCCCTAAAGATTATTGGAGACCACATACACCCCTTTATGGCATCGGTATTCGCTGATGACCGTGGCCTCTTTCAACAGGATAGTGTGCCCTGCCACACTGCAAACATTGTTCAGGAATGGTTTGAATAGGAAAGGCGTTGACTTGGCCACCAGATGCTCCAGATCGCAGTCTGATTGAGCATCTGTGGAATACGCCAGAAACACGTGACTGATGCATGGAGGCCCCATCTCACAATTTACGGGACTTAAAATGTCTGCTACTAACGTCCTGGTGACAGATCCCAAAGGACACCTTCAGAGGTCTTGTGGAGTCCATGTCTCGATGGGTGGTGGAAGGGGGGCCTACACAATATTAGTTGTGGCTGATTGGTGTTTAATTGTTTTTTTAAAAATAATTATTCCTTCCAAAGAGTAGTCACTTGATAGTTCTACTCTCTCACATTGCATGGGGTCTGCTGACGGAGACTTTAACCTCCCCTTCCCACGGTAATTAATGGCCATCTGAGCGATGACCTGGTAGAATCCTCATCCCTGTGCTCATCAGAGACGGCTCCCAAATGAGAGTTTAGGAAATGGATTTTTAAAGACCTGTTGCATACAAGTACTAGGTGGGAAGACAGAAGCACCTCAACTTGTTTTTGCAGTTTTTTGCTTTTGTATTCCCAAGAAAATTGTAGCATACACTTTTTTTTTTTTGTTTACACAGCTTTCTTTTACCGAAATCATTTATAGTTTGCTTACCTGTTTATTTGGTCCCGACGAAAGAAGGATCAACCCAATCCTGCATATTTCTGCAAAAGCCATTCCAACAGCAGCTTTCTCTTTTCTGGTCCATAAAAGGGCATCTTTCTAACCTTCTAAATATAATTTCTTGGCTATTTTGAAGGAATAAAAAGAAAGGGAAAAAATACTGATTGAGAGCTAAACAACTTTATTTAAAAAATATATATTTTTTTCTAAATGGCATCCAATACCTCGTGGGAAACACTTTGTGGTCGACAAATTCCAATTTCAGAAATGGATTCAACACAACTAAATCTATATAATACACCTGTTTTTTTTTTTTTTACTTTCTCATATACGAAGTGTAGGGAAAGTATTGTAATCATCCAAAAAGTCGATGTCGAGATTTTGATGAATCTCGACGTTTTAGACCTCCCTGTGTTCGAAAATACCATTTTTGGAATTCTGTCCATCTGTGTGTGTGCGCGAACACGATAACTTGAGTACGCTTTCAGTTAGGTCAAGCACATTTTGCATACACATATAAGGTACAAAACGTAGATTTCTACCAACTTTTGAGCTAAGTGGTACTTTGCAGCTGCGTGAATGAAAAGGTAGGGTCCGATGTATTCAACTTTACATTTATAATAATTGTTCAATTATATTATTAATTTGATTTGTTGTTTATGGTTCTTTAATGTACATAATATTAAAATCATTGTCTTGCAGTTTACTCCTCAAATATCCATCCCCATATCTGAGAGACCACTCCCAATTTTTATTTTCTTATATAATACGCTACCGTGGCTGTTGGTTTGTCTGTCCAGGATTTGAAATCACCTGTAGCTTGCAAACCGTTTGAACTATTGACCTGAAATTTGGAACACATACACTACGTGACGTCTACTATCCGCTCTCGGGGTGATGATTGACCTCCAAGGTTATTCCTCTTTTTATTTTATTTTATTGAAGAATCAACTCTCTGCAGACTTCGCCATCACTTCCCCTCCCTCTTCATATCTTAAATCATGCTTGAGGCAGATTGAAGACTTAAGTGCCAGCTTAAGTAAAAAATTAAACATACTAAGAAATTGCAACACAAACACTAACTTAATCAGTTTTAATGGAAAAAATTGGTGACAAAAGAAGAGAAGCAGCGGGCCGATAGGGTGGAGAAAAGAAGAGCTGCTCAGGAAGCAGGAAGCGCATCGACCTCTGAGCAAACGAACGATAAACGCACAGAGAAAGAAAGAGGAGGAAAACTAGGAATGCTCAAGTCAAGTGGATTCACTGCACGTTATCATGCGGTGCGCCGTTACTGGTATTTTATAAAATGACAACAACATTAATTTATATAGCACATTTTCATACAAAAAGTAGCTCAAAGTGCTTTACATAATGAAGGAAAGAAAAATAAAAGACAAAATAAGAAATTAAAATAAGACATTAGTTAACATAGAAAAGGAGTAAGGTCCGATGGACAGAGTGGACAGAAAAAACAAAAAAAAACTCCAGACAGATGAAGAGACAAAATAAAATCTGCAGGGGTTTCAGGCCAGACATAACCTCACATTCATTTCATTTACCTCACATAAATGAAACAGTCCTCTTTGGATTTAGGGTTCTCACGGACGGACTTGATGATGATGGTCATGCAGACTTCTGGCTTTTAATCCATCACTGTTGGAACATCACGGTGCTTTGAGGACACCGGAAAAAGAAACAGAAGAGAGAGTAGGGGTTAGTACAGATTTTAGAGCCACCATGAATAGTTGTTATAATTGAATTGGATATACAGAGTATCAAGATTAAATTACAGTGAAGTTATGAGAAGGCCATGTTAAAGTAATGAGTTTTTTAGCAGTTTTTTAAAGTGCTCTACTGTATTAGCCTGGCGAATTCCTATTGGCAGGCTATTCCAGATTTTAGGTGCATAACAGCAGAAGGCCAGCCGCCCGCCTCACCACTTCTTTTAAGTTTAGCTCTTGGAATTCTAAGCAGACACTCATTTGAGGATATGAGGTTACAATTTGGAATATAAGGTGTCAGATATTCTGATATATAAGATGGAGCAGATTATTTAAGGCTTTATAAACCATAAGCAGAATTTTAAAGTCAATCCTGAATGACACAGGTAACCAGTGTAGTGACATCAAAACTGGAGAAATGTGTTCGGATTTTCTTTTCCTGGTTAGGATTCTTGTAGCTGCATTCTGCACTCGTTGCAAACGATTTATGTCATTTTTGGGTATTCCTGTGAGGATTGCGTTACAGTAATCTAGTCGACTGAAAACAAATGCGCGAACTAATTTCTCAGCATCTTTCAGTGATATAAGAGGTCTAACTTATGTTTCTTAAGTGAAAAAAATGCTGTCCTAGTGATCTGAGTAATATGCGATTTAAAATTCAGATTACAGTCAACAGTTACCCCTAAGCTTTTTACCTCCGTCTTGACTTTTAATCCTAATGCATCCAGTTTATTTCTAATAACCTCATTGTATCCGTTACATTTCATAAGGCTAATTCATAGAGTTCTGTTTTTCTGGGAGCTGCCACTTCAGGGGGCTTTCATGTGAAATTTCCTACTGAGAAATTTTTGTTTTTCTGTTCTGTCTTATGAATGCAGCATAAGGCAGTAACACCACCTGGACAGGACACCAGCCCACAGCAGGCTGAACACACAAGCGAGCGCCAAACCAGCCAACAAACCGATTCCACCCCACCACACACACACACACACACACACACGCACACACACAAGTGGCTCATTTTAGCATTGCCATTCTACCAAACCTGCATGTCTTAGGACTGTGGGGCGCCTGGAACTGCAACACCTGACAGAAACCCACACAGAGAAGAACATGCGAACCAAGCAGGGACTAAATAATTACATTTTCCACAGATGTGTCTGACAATAATGATAGCTAGCCTTGCAATTTATTCAAATAATGCAGCGTTCTTTTGTGATAAATACTTAAGTTAAAGCATCAACATGTATTTCATTGAGAGGCAGTAGAAAAAAAAAAACAAAAAAAGCTGTGAAAAGAACCACATTCTTGCAGATGCTTCAGCCTTTTTAAAATGGCGTGGACTGAATTATTGGATCCTTGGGGGGGAATCAAAAGAACCTCATTATTTTGTCTGTTATGTCTGACCTGACATGGCCAGTTAAAAAAACAAAAAACCCAAACTGATCAGGAGATTAAGGGCAAGATAAAAGATTGTTCAAAATTGTTATGATACCAACCTAGCAAACATTTTTGAAATAGTAACCGAGAGTAAAGAGATGTAGTCTAAACCAGAAAAAGGAATTGAAAATTTGGAAGACAACCGCACCCTCACCCAAACCAAAAGTGGAGGTCAGAAAAATGCAAGTATGGATCAGAGATCCAGAGTACTCAACAGTAATTCAAAAAGCGCTAGGCGGAAAAGATTTGATTTGGAATCCGTCCACTCAGATAAGAAAGTGACCTTTTGCAACTTCTAACCCCAAAATGTAGTTGGTCAAAGCTCATGGCTTCCAAAGTCACGACCCTAACAACTAGAGCCCAGTATGGTGCCGGCCGTGCCAACGATGATAGTAAAAATAAACCTAACAGAAACCAAAATAAGTCTTCATTACAACAACTATTAGTAGATTCATAATCTACACCCTTCAAAAAACCCAAACAGACACCAGTTGAACTAGGAAGGGACAGAATAATTAATAAAAGGTCCAATATAACAAAATTACAAAGCAAAGTCAAAACAATCAAATGTAAGAAACAAAAATCCGAGTCAAAACAAATCCGGTTCAAGCGTGAGATCAGCCCCACAGCCCCACTCACACAGGGTCTGCTCAGAGTGATCGGTTCAACTGACCTGCCTGCCGATAATCTGCTAGTGTGGAATACCAACGCAGGCCGTGTGGAGGACGTTCTTGTACCGCTTAGTGCTCTCCATCAGTTCAGGCCTTTAAATGTCTTTGTTGTTCTACGTGGACGTTCTAATTGAAGAGAATGTGTGGCCCCTTTAAGCTTGGTGAATCGCTCTTCACTGTAATCACCTTTTGGCAGCTAAAGGTGGTCGTTGTTATCCCCTTAACAACCCAAAGATGTGCAAGCTGGGGTAAGCACTGTGACCTGCTGCGTGAACTTGGAATGATGCCATGTCCAGGGTTGTTTCCTGCCTTGTATCAGATGTAGGCCGGAGTAAACAACTGATGGATGGATTTACATGTGTGGACGAAAGCTGCTTTGGTAGTCACTTTTACTTTATTTACTATTCATATGCCTGTTTTTTTTTTTTTTTTTTTTTCCCCTTTTAGCAATGAATAGGAAACGGCTGTTAATATCGGATGCATTTAAAACAAAGAAACCAAGACTTGGGAATGAACCGTTTGGATTCCAAGAAAATGGGAAAAGCTCTGCATTTCAAGGTAATGAGAGATTCCTCAGATATGAGAAAATTGATGAAAAATACTCTGCCAGCATTGTCTTATATGTCATGGATTTTCTGAAGTGTGGGAGAAAAGTTACAGAATGCGTTTCACACGTGGTAGTAAACTTGCTGCTCTACCCAATTCATGGGCCAGACTTCACTGGGATGCCATGCAGTTTTTAAATTTTTCATTTGATTTATTTCTTTATTTAGCAGTACAGTGGGATTTAAATGAATACAAAAAAATACTAAATAATTCATATGTGGTAACTGCCGGTTACCACGACCAATGACAAAAATGAATTCTCCACTAATCTAAACCTCACTTAAATACAAAAAACAGCATGACATTACTTGCATAACAAATTAAAGATGAGTTACCCTCAGTAAGTAAGTATAATATGAAGGTGTACTTAAAACTAATTTGAATAGGACTCTCTGTATTTTCCTAATCTTACAAGTGCTCAGTGTGCACCTCCTCGTTTCAAACACCATTCTGCAGTCCTGTAGTCGGATTCACCTGTAAACCCTTTATAGCAGATCAGCATTGATGGTGGACATGGCAGTCTTGGTGTGTGTCCTCATTTTCTAAAGCGGGGGGACACAACTAAGTAGATAGATACTTTATTAATCCCAAGGAGAAATTCACATACTCCAGCAGCAGTATACTGATACAAAAAACAATATTAAAGAGTAATAAAAATGCATGTAAAAGCAGACAATAACTTTGTATAATGTTAACGTTTACCCCCCCGGGTGGAATTGAAGAGTCGCATAGTGTGGGGTCTCCTCAGTCTGCCAGTGGAGCAGGACGGTGACAGCAGTCAATGTAGCGTACTAATTCATTACCATGGAACATATTTTTAAAAATTTTCGGTTCTTCTTGAAGTACCCCGTTACTTATTTCTAACTTGACATTTTTGATTTTTTTTTTTAAATTGATTTTAATTTTTTTTTTTTTTTTAACATTTTATTAATTTTATTAATAGCAAATAACATTTCATACAAGCAAGTCAAGTTTAACAAAACTAGGTTTGAAACAAATCGACCCCCACCCATGAGAGAGGTAGGTCAGCAGAGTAAAACTTTAATATTAGTAAAAAATATGTAAATGAATAAAAATAAATAGAATAAAAAAGACGGGAGAGAATCTGCTTCCTCAGCTGAAATGCTTATTCTAAAATGTTATTGAGCAGATCCTGCCAGTTTTTGAAAAGGTTTTGTACGGATCGTCTAAGTAAGAATTTGATTTTTTCCAATTTTAGTTAATGTATAATAACATCAGTTTTGATTTTTAAATTGCAGATGAAATGCTTGACACAAAATCGGCCCTGCAGTATCTGGTGTCTCTCTTCCCTCGGAAACTCTTTAACGACACGCTTCCTCCCATCATTTTGAAGCATCAGCTTTACAGCCTCACTAAAGACCGGACACTGGTGGACAGACAAGTGGTAAAATTCTAAAGTTTGTTTTATTACTTCACTTGTTGCCTGTTAAAATTATTTTATCATTTTGTAATTTTTTTTTTTTGGTACTCGTGTGTTATAACCCTGACACTCAACCCAGACAGCACTTGTCCAAAATGTCATTAGAAACTTTGAGAGAGAGAAGTCAGTCAATCAGTATCCAACCTGCTATATCCTAACACAGGGTCACAGGGGTCTGCTGGAGCCAATCCCAGCTAACACAGGGCGCAAGGCAGGAACAAACACCGGGCAGGGTGCCAGCCCACCGCAGGGCACACACTAGGGACAACTTAGGATCGTCAATGCACCTAACCTAAGAATCTCTTCAGTTCTTATGTGCTTATTTGTTTATGTGTTTGTGTTTCTGTTTCATTTACCCTTTGGTTTTGTGTGTCTGATATGCTGTGTTTTTATTGTACAGCACTTTGGTCAGCCTTGACGTTGTTTTTAAAGTGCTTTATAAATAAATAAAATAACCTGCATGTCTTTGGACTGTGGGAGGAAAGCCATGCAGACACAGGGAGAACATGCAAACTCCATATGGGGAGGACCCGGGAAGCGAACCCACAGGTCTCCTAACTGCGAGGCAGCAGCGCTACCCACTGCGCCACCGTGCCGCCGTGAGAGAGAAGTAATGTTTCAAATGTAATTTAAAAATCAAATTTTTCGTCTTCTTTTTTTGTAAATAAATGAATTGTAAAAAAATGAAGTTTTTCTCTTGCCTGTGCCTGTGGAGGGGATATAATACATGAGTCCCGGGTGTTTTTCTTTCCCCCACTTGGGATGTTCTAAGAATTCAGGGTATATTTTATGGTGGCAAACTGAGGTCCTGGAGGGGATGCTGTGATGGCAGGTTTGCAGTTTGGCTCCCTGCATAGTTAATAACCAGTTACTGCTACTAATAGAACAAACTTCCTTTGCCTTGACTTTAAGTAAGGGTGAAAGAATGATGTTTTATTAAGGGCTGTGGAGTCGACCCTCCTGTTGTGGTGAAAAAAAAGTGTGTTTTTTTTTTTTTTTCTCCCCTCAGAGTGAACTGAAAGATAAAGGAGAAATTCTGATGTTTCAAATGGGCTTCGACCCAGAGTCCTTTGCTATTGTCTTCACAGAAGATTACAAAGCAAAAGCCTTGGCGGCTGAGTCTGGCCAACAGACGTTTGGCACCGTGCAGAAGTTTTTCGACACGGTTTTGAAGTCCTGTAGCGACCTGAGCTTCAACAAGGAGAAAATGTTGAAGGAGTTTTTATTTCGAGATCATGAAATTACGTAAGTTGTCTTTTTGACGAGATCGATGGGAAATGGGCGGAGAATTATTGAGAAATGTGCTTTGGCACAGCCATTTGTTTTTTTAGATGGATTCTACTTTATTAGTACCCAAGGGGAAATTAGGACCTCACAGAAAAACAGAACTACAGGGGGTCCTCAGGTTACGACACAGTTCCGTTCCTACAACAGTGATGTAACCCAAGTTTTGGTGTAAGTCGAAACACACTCTAGCCTAAGTAACTTTCCTGTCTTGACACATTTGCAAAATCATAATCTACAACATAAAAACACAAAATCTAAGCCTCAGAAAAAGGAAAAGGACATAAATATACTGTACTGTACACTGTACTGTAGTAACAGAAAAAATGAGTGTAAAAAAAATCCTTTCCTTTATTCCTTCTCACGTCTGTTTTTTTAAGTTTTTATGGGAGTGAGCGTTGTAAACTCGAAATGTTTGTATGTTGAAACGTTGTAACCCGAGGACCTCCTGTATTGTAACAAATGACAACAATCACCTCTCCAGTACAGTTAACACTCGCTACACCTGTCTGGATGAATAGCCAGGTGTTTATTTAGATAAGCCCAAGGACATTATACTCAAGCCTTATAACACACTGGTGAGGCCTCATCTGGAGTACTGAGTGCAGTTTTGGTCTCCAGGCTACAAAAAGGACATAGCAGCACAAGAGAAGGTCCAGAGAAGAGCGACTACAGGGGATGGGTTACGAGGAAAGATTAAAAGAGCTGAGCCTTTACAGTTTAAGGAAAAGAAGATTAAGAGGAGACCTGAGTGAAGTGTTTAAAATTATGAAGGGAATTAGTCCAGTGGATTGAGTATAAAGTTCTGTGTGTGGAGACTTAAGTATTCCCTCGTTGTCCAAAAGATATACATGATATGAAGCTGAATAAATTGTTAAGGGTAAATTTTGCACAAACATTTAAGTGTACAGTTTTGGTCTCCAGGCTACAAAAAAGACATAGCAGCACTAGAAAAAGTCCAGAGAAGAGCAACTAGGCTGATTCCAGGGCTACAGGGGATGAGTTATGAGGTAAGATTCAAAGAGCTGAGCCTTTACAGTTTAAGAAAAAGTCGATTAAGAGGAGACCTGACTGAAGTGTTTATAGTTATGAAGGGAATTAGTCCAGTGAGTCGAGATGGTGACTTAAAATGAGTTCATCAAGAACATGTGGACACAGTTGGAAATTTCACACAAACATTACATTTACACCGAGAACCACAGACGCATGGAATAAGTGACTAAGCAGTGTGGTCGACTTTAGGGACTTTCAAAGCTAGACTTGATGTTACTTTAGAAGAATTAAGTCGATTGGAGTGGAAAGCTTTGTTGGGCTGCATGGCCTGTTCTTGTCTAGTGCGATACAAAGGCACTTAATCGGAGAAGTTAAAATGGCCTGCTTAGTACGGGGTTGTCAGTCCTATACATACAGGACATGCCCGATTACAGAAAGACGAAACCGTGCCATCTAAGGAGAGAGGTCGGGAACACGCACTGATTAGAGCGTGTTGTTGCACCCACTACACGATGAACCACCCAGATTAGGACCCGATTGTAGCCGTGCAACACCAGACTGGAATAGTGTCAGGTTGTCCATTTTTTTTTTTTTTTTTTTGAGACAATGGCTCCCCCCAAGTTTTGCATGTAAATTGGAGGACCTGCTTACAGCACTGGATGCAGATTAACATCACACTCTGGACGAATCAATTGCAGGTCATGGCCCCAACAGAGTAGAGTCACTTCTGGCATTTACGGGAATCAAACCAGTAACCTTCCGATTGTCGGCACAGATCCCTAGCCTCGGAGCCACCACTCTGCCCTGTGGAAATATGTGAAAATATAAAATAATCATAAAGGCTCTTAATAGTGAGTGGTCTCTAGTAAACCAGATGATGTAGACACACATGTCGTGGTGACTACTGTAGCACTCGATTGGATCCCATACTAAATTGTTATTTTGATATTTAATGTTACCATTGGGTTACCTTGCACTGCCCTCAAGCAAGAAATATTTTTTCATGGTGAATTAACTAATATTTAAACTCTTGCAAGTTTTTGGCAAAACTTGAGCCTGTGCAGTCAAAGCAAACCCTCGGGTGCTGTAGGCCAGTGCTTCCCAAACTGGGTCCTGTGGCCCCCACTGTCACTGCAGGTTTTTGTTTCAACCAGCTTCTGTTTTTAATTGAACTCCTGGGCTAATTAAGCGAACTGATATTTCCTAAGTTCTGTGTTTAAGGAACAATATTGAAATTAGAAAGTGAAGTTTGCAAAAAAATATATATATATATATTCTATTCTATATTCTATGTTCTAATTGTTTCATTAATCCATTATTTACTAATTAGTGGGTCTGACGCTAAAGTAGTTGCAGCCTTTGATTATTTAGTGTTGTTTGCCTGGGTGTCTGCTCTGCTCGTTTTAAATTGTCATTATTAAGATACAATGAAGGGGGAAAAACTGCACAGAGAAAGGGCAAAGTATAATGAAATCAACAAAAGAGTGAAGCATTTAAATCTCTAGCAAAAGCAGAAATATTTCTAAATGTCTTATAAATGTAAAAATCATGGTGCTGTGCTTTTCTGAATGTTGAATAAAAGAAAAAAAAATAATACCAGCTAATTAAATGAGCTCAGTGTTATCAGGTGTTGTCACTGATTAGGAATCTGGTGGGAACAAAAACCTGCAGCCACAGGGGGTCCCCAGGACCGAGTTTGGGAAACACTGCTGTAGACTCTTTATTCTCTTTTAACAGGCAGCTGGTGAAATCTGGGGTGCTGACTGTAAGAGATGCTGGGAGTTGGTGGCTGGCGATTCCAAACAGTGGACGATTTGCAAAGTACCTGATTCAAGGTTAGTCCGTTTTCATAGTTTTTGAATCTGGTTGAATGTGTCCATTTAGCAGAGTCTGCTTTATGCAATACGACAGTCACAGGAAGGACGATCTTGTCTTGGCTACTTTGGATATACAGTAAGGCGACAGTCTACTCCGTATGGGACCCCAATTCTGTCACTTGAGGCAAACCCCCCTACTTGATTTTTGCATGGCCACTTTAAAGTAAACAATCATTCTGACCATTTGTCATTGTATGCATGTGTGTGTCCACAATGAGACCCCCACATCTCCTCACAGCTCAAAGACTGGGCGCACACAGTGTACAGAAGGTAGTTGGATACGGGAAGTAGTCGGACTCGTTCACTTCCTACACACTTACAGATTTAATTTGAAATATTTGCCATTTTTGCCCATCAATCTATGCTTACTAACCCCTGATGACGTTGTGAATCCATGTTTTCAGAAAGTTTTGCAAGTTTACTAAAAATCAACAACTGAAATCTCCCATTCCTAGAAGTGTTCAGACTTTACTGTGGCCCTCTAAATTATGCTCAGGTGGCTCCTGTTTGCTTTACTTCTTGTAGTCCACAATTTGCAAAACCGAACTGACTGGACATCGTTTAGAAAGGCACACGTGTAACTCTGTGTAGAAGGTCCCACAATTCAAGCTACATGTCAGGACCAAAACCAAGCCATGATGTCCAAGAAACTCTCTGTAGACCTCTGTGATCAAATTGTGGAGAGGCATAGATCAGGGAAAGGAGATCCAACCATTGTGGAATAAAATTTTTAAACAGACCCCCCCGGAATGATCTGATTTAAGCAATAAAACACAGGCAGGAGAAAGCATCCATCATTATTCCTTTTTCTTTTCTCCATTACGAAATCGATCAAACCACTTGTAACAGTCTTAATTGTCGGTGCAGTGTCACCATAAACCGATTTTAACATCTGATGGGTTTCCTGAGCTTTTTGCAGTTTGAAACAAAATTTCATGTTCATGCATTGCTCGATATCCGTTATTAACAACAAATTTGAAAAACACACTTGAACTCAACAGTGGCTCACAAACGTCTGACAGTACCAAACGAGTTGAAACTTATCACAAACTCGGCTCTAGGATGGACATGTCAGAACTGGCATTGAATTGTTTTGCGTTGCTCATGGATGGTGCTCTGTGTCAACATTCACCGTACTTTTTGATTACACCTCGTGTATCTATTGTCACACATGTGCGACTACGAAGACGTTGTATGGACCAAGCAAAGGTAATTCCACACCAGGCCAGGGGGTGGCGGGGTGCACTAAACCTTATCCTGTTATCTCTACAGTTTACAATACAATACAGTTTATTTTTGTATAGCCCAAAATCACACAGGAAGTGCCACAATGGGCTTTAACAGGCCCTGCCTCTTGACAACCCCCCAGCCTTGACTCTCTAAGAAGACAAGGAAAAACTCCCAAAAAAAAACCTTGTAGGGAAAAATGGAAGAAACCTCGGGAAAGGCAGTTCAAAGAGAGACCCCTTTCTAGGTAGGTTGGGCGTGCAGTGGGTGTCAAAAGAAGGGGTTCAATACAATACAATACACAGAACAGAACAAATCCTTAATAAAGCATAATAATAAAAATTTTAGAAGTACAGAGCAGAATTTAACAGTAGATGATATCATATAATAAGATTTTGATATTTTTAGAGTGCTGGAGACCTCATCCGTCAAGCTGCCTCCCCATTTGGCCATTCCACGGCTGAAACGTTGCTCGGCCAGCCAATCCGATGAAAGGGCCCCTCTTTCCCATGATTCCTGTGATCCTCCACCAGGGATGACTTTACCATAGGCAGGCAAACAACTTGGCAGGTGGGCCGTGGCACCAATTGCCACATTTGAGTACCGAGAACAGAAACAGAATAGGTGAGGGTTAGTATTCAATTATACTTATCATGTTACTTATGTTTTAGTGCTAATGACTAACAACAGAGATGCAGTATGTATAGTTAATCAGCAGCTCTAGTCAGGATATGCTAAACTGAAGTAGTGAGTCTTCAGCCGGGATTTAAAGGCTGGGACCGAAGGGGCATCTCTTATAGAAGCGGGAAGACCATTCCACAGTTTAGGGGCCCTGTAACTAAAAGCTCGACCTCCCACTGTTATTTTATTAATCCTTAGAATCCTAAGCAGACCGGCATCTTGAGATCTTAATGTGCGCTCAGGTTTGTAAGTCATGATAAGTTCAGACAAGTAAGCCGGACCTCGGCCATTTAATGCTTTATATGTTAAAAGGAGGATTTTGAAATCTGCCCTAAACTTAACCGGGAGCCAGTGTAAGGATTTAAGAACTGGAGTTATGTGTTCATATTTTCTTGTTCTTGTAATAATTCTTGCAGCCGCATTTTGGATTAACTGGAGGCTGTATAAAGAACAGTTTGAACAGCCAGTGAACACCACATTGCAGTAGTCAATCCTACTAGAGATAAATGCATGAATTAATTTCTCACAATCCTGTTTATTTAGAAAGCGCCTTAATTTCCTAACATTTTTAAGATGGAAGAAACATGTTTTGGACAACTTTGTAATATGTGCTTTAAATGACATGCTAGAATCAAAGATAACTCCTAGATTGCGGGCTGATTCAGTAAAATTAATTGGGATTCCAACTGAGTTAAATGTCGACAAAATATTGCTGTGATCAGCGTCATTCCCTCCAACAATTAACATCTCTGTTTTATCTGTATTTAAAGACAAGTAGTTCTCATTCATCCATTCCTTTAATTCACTAACACAACTAATTAAAGACAACATCGGAGAAACTTCATTTGATTTAAATGAAAGGTATAACTGGGTGTCATCTGCATACGAGTGAAAATTAACATTGTTTCCTAATGAGAGATCCCAGTGGAAGCATGTAAAGTGAAAACAGTAAAGGTCCCAGTACTGAGCCCTGCGGGACACCATATTGAACTTCTGTGTATAATGATGGAGTACTGTCAGCACATTTCTGTACATATTGGAATCGATTTGATAAATAAGAACTAAACCAAGCGAGCACGTGGCCTGTAAGCCCAACATCATTTTCTAGCCTGTGCAGTAAAATAGAATGGTCAATGGTGTCAAATGCTGCACTTAAGTCTAATAACATAATTACAGTGGAGTTTCCTTCATCAGAGGATATCAGAATGTCATTTACAACCCGTGTTAGTGCAGTTTCTGTACTATGACCAGTGCGAAAACCAGACTGGAATTTCTCAAATAAATTGTAATGCATAAGGTGTGACTGAATGCATCTACAGACTAGCCGTGGGAAAACCTGTCTGATTTAGGACAGATGACGTCACTTCTACTCTAACATCTGAAGAACATCACTTCCGGTTCCCTTACGTCACTTCCTGTCCAATCCCTTAAAACCGCCATCTTGACAAACCATCAACAGTTCTGTTTTGGACTCGGTATTGAGAACATCTTTGTACTATTGCAAGAATCTTTTGCAGCCAGGAATAATATATGGGTGGCTGCCCCAAACCTTTTTAAGTGTGTCGAGTCTATTCTTTTACACTATACATATAAAAGGCAAAGCCCTCACGGACTCCTCACTAATTCTCCCACTTTCCATATATGTGGGAAGCTGAAATTTCGCAAGCTTATTCCTTGCAGTGTACTTACAAAAGTTAGGTATGTTTCATGTCCTATTGCAACACCCAAGGAGGGGAAAACGGGTGTACCCCCTAAACTGTATCTATAGATTGGGGAAACCTCTCCTCACTATTTCTGTGACTTCCAATATACATAGGAAGCCCAAATTTCCCATGCTTATCCTTTACACTGTACTTACTAACATTAATTGTGATTCATTTCGCGCTGTGCCCCGTAAAGAACTTTCGAAAATTTCTTCTTTTTGGTGGTTCTCACCATTATGCCGTAAGGAACATTCGGGACTGACCTCTTCTTTTGGCGGTTTCATTCCCCCCCCGTCCCCCTTCCTTTTTCTGCAAGGCCGCTGTCCGCGCACCTACCATGTGGTTGGCTCCCTGCCTAAAAATGTGCATTTCTCATGCACAACATTTACAATCATAAATTAAACTCACTCTTAATACTAGAATAACCCTACGACAATTACATTGACAATCATGTTACCTTATTTTTAAAGTGTTTCGGCTCTTGTTCAGAAAGCGGATGCAACTTGGTTGTTTCACAATAATTTAAGATTAGGTATATAAGTAGGTTTCAGATTTCTGTTATCATTTTAACCCTAAAATAGTGACTTAACATCAGGGACCTATTTTATTGACCTTAAGGTTAGTGTTTGGGTGAGGGGAAGGCCGTCTGAAGTGGCGTCCGCTTTCTGAGCAAGACCCAATGTTTCCTTTTCTTTTTCATAACTTCTTTAACACACTACTTCTCCGCTGCAAAGCGCAGGTATTTTGCTAGTAATATATATATATATATATATATATATATATATATAAAATATAAAAATATTATATAAATTTAATATAGAGAGAGATATACAATAGACTACAAAATGTAAATTAAACTTATAGATGATGCTTCACTTGTACAGGTGCATCTCAATAAATTAGAATATCATCGAAAAGTTAATTTATGTAATTCAAAAAATGAAACTGAATTTTGAGTTTTTATTACCGGTAGGCCATAATCACCAACTAAAAAGAAATAAAATGTTTGAAATATATCAATCTGTGTGTATGAATCAGAGTTTCACTTTTTTGAAAGTTGATATTTTCGATGATATTCTAATTTATTGAGATGCACCTGTTGATGCTGTTTAAATGAAGGTCAAATCTGAATATGTCCACATATGTTAAAGAATACAACATTTTCATGGAGTGTACTTACTGTACTTTCTCACCACTACTTGGCTGTACTGTGGTAATTGTGGTCATCAAATGGTTATGAAGAATGTGAGCTTCCACATGCTTTAATCCAACAAAGACAAATCCTCCATTGGTTTTGTTTTCTTGCTTGGTAAAAGAAAGCGTCATCACCGTCAGTTGCTGTCATAAAAGCATCCACTTCAAAGTCATTGTCCTGGCCGCATGATTGCGTACTCACAGTAGGTGTACAGAATTCTTAAGTTCTCTTACGTTTTTTTAAATTTTTGTTCCCCCTCCAGGCCGAAAAGCAGTGCTTGGCATGATTAAGAAGACCAAATACAATGAGGTGTTAAGGAGGGACCTGGAGGGCAGAAAGATGACCTCACAAGTGAAGCTGGGCATTCATTATCATATCCATGACCTTATTGGAGCGGAGCTCGTAGATTGGTAAGAAGTTCTCTTGCATTTATAATAGCCTTAGCAGTACATGCCAAGTTACTGTGATGTCCATCTGTGCTAAAAATGGCACAAGAACACATTTTTGTACGTGTGTGAGTTGGGCTTTGTGAAATTACAGCGCCATTAAATTAGGCTTGTGGGACTGGCCACCTTGTCCTTTTTCCATTGTTCATTTTAAACCCTGTAAGCCTTAAGTAACTGCAAGGGAAAGCCAGGTCAAGCAAATTGCATGCTGGGAGCGGTGTTGACCGTTTGTAGAACTACAGCCCACATTTGTGCCGTTTTAGTTTTTCTTAATCTAACGGGTAGGTTATGTCTAATGAGGAAGTGAATATTTTCTCTGCTAAACTGTTTCACGTAGTGATGGAGACAACACGTGATGACTACCCCTGCCTGACATTGCCAGCTTGATTATAAAAGAGAAGAAGCTGAGGAAATGCTTCAAATGGCAGCGTTCTGCTCATTGCTTCCTGGGCCATAGCCTAGCCGAGGTCAACCAAGACAGAATGATTTAGGCTTTGGTGATTAATTCACGAGTGGCACGGTGGCGCAGTGGGTAGCGCTGCTGCCTCACAGTTAGGAGACCAGTCTGGGTTCGCTTCCTGGGTCCTCCCCGTGTCTGCGTGGGTTTCCTCCCACAGTCCAAAGACATGCAGGTTAGGTGCATTGGCGATTCTAAATTGTCCCTAATGTGTGCTTGGTGGGTGTGTGTGTGCCCTGCGGTGGGCTGGCGCTCTGCCCGGGGATTTGTTTCCTGCCTTGCACTCTGTGTTGGCTGGGATTGGCTCTAGCAGACCCCCGTGACGCTGTAGTTAGGATATAGCGGGTTGGTTAATGGATGGATGGATGGATAATTAATTCACTCCAACTACTTTTTATTTTTATTTTTCTTGTCCCCTCAAATAGTATTCCGACGACAACAGGCACTTTACTGCGTGTTGCAGATGGATGAAGATCAAGCCAACGCATTCTTGGACTAGCTCATAAATACAAGAATCATGCCAGCAATCATGTGAACAAAGATTTATCCAGAAAAGATGGACAACTTGTGCCACCCTCTCCATTTCAACCCAACAGATGAAGGAGCCAACTTTGCCAACTGACTTGTATATATCGGAAAAGAAAAAAATGCTATACAAAGGACATGAGATTGATTGATTGATTGATTGATTGATTAAAATTATGCAGAAAGTACATCTGTATGTCGCTTGAGTGGATTCATAAGATGGTGTTTCCATGTCGGCTTTAAAGCAACAAACGTGCCTTTTCACTCTGGCAAAGTATTTGGTCAAAAGTAAACTAGTGTGGAACTTGGTCAACGCTGAAGAAAAAGACACAGGAAGGAGCAGCTTTACCAATTGTGCCAGTTTAATAAGTTTAGAGGAGTTTTGTGCATAGAAAGCACGTCACTTCAGTCCAGATTGGCACCAGTGGGCAATTAATGCTACCAGACTCTCGGTCTCCCACATCCGCACACTGCAAACCAGGGGAACTCTGTTACGGTCCTGGAGGGCCGCAGTGGTTGTTCACACCAGTCTCATAATTAGACACCTGAAACTTGGTGTTTTAATTAAATGGCTTGTTAACGCTTTCATTCTTTCAGGATGCAATTTGTCTCGTCTTTTGTAAACTTTGTTTGGTTGTCCTTCCCTTCTCTCATTTATTTCAAAACAGACATTTCACAGTGGCCGTAGACAGGTTTAAATGGAAGCATGTTCGCTGTTGGCTTATCACTTGCAGGTCACTATTAACTGATGCCTGCTTAAGAAAACCAGTGACAATTAAATCTAAAATGGGCAATTTAGGGGTGTGAATCTTAACAAGCAATTTCATTGAAACTAAGCCAAACATTTTATTAGCAAATTAATTAAGAAACTGGTTCAAATGAAAACCAACAGCCGCTGTGGACCTCTAGGACCATAACTGAGGACCCCAGTGTACCAATGTGCGTTCACACTCCATGGTCCCATCTCCCTTTTTCAGAGCTCTTGAACCCGCCATAGTCGGTCATGTAACCGGATGAGCCGGACAGTGAGGACACCACCGAAGCAAGAGTACTTATATTAAAAACAACAAAGCCAAAAATGGTTCAAAATAAGTAGTGCAGTGCTTCACAATGTCAAATAAATAATCCATTAAAACAGTGAACCAAAGTGGAGGTTAAAATCCAATAAGTAAATCCTTTATAAACGAGGTTAAAACAATGGCTGGAAACAGTCCTTTAAAAACAAAACCCGGTGCCGCCTTCTACTACTGGCGGCTCCCCTGCTTCTCCCATCCAGGCCGTGCACCAGGGGAGTCGCCCTACCTGCAGCTGACCTTCTCATTCTAGTCTGTATCCTTGCGGTCTCTGGCTCTGTAGAGCTCTCCAAACTGATTTGGGTTCCCCAGCGACCAGGGTGCTCACACTGGGGCTTCCACCTTCCAAGCCTCCGAACTCCTGCTACCTTATGCAGCGAGCCAACCACCTTCTGGACATTCCTGCTCCTCAAAAGTGCTCAGCAGGAGTGACCACTTCGTGCTGTCCCCCGGCTGTCAGCCAAACACCCCACTAGGGCTCACTTCCCAGCTGCCTTCTCTGACCCTCTCGCTCCCTCTCACGCACGCACGCATGCACGCACGCACGCACGCACGCACGCACCGACTCCTTCACTTCCAGTGTCGTCGTCGTCTTCTTTCACCTCCTCTAACCTGCGTTCTTTCGCTCATCTCCCCCTTCGCACTCGCGCTTCTCCTATTTATTATGGGGATGTGGCATAGGTTGTGGCAATTAGCAGCTCTCAGCATCAATTGGAAATAGACGAATCCCCACCTGTGTATTTAAGTGAGGAAATGCCTGCATCACGCAGCGTCTGAGAACCACTCCAGCCACACTACCACGTCCTCTCAATAAGCCGCGTGTGCTGCGATTATTTAAAAACTGGCCTTTTCATCTGAGCCGTGAAACCGCTATAGCAGGGGTGGGCAATGTCGGTCCTGGAGAGCCACAGTGGCTGCAGGTTTTTGTTTCTTAATGAGAAGTCAATTATTGCTGATGACACACTTTATTGCTTAAGTGACATTTTGATGCTTCATTTTAGTGGTCTCTCTTGTTAAGGTTCCCCACCCTTAATTGCTTATTTCAATCTTAAACTGCTGCATTCAGTGTGTTTAATGGCTCCTTATTAGCAATAAAATGTAAATGATAAAGCAGCCAGCAGTACTCCATCTAGCTTGGCATCTCCGTGTGTGCCTATCAGGCACTGTTGGATTTAATAAAACAATTAATACAAAAATGTGACAGACTTAAAATTATCCATTTTAGGCTTCAAATCATTTTGATGATATCCTTGGAAAGGGAAATAAATCTGCGATATAAGAACCTTCCATTGGAAACTAAGAAGCCATAAAAATAAATAAGGTCTGAGATTGGAAAGGATTGGTTTCTAATTAAGCAATTGGGTTGAAATGAAACCCTGCGGCCCTCCAGGACCGACATTACCCACCCCCAGATATGAACTGGCTGAGTGGAGCTTTGCAGAGAAGCAATTAGCATTCTGCAAGATTTCAGAATAGCGCGACATCGACACTACAGCCACAAAATGTAAGTAGTAACTTTTTCATTATAAATGCACCAATATGCTCCGGTCCTGGAGTGCTATGGGAGCTGCAGGCTTTCAGTCTAACACTTTTATTATCGACCACTTTTTGCTGCTGATTAACTCCCATACCCCACTCCCCCCCACCCCCTCCATTTCATTTGACTTGTTTAAGGCTCAGTCCTCTGAATTACTAATTTTCATCTTGAGCAGCACCCTAACAGAATTGAGACACGAAATGAGCCAACAGCTGACCAGCTAAGTCTGAACCTCAAACCGGTCTCTGAATTGATTTGTGTTGTTAATTAAATCCATTATTTAAATTCCACAGCTTGGCACAGCTCTCATTCTGCCAGAGCAGACATTTCCAAAACTGGTTCTCTTTTCACTGAGTGCCACCAGAATGTTTGGTAGACCTGAGCACAGCGACATTGTTAGGCAAAAGTCTCAGTAAAGGATGCTGGGAAGAAAGTTCTGTCCGTCACTCTCTAGTAGAGTTATACCGTGGGGAACATCATGGTGATGCTGGTACAGGAGTCCTACTCATCCACTGGCAGGACTTTGGGTGGGCACTGGGAGATCAGGCCATGTTTTCCTGCAAGTCTGTCTTAGACAACCATTGTCCCCTGTTCCCATGCTGCACTGCAACCCCAGATCTCTCACAGCCGTAGAACTTCACTTGTGTCCTGTAATATTGTTGCCACGCCACATTGGGACGGTCACAGCCCATCCTCTGTACTTCAGCCTGCCACTTTGCAGCATTTGAGGGGATACATTAGCCACCCAGAATAAGACGGAGTTACTGGCACCACATCTACAACATGGATCCCTGTGGCTGGCAGGGCTGAACTGCATGGCAAAGGTGCATACAAAGTTATCCATGTGTTGGAGCTTGGAACCAAAACCAGCTTTAAAGGAGTCCATGATGATACACATGCAACCCTTTGCCATACTTTCCTTTACAAATCATTTATCTTCAGGGGAACAAGTGCCAAGCAAGGACACAAAGATCATACAACTTTGTCAGGGGGCTGAGCCTCTGAGCACAATGGTATACTTAGTTACGTGGCTTTGTATTGTTTGTGGTTAATCTTCTATCCGTCTTTAATTTTTGGCTCAGTGGTTAGCACCGCTGCTTGAACTCTGGTCACTTTTGGCCACAATCTGTCCAGTTACTCCCCTACTCCTCAGCGACTGTTAAAATGCCACTCCATTAGCCCCATACCTTCTCTCTGAAACCCCCGGCCCCCTGAACTTCTACGCATTTTCTAAAAGTTGGTGAAGTTCTCAAACATTTGGTGTTTTTTTTTTTGCCAAACTTACAGCAAAGCTGTCCTAATTAAAATGAAGATGGGACTCTTGACCAATGAATGAGGGGGAGAGGTGGATCCAAAATTGTGCACGAAGATAATGTTGCTTTTGAATTAGCTCTGGCCAACAATGGATCCCCTTAAAAAAACAACTACCATCACTACAAACGATATGGGGGTAACTTTTGGGATGGGGTATTCCTTTAAAGCAGGGGGGTCCAACTGATGGTGGAGGGCTGCCACTCTTACTTGGTGAGTAATTTCTGCTGTTAATTGACTTTCCCTTAATAAAATAAAAAAAAAAAAAAAAAAGGGAATACTCCATTTTCTGAATTGTTTTCCTCCCCTTAAAATGGCCGGCTCACATCACATCTTTGTTTGGCTAACAGATGACTAGCTATTTCCATACAGTTTATTTTGAGGATTCTTGTTAAACGGATTCTTTCCACCGCGTGCACAATTAGGCAAGTGACTATTTTGACCATATCATTTTTATGCATATACACTCACCTAAAGGATTATTAGGAACAGCATACTAATACGGTGTTTGACCCCCTTTCGCCTTCAGAACTGCCTTAATTCTACGTGGCATTGATTCAACAAGGTGCTGAAAGCATTCTTTAGAAATGTTGGCCCATATTGATAGGATAGCATCTTGCAGTTGATGGAGATTTGTGGGATGCACATCCAGGGCACGAAGCTCCCGTTCCACCACATCCCAAAGATGCTCTACTGGGTTGAGATCTGGTGACTGTGGGGGCCATTTTAGTACAGTGAACTCATTGTCATGTTCAAGAAACCAATTTGAAATGATTCGAGCTTTGTGACATGGTGCATTATCCTGCTGGAAGTAGCCATCAGAGGATGGGTACATGGTGGGTCATGAAGGGATGGACATGGTCAGAAACAATGCTCAGGTAGCCCGTGGCATTTAAATGATGCCCAATTGGCACTAAGGGGCCTAAAGTGTGCCAAGAAAACATCCCCCACACCATTACACCACCACCACCAGCCTGCACAGTGGTAACAAGGCATGATGGATCCATGTTCTCATTCTGTTTACGTCAAATTCTGACTCTACCATTTGAATGTCTCAACAGAAATCGAGACTCATCAGACCAGGCAACATTTTTCCAGTCTTCAACTGTCCAATTTTGGTGAGCTTGTGCAAATTGTAGCCTCTTTTTCCTATTTGTAGTGGAGATGAGTGGTACCCGGTGGGGTCTTCTGCTGTTGTAGCCCATCCGCCTCAAGGTTGTGCGTGTTGTGGCTTCACAAATGCTTTGCTGCATACCTCGGTTGTAACGAGTGGTTATTTCAGTCAAAGTTGCTCTTCTATCAGCTTGAATCAGTCGGCCCATTCTCCTCTGACCTCTAACACCAACAAGGCATTTTCACCCACAGGACTGCCGCATACTGGATGTTTTTCCCTTTTCACACCATTCTTTGTAAACCCTAGAAATGGTTGTGCGTGAAAATCCCAGTAACTGAGCAGATTGTGAAATACTCAGACTGGCCCGTCTGGCACCAACAACCATGCCACGCTCAAAATTGCTTAAATCACCTTTCTTTCCCATTCTGACATTCAGTTTGGAGTTCAGGAGATTGTCTTGACCAGGACCACACCCCTAAATGCATTGAATTTGGTCTGGAATCCCTACAGATTTTATTTTTTTTCTCCGGCCGTCTGGAGTTTTTTTTTTTTGTTTTTTCTGTCCCCCCTGGCCATTGGACCTTACTCTTATTCTATGTTAATTAATGTGGACTTATTTTATTTTCTTACTGTGTCTCTTATTTTTCTATTCTTCATTATGTAAAGCACTTTGAGCTACATTTTTTTGTATGAAAATGTGCTATATAAATAAATGTTGTTGTTGTTGAAGCAACTGCCATGTGATTGGTTGATTAGATAATTGCATTAATGAGAAATTGAACAGGTGTTCCTAATAATCCTTTAGGTGAGTGTATTCCTGACTTCTTGCTGTATAAACATGAATGCTTATTGGATTTGAGCATAGCAGGTGATATGGACTTGTGTAATGAAGGGAGGGTATGGCCTACGGCAATCAACACCCTAAATCAAGGTGTGCAGAATTAGGCAAAATGGGCAAAAAAATTCAATTGTAAAAAAAAGTCTTTCAGAGGGATGCAGCACTAAGATATTGGGGCGTGATCACAGAACAAAACGTTTTGTTGCAAGTAGGCAACAGGGTCACAAGAAACTGGTTTTTAATAAAATAAAGCACAGAATTAACTGCCGAAGATTTGAGAAGAATCAAGATGTGAAGCCACCAGGAACCCATCATCCTCCAGTGCTCCCATATTCCAGAACTGCAACATACCTGGCATGCCCAGAAGTACAGGGTGTTCAGTGCTCAGAGACATGGCCAAGGTAAGGAAGGCTGAAACCAGACCACCACTTAAGAGACATAAGACTAAGTGTCAAGTCTGAAAAGTCTGTCTTCAGCGATTTCTTGGCCCAAAAGGTTTTATGGACGGATGAGATGAGGGACTCTTGATGGACCAGATGGATGGCCTGTGGCTGGATCAGTAACGGGCACAGAGCTCCACTTCGACTCAGATGCCAGCACTGTGGAGTTGGTATGCTGGTATTAAGGATGAGCTAGTTTGACCTTTTCGGGTTGAAGATGGACTCAAAAAAAAAAAAAAAAAATCAACTCCCCAACCTCCTGCCAGTATAGAATACACTTTCTTCAAGCAGTGTCATGGGGGTTTTGGGGGGCAAGAGGAGGGGGGGGGAAAAAAAAAAAATCTGCATCTTTCAAGACCACCATGTTTATGCAGGACAAGACTCCACTGCATGGCTAACCTGTAAAGGCCTTAAAGGTGCAGTGACAAGGCCCCCTTTTTCAGTGGATTGAGAACTTGTGGGCCCTTAAATGGGAGATTTAGAGGGAAGGAAAAAAAGCCCACACGTCTCTGAACAGGCGCTGGGGTTGCTGCTGCACAAAAAGGTGCTTGTCAACAGGTGACCCGAGACTCCATGAATGTCACTCACTAACAGATGAAAACAAGTGAGATGGGAAAATGTTTTTCCTTTAGTCGTGTAATAATTCTGCACACTAACAGTTGCCTAATTGTGCATGCATGTATTCCCCAGAGAATGTTCACTCACGTTCTTTGTAAAACATGAGGACATAATTTTGGATCAACTGATAGCACTGTTATTTTGGTCCATATTAAAATGAATCCTCAAAAATAACTTGCTTAATAGTGCACACAGTGCATCTCCCATGGCTTGCTGGTGCTTTCATCCTGGAGTTCTAGCCAATTTTCACCCAGTTTCCCAATTGCCATTTCTAGCTAAAATATTAAAGAATTATAATCAATTGGTTGATCACCTTAACTCCCATAATTTGAGATCTACCAATCTGGCTTTGGGCATGATCACGGTGTTGAGACGGCCCTCCTTAAAGTATTCAATGACATTTCCATTATTACTGACTTGGGTGGCGCTGCAGTCCTCCTTGACCTGTCCGCTGCCTTTGACACTGTTGACCATGAGATATTGCTGTTGTGCCTTGAACATCTTGTTGGGCTTGAAGGGGCTGCTCTTAACTGGTTCAGGTCATATCTAACTGGTAGACACTTTTCAGTGACTTTAAATTCCTCTTTCGTCTACTGCTCCTCTTAAATGTGGTGTTCCTCAGGGAGCCATTTCGGGTCCTCTGTATATACCTTCACCCAATTGGAGCTCTTTAAGAAATTTAACATTTCTTTTCATGGCTGTGCTGATGATGCTCAGGTTTATATTCCCGTCTGCAACTCTGCAATGAATCAACTCCATAACTGTCTTTCTGAACTAAGATCCTGGACGACTAATCATTTTCTTGATCTGAATCAAAATAAAAACAGAGGTGCTTATAGTGGGTCCATCAGCTAAAGCCCAAATCGGTCTTGGACTTCTCAGCTCTCTGTCTTTTGCAAATCAAGTCCGCAATCTTGGGGTTATCTTTGACAGTAACCTCTTTTGAGAAACAGATTAATTCTGTAGTCAAGAGTTGCTTTTTCCAGCTTCATCTATGAGGCAAGATCAAACCTTTTTTATCTTCTAGGGATCTTGAGAAAGCTACTCCTGCTTTTATCTTCTCTCACCTTGATTACTGCAACACACTGTATTCTGGGATTAGCAAATCTCCGATACGCAGGTTACAGTTGGTCCAGAATGCTGCCACTCGCTTTCTGGTTGGGGCAAGAAAGTCTGATTGTTTCTCCAATATTAGCTTCTTTACACTGGCTGCCTGTCAGTTTTCAAATGGATTTTAAAATCTTGTTGCTAGTTTTTAAATCTTTATATGGGCTCGTTCCTGCCTAATTTATCTGAATTGTGTGTTTTACACCAGCCATCCAGAGTGCTTAGATCTTCTGGTCAGTTGTCTCTTGTTGTCCCTCGTATCAAGTGTCACACTAAAGAGGGACAGACTGGCTTGTGCTGCTGCTGCTCCTCACCTGGTATGGTGGGGGCCCATCTCAGACCAGAGCCCGGATGTTAAGATAGTGGAGGGGGCTTGAAGGTTAATTTTAATGTAGCCCTCCCCACAATTGGCCTGGTTTTCTGTGTTTTATCCTTTCTAACCCTAGGATCTCTCCAATTTTAAATTTAGTTCTTTAACCCTAGTTATCTAATTTTTATAACCCTAGTGTATTGTGTAGAGAGGCTTTATAGGACTGTATTTTACCCTTTTTGGATGACTTTAGGTGACCCTTTTTGTACAAATTAAGACTGTTATTTATGCAGTTTTAAAATTTTAAATTTATGCAATCTTGGTTTTTATAATGATTGGATGGAGGGGTCTGTATTTAGGGGTGATTTTAGGTGTGTGTTTAGCTTTTACAGGGATAGGTGCTGTGCCAGGGAACAATAGTTTTATTTTACGTCGGAAGTGTACCTGTGCGTCGGTGTGCTCCATTGTGGGCACACCGAATCTCCATTAACCCTAAAGGAGACTTCTTACAACTGAACTGTTCAAAACGAGATTAAAAAAAAAAAAAAAAAAATTCTAGTCACTTGCATTCCGTGACCTTCAGTAATACTGATTGTTTCCTCATTGTGATTGTCACATTTCTATCATTTTATTTATGTTCATTTATTTCTATTTGTTACTCATGTTAATTGTATGTTTTTTTTTTTTTTTTTTTTTTTTAATTGTAAAGCACTTTGGCCACAGCATGCCTACGTTGTTTTAAATGTGCTATATAAATAAAGTTGACACTGACATTCTGCCATAGGCGACTGTTCCAAAAGAGAACCTTCGAAAATGTTGTGTGGACCTGAGCAGAACACAAGATCCTCACCTTTATCACAAGATACTAGCTGTGTAAGTCTGTGCTCTAAAAAGCCCAGGGTCCTAGAAACTATTGCAATTGACAGAAAAAATTAAATGGAGATATCAGGTAATTGAAAGGAACTACTCTTGGTGTCTCTCCTAGGAGGTTTCGGTTTGCAGACATGCTCACACTGGTTATGTATTCGCAGCTAAGCTAGTGTCTTCGGAAGTTTCGTTTAGCCGATGTGCTCACCTCGCTTCTGTATTGGCAGCTAAGTGAGTGACAGGTTTTTTGCCGACGTGCTGGCCTTGCTTGCATTTTCTGAGGTGGAGCCCTCACCCTGACATCCACCTCTCATTTCTGGGCCAGACAGACACTTCCATGTGTAGACATTTATATACAAGAGACTGTATGATGGACAGTTTAGCTCAAGTGCTGGCTCACGTGGCCTCATTGTTTGCCTTTATTTGTAATGGACTTGCTATTTAAGACAGTCCTTGTTTCCTTAATTCCTCGGTCAAAACAGCAGAAACCTACCAAGAAAAACAGAATGAAAGCCTGCAGCCCTCCAAGATCAGAGGGCTTTTTTGCTTTAAAGCCATTGTGGCTGCTCCAATTTCAGAGTAGTAAAGGAAATGGCACCAAACAAGCACTTTAAGTCCATACAAAATTTATTGTGCATACACAAGTCCCATACTCTCTCACATGAGATACATCAGAATTTCTCCATTTGTCTGCAGTAACCTTGGATTTAGTGATTGCCACCTAAACAAGTTTTGGAGAGAAAAAAAAAAAAAAAAAATGAAGCCACTTGGATCAAAACCAGTTGGTGCCCCAGCCTGGTGCTTTGCCCGCTTCAGAGTTTAAATCAGATGAAGGGTGCAAATGCCTCAATATCCTTTTTTAGCAGACACCATTTAAAACTTCTGGTGTTGACCAAAGCAACCAGACTGACCACCTTTGGAAAGGGTGGTCTCTACAGAGACTTCCCACCACAGAAATTTACAAGAACCAATGGAGTTCAAGATTTTGGTCCGTGTTGATACGCTTGCAAAATGTGAAAGTGGATGGCCAGGGCCGGAGTCTCAAAAGGAAGAGCATGTTGCAGAATTTGTGCTACAAAGTTGAGCCAGTCGAGAGCAAAAGGAGGCCCCCAGCCAGTGTTAGTATGGCAGGCCAAACATTTGCTCATGTGGAAAACGGTTCAGAAATCCCCTTAAAGATTCAATACCAAGCTATAGTAGCCTAGTTAAATATTTATCTTCATTACTGGTCATGAACCAGGTTAATGAGACTTCAGTTAGTCTTGCAGGAAGCGGACGTTACTTGAACAAGCACTCTGGACCAATTCAAATATTAAAAACTTAACATGCAAAGCACCCCTCTGCTCAGTTAACCTGCCCGTAATACTTGCCTCTCCTGAAAAACTGCTTTTGTACCATGAATGGGCCAGGCAGACTGGCATGAGCTGCTCCGACATCAGGATAGGACGCCTGCACTCTGTGGAAGCCTGCAAAAAAAAAAAAAAAAACCCCAAGGATGTAGAGATTTAGAATAACGTACAGATCAAAAGTGAACTTAAGGGAATAAGTCAAGGAATTGTGAAAGGAGAGTCAGAATGGCTATTGGTATATTGGTGGGCTTTGCCAAAATTCAAACTTCAGGATTTTAATCCCCCCTGGACTAGCTAATGAAGAGTTGTGCTCCATAGGAGACTGTGTGGAGAAAAATTTGGCCTAAAGTATTCAATTAAATCTGATAAGGATGAAATAGCTACTCTACAAAGCGAAAGCCATAAAGAGAGAGTCCATAAGGGGGCAGTCAATAGGGAAGGGTGCTGAAACGAACATGGAGGATACCATAAGCCATACTCAACATGAGGGTTTGTCCCAACCACCAGTGTCTTTAGTAAAGTTCTGAAGACCACCCTCTGCAAGGCCCCAAACCTCACACAGAGCTAGATTTAGAATGTGCTGCAAAGGGTAGACTGGCACAAGGCTACTATAGACAGCAGGATGCAGTATTGCAAATGGAGATCTTGGCAGCATGCGGACAGGAGGGCAAAATGAAGGGAGTTTGTGCTGGATAAACATGCATTAGTTTGGGGGAGGTTGTGCCTCTGAGCACCAGTCCTACACAAGTAGACCTGGACAGGAATCATGGTCATTACCACAACTTTCCTCCAGCTAGAGATATTGGTTCTGTGGAGCACAGCACAAAGTCCAATTGCACTGAACATATCATGGGCAGCCTCCATACCAGAGAAACAGATTTGAAGGCAGAATACATAGACGTACAGCAGCAAGGGCTGTCAAAGTAGAGTGCCAAGACAACATGGGGTCAGCTACCCATCATTTCTAGAAACCTATGGGAGTGTCAGAGGCCCAAGCCAAAGCAAACTTTGAAGGAGCCGACAGAAAAGGCAGAGAAAGGAAGCTTCTGTATAGCGGAGGAGGAAGAGAATTCAGAACATTTCAATGGAGTGGCTCCAATCAGAGGGGCATTAAGCAGCAATGCTTTCCAAGTATTCCAGTTCTGCAGCAACTTGTCACAAAAATGTTTAAGTCACACCACACAGCATGAAGCCCTAAAATTAAGTGTCATTTTCACTCAAACGTGAGGGGTGGCCTCTAACCAAGTACCATTTGCTTGTTAATGCACCCCTAGGAGTGAACATGTGCTTTGCTTGACTTGGGGAATTTTGTCTCCCATGTGTGCTCAAAGCTGTGACTGTGCATATCAGATATGGAGGCAACAAGTTGCCTAGAACGACTGTGTGAAATTACAACTTCAAATTTGTAGTTTGTCTGAATCCAATGTGTCCAGTGACAATGCGACACTCAATGGCCAAAAGGTTTACATCCACTAAACCAACAATCCAAGCAGAACTCACTAGAGCCCACACTCCCTCTCTCAGCTCAGACACATTGGGAGTTTTTCAGGTTGTGGGATTGCACTGAAGTGACTTGTGAAACAAGGAAAAAAATAAATAAAAATACTGTATTTGTCAGAGATGTTCCTCCACTGGTGTGGAGTTCAGAGAATCTTGCCAGGATGGTGCTAGTGGGGAGAAACTAGTTCTGCCATTTATTAAATTCTTACCTTCCTTAGCACCAAGTGGGGCAGCTCTGTTCTGGCACCCCTCTGTGCAGTAGGCCGAATCTGGATGCTGTTGATCACAAATCAGAGCAGTGCAATGGAAGTACACCTTGAAAGGAGAAACCAAAAAAGGCTGCAATGAACACTAGGGATGGGCACATTGATACTAAAAGTACCGATGTCTCCCATCCTGACCTTTTAAAACAATCAATGTTCACACTTTAAAAATATTACCTTTTCAGTAATAAGTTTAGGAATTTTTAAAAAGCATTTGATGGTGAGAACAGGATTAACACATGTCACATTGTGACAAACAGCAGCTGCTTTTCCTTCCTCTCATCTCCCTGCATTCACTCAGTGCTGTGGTCTACCAGCCAAATTTATTTATTTTTTATTTACCTTTATTTAACCAGGCAAAACAGATTAAGAACATGTTTCTTATTTACAACTGTGGCCTGGAAAGGGCAAAGCCTTAAGAGGGAAATAGGGGTTGGGGGGGGGGGGGTGTAAGGAAAAAAAATAAATAAATAAAATAAAACATAAGATACACATACACAATATAAACGAAATTACGAAAAAAAAAAACCAATATAATATAAACAATAAGACATTGGAGCAACAATGAGTAGAGCAGCAGTGAATTGAAGTAGCTAGCCTAAGTAACAGCAACACACATCTTTATAATAAGCTAAAATCCGTGATTGGAAAACTGATTTAGGAATGAAATTAGTCAGTTTTAACATTTTCTGCAGGTCATTCCAGTCTCTAGCAGCAGCATTCTGAAAAGACAGGCCAAGTACAGAAGTAGCCTTAGGAACTGTCAGCAGAATCAGATTAGCAGAACGAGTATTATACACAGAAGAAGAAAAGTGTAACAATTCCTGTAAGTAAGGAGGGGAAAAACCAAGGAGAGTTTTGTAAATAATCATAAGCCAATGGACTTTACGGCAGGTGTACAATGAAGACCAGTTGAGAGAAGAATACAGGGTACAATGATGGGTTTTGAAAGGAGCATTTGTTATAAACCGAATGGCAGAGTGATAAAGAACATCGAGCTTCTGAAGCAGGCCTTTGGATGCTGATCTGTAAATAACATCACCATAGTCAAACATGGGAAGGATTGTCATTTGAACCAAATTTTTCCTAGCAGATGTAAATGCAGAACGCATTCTATAAAGGAACCCAAGTTTTAATTTAATCCTAGACTTCAGATTGTCAATGTGTTTTGAAAAAGACAGAGTATTATCCAGCCAAATTCCCAGATATTTATATTCAGTAATCTGGTCCAGTGGTGTCCCGTCAAGGGAACAAATACCTGGAGAGCTTGATGGAATATGACCTTTTTTACCGAACCACATAAGTTTAGCAAAGCAGTGGATTGGTGTATGGGAGGCAATGGCAGAAAGAAAGCAAAGCACCATTTAGAGAGTTTACTCCAATGAGTGGACAGTACAACAAAATGTGATACGCGTCAGACTGGACGTTATTGTGGCAACACCGCAAACCCAGCAAAACACATGAGTCTGTCACTTTGCATAACATGAGAACAATGGAGGCGATCAGAAGAGTAGACTCTCCAGGACTTTACTATCCACATTTTATGCTTCTCTGCTGGTATCCATGCAATAAATGCCACACTGCTTTTAACTTTCTATACTTTAAAATATGAAGATCAAGTAATGTACATCTGAGCACCTGGAGCAGTGCAGAAGTGCCATATGATCCAAGCTGCAAGGTTTATTAAGCTGTGGACGAAGAGCTCTGCCCAGTAATGAGCAGTGCATTACAGTAAAACATTCACTGGTTGTGAAATGGCCTCTAAGCCAGGGATGACGAGTCTTTGTAGGTTTGAATATATTCTTGGAGACCAAGAGGGAATATTTAGGTCCGAGATCCAAGACATTGCACGTTGCTTATCATAGCCTTGATCAAGTCTCTTGGGGTACTAAGGAAAAGCAGACACTGCATGAGTTATTCATGTGGTACGTGTGTGGGTTAAAGTGCTAGGGAATAATGTGCTGTGTATGCGTCTTTCATACACTATTTGTGGGTCGGGTCTGTGTGTCTGTATATTCAAGTGTGTTCATCTTAAACTGAAGACAGTAGACCAACCCAGTAACTAACCTGATGAGTACACTTACCCTTAAAGTGTATTATTGTGGCATTTCCCTCTACCGGTTATTAGGGAGGAATATTACATTTCTAGCTTGGACATACTTACAACCCAGTTTCAAAGTTTATAATTTTTCTGTTTTGTAAAATAAATGGAATGGACTCTTTAAATCCTATTTCCTAGCATTAGGCCCGAGTGTCACTCTGGCAGTAAGAAAACGCTAAAAGCAGCAGTCTTGACCATCACCCGTGCAACGGTACTGCCGCATCTTCTCTCCTGTAGGCGTGGTTAGTAATAGCATCTCGTTAACGTGTAGCAGCCCAGCTATTACACTCTCGTGACAGCGAATCAAGTGGCTATGTGGAGGACAAAGGACTTCAGGCCATGAAACTGAGATGGATGATGAAGAGTCCGATGAATCTGATCGTGATGCTCACTCAGTATTTGTATCATACACTTTTTACACTTCGTACTTTACAGTTAAAGTCTTGAGTTAAAAATGCAATGCTTTTTACATGTTTTGAGAAAAACACTAATGCTTGTTCCATATTTAACAAAAAGTGTTCAGTTCTTGCAAAGTCCGATCTTTGGCACTGTAACAGTCTACTAATGCAAAGTCTTTAAAAATGTGACCAAGGTCCACAAATTACAAAAGGTTAACTATTCTTGTAACACTCCGGCTGCATCACTATTGGGGGATTAGCCCTCAGTATCTGATCAAAAAAGAAACTAGCAATAAATCACTAATGTTTCACTGTAGCAGGTCAATCCCCCACATACAAACAACAAAACTAAATCATTGAGCCTTAATAGGACACCAGAACTTTGGCCTTTAAAAATGGGGTTGCAGAAGAAACTGGACTGAGGTTTGAAATGTGTGGCACTCTGGGCTCTGTATATATCATTGCCAACTGAAACAGTCAGATTTGGGTGAAAGTGCAGGGAGCTCAACAGCTTGATTTAAAAAAAATCAAAAAAAAGCAACCCATTTGTAACCAGTATTGGAGGCATGCACCCATTTAAAAAAAGCTATTCTTACCGAATTACTCAAGGGAGTGTCTTTGGAGACAAAAGCAAAGGCTTTTACATCAAACCTCTTGTAGTGGCTTGGAAACTGAACTCCAGTGAAGTCAGACATGGGATGCATCACCGTTGGGTAGTCATCTTCTGCATAAGCACAGCTATAAAAAGGTACAGATTAAGCAGCAGTCTCCCCCAGTCCCCACTTTTAAACAAGGGCAGCCAGTAGGCCCTCCCTTACCCAGCAGTGATGACAGACCAACGAGGCCAGGAGTTCGGATCAGGGTGGGCAGTGGCCCAGCAGTTCTCCAGTACGAGTTCAATGTTGGGGTCTTGTCTGTTCAGAACTTGCACCTCCAGGTAAATGGGGGCCCTCAGGTACTTCACAACAGGATAGTCCTGGACTGTGAATGGGGAGCTATACAGTGCATCTAGCCATAGAGAAACAAAACCACCACATATATAAAAAAAATATACCACAAAGCATCTTTCATGAAGAGAAGTTTGAACACTAACAGTACACAAGGCAGCCATTTCCACACAGGTGGGTTTTAACCATATAACAGCTCGTTTACACAGTTGGTAAGGAGGTTGTGGCATAGGTGAACTTCCACAATTGATGTATTAGCTTGCAGGTGCCAAATGCCATGCCACCCCCTAGAAACTTGAAGTGTTAAGCAGCCCTCAATTGGTGTCCAGCCTGCAGCACACAGGGCAATTTTAAACATGGCACTAGTATAAAGGACTCTGGCCAACTCCTGGGGCTGGGTAATGTCACACACATTCACACAACAGAGTAAGGGGACACTGGTTTAATAATCCCAGCACTTCCACCCGCTGTCAGCCATCTCCAAACATTCAGGGGGCTCGGTTAGGAATGTCACAATGGCTTGTTTACCAACAAGGAATTTAAATGGGCAGAAATTTCATGAACAATTCCCATGCCAGGCTGAGTGCAGGGCTCCCAGTTATCTTTGGAGGACTAGCCTTTTATTCTCATGGTTAACTGCGATTACCTGGGTAAGCACGAAGCACCAGTTGCAGATTCCCTTTATTTGAAGCAGGAGATGGTGGAGCCAGGGTCCGGGTGTCTAGTAGAACAGTCTCCGCTGTGTTATTTTGGTAGCATTCCACAGTCAGCCTGGTTAGGGGTGGAGAAAAAAAAAATAAAAAATTGAAATAAAATAAGATTTTTCCATTTAGTCAAACGCTCCAAGCAACCGCTTTCACATTTAGGAGATCCATTAGCTGTGGATTTAAATTCCCAGCTTCACACACACAGTCAAGGGACATCACTTACTTGAACTCACTGTCCCTTGTGATGACTCCAAGTGGTCTGTCAGCAATCATTGACCTCACCTCATTCTCGTAAAGCAGCTGGTCACCATGTACCTATGAAAGATCAAAACTAAAGCTCTGCCACCAAATTAGTGACCAATTAGTTATGACCCCACAGTCCAACCCTTCAGAGAACAAAGAATCCCACAAGATACCCTCTGTGCACTATGGTGCCAACAGCTCCTTACCTTGATGGCAAGAGATGGGGAATCTCTAGTCAGCTACTCTGACTTAATGCCCCTTAGTGGTTAGAGGAACACAAAGGACAGCAGCGGCTCATATCTACAGGACTAGAGCCACAGACCATTCACCGAGGTCAAGTTAAACCCCTTAGCATTCTGGCAGATCAATAAATAACCTGAAGGCTGGCAGCCATGTACAACATTTTAGGAAAAGCCAATCTAACCTGACCATAATCAGGCGCAAATGAATAGAATTGAGGAAGACCCTGCATCACCCCAAGAAGCTTTTAAATAAAAAAAAAAAAACCCACAGAAGTGGGTGAACCCAGGACTAGGGGGCCATGAAGCAGCAGTGCTAACCAAACACCAAGTCAAGCTTCAGATCCTTGATGTCTGCCACTGGAGTACAGGAAAGAATCAAACAGAATAGTTGTGATCAGTGCTGGAGTACCAGGAGAGAGGGCTGCTCAGATATTTGGGGTCTCCGTCTACCTGGCCTGAGGTAGAAGGGCACACACTAGAATGAAAACCAGACATTTGTGCCCCTTGGCTCTCAAGTATTTGAGGAGCTGGAAAGTAAGCGGACAACTCAACTAAACAAGCGTCTTCTGCAAAGAACGCATCCCTGGACACTGATGGGAAGATGGATGTACAGCACAGGGACACTGCACCCCTTTTAAAAATTTCTGGATCATGGTGTTAAGGGACAATCTGGGTCTTTTCTATGCTCTAGGGAAAGACTCAAATGAGGTAAATTGTGAACATCAAAACCAAATAGGCTGGCATCTTTCAAGACCCCTTTCTGCAGGCTGTGCAAGTTTTATATATTTATATAAAGTCTCCTAGACTCATTTAGTCAGATATGGGGGAATGTATATTTGAGGAGTAAACCGCAAGTATTTTTATATTTTGTACATTAAACCATCAACAAGTCAAATATTGACCAGTTGAATAAATCTGACTCTGCAGCTGCACAAGTACCAATTCTGGTTAGCAGAAATAGCTAAAAAGTTAATAGAAATCTACATTTTGTACCCAATACTTGTATGCAAAATTTGTTTAACCCAAGTGAGAGTGTACTCAAGTTGTGTTTACATACGCTTCCAAATATTGTATTTTTTGGACAGAGGTCCAAAATGTTGATTCATCAAAAACAGACATTTTTGGACGATTCCAATACTTCCCTATATGAGAAAGTAAAAACCAAGGGAATCCCCATAGTATCTACTTTACATAGCCAGTTTGACAGATTTTCACAATTGGAATTCTTAATAGGCAACGACTGAACACTCATTTCCATTTTCAGCTTGATAAGGGAAATTCCTAAGCAAACTCCCATGGCCATCTTCCACAGGGCCCCTGCCCCTGTGCTACAAACCTTAAATGTTGTGCCACAGCTGGTTAGTGGAAACTTGTATAGGAGCCAGGCTGGAGTCACTACAAGAGGGAGGCATGAAGGGTCTCTCAGATGAATGGTGCTCAAATTGAGAGCTGGCTGGGTGACATCAGCATTCACTTGAAAGGTGAAGTAGCCATCATTACATGCAGTTTCTAGTGGGGAGAAAAACCACAAACCCCTTATTCCTTCCCCAAAAATCCTAAGCCGCTAAGCAGAAGAGCAACATGTAGTCCACCACAAATACGGACCAGGTGATTGGACACTCAAGTCAATAGCTTATGCCAATGCAAGGTGCAAGTTACACAAAATAAACCATCCTCTCCACCTTATGCCATCTTTTAGGTGGGATCTTTGCTTGAGTGATCACCACAACAGGTCACAATCCCCACATTAAAACATTCTTACCATTTCTGTTGGTCAAAGGAGTGCAAGCACACAAAGGCAGAAATGTCATGAAGATCAGGAAGCCTCTCATTTGGAAGGTCAGTTTGGTAGCTGGTATACTCAATAAGGCACTAGCGGGACACTTCTGCCAGGGGGAGAGGAAAGAAAAAAAAAAAAAAGTTTACAGGTGACCAAACCAGATACCTTTTATCAGCTGTTTGCAAGGCAGCACATCCACCCTGAATGGTCGAAACTATAAAATCACTACACGACCAGAGCATCTAAGTGCCATAATGAAAGGGACAAGTCTGGGATTTGAACCCAGGACTAGAGGGCCATGAGGCAGCAGTGCAAACCAAAAACACCAAATAAAGCTTCAGATCCTTGATGGTTGCCACTAGCATACAGGAAAGGATCAATTAAAACTACATTTGTGATCAGTGCTGGAGTACCAGGAGAGTGGGCTGCTCAGATATTAGGGGGTCTGTCTCTACCTGGTATGACATAGAAAGGAACAACTCTGCAGACACTAGAATGAAAACCAGAAGCTGGAGCCCCCTTGCCCACAAGTCTTATTTGAGGAACTGGAAATTGAGCAGACAACTCCAAATTAAAAACTACAAGTGTCTTCTGCAAAAAACACATCCATGGACACTGATAGGAACATTCAGGTACAGCACAGGGACACCCCACACCTTTTATTTCTGGATCACAGGGTTGAGACAATCTGGGTGTTTAAATGTTCCAGAGAAAAACTCAAGAGGTAAACTTAACAGCAAAACCAAATATTCTGCCATCTTCCATAGTAACCTGCAATTGCTCCATCCTGGGTATGACACTATTCTGCGTCTGTCCCTGCAGGTTGGAGGGCCAAAACTTGGGGTTGGTGGCAGAATTGGCACTCCAGCCACCATAAAAAACCTCACACTGTTCCACTCCATCTGAACTAGTGTGGTGCTGAGGTATCACCCATTGCATGGCTGCGGCAATGCACTGTATCAGTGCATGCTCCTAACCTCCTCCTCTCCTTCCATAATACCTTTCTTTAGGTATTGGGTGTTGAGAGATACACAAACATTGACACATACATACACATAATATACGAGGTGTGGCAGAAAAGTAATGAGACTGATTTTTTATTTACCAAAGTTTTTTTTTCCAAACATCAAGGTTATCCCCTTCAAAGTAGTTCCCTTGGGCAGCTACACACCGATGGAGACGTTGTTCCCACTGTTGGTAGCAGCGCTGGAAGTCTTCAACCGGTATGGTCTTCAGCATGTCCATTACACTCTTTTGGATGTTTTCTAAAGTCCTGAAATGACGTCCTTTGAGGACATTTTTCAGTTTAGGAAAAAAGGAAAAAAGTCACACGGACTGAGGTCAGGTGAATAAGGGGGCTGGGGAACCAGAAATACGTTTTTTCGATTGTCCTTCTGCTCAATTGAGGTTTTTCGGCACCATTTTGGCACAGACCTTTCGCATGTGCAAATGTTCAGTCAAAATTTGATGAACGGTAAATCTGTTCAAATTTAAATTGTTCACTCAACATTCTTAATGTTAAACGACGGTCTGATCTCACAAGAGTGTTCACACGTTCGATGTTTTCATTGGTTTTCGAAGTTGAAGGCCTCCCTGAACGGTGTTCATCTTCAACGTGTTTTCTGCCTACCAAAAATGATTTGTGCCAGCGAAAAGCTTGAGCTCGGGATAAAGAATGTTCCCCATAGGCCTGTTTTAACTTTTCAAACGTCACACTTGCCGATTCTCCAAGCTTAACACAAAATTTAATGGCACCGTTGCTCCAAATTCCGCTGTTCCATTTTGCGTGACGCACAACCAAAAACACAACTTCGCTAATAGCAGTCACAAAAATCACGTAGTTAACGGAAGGAGTTGAAACTCGCACTGAGCTATGGGAGGGTACTGATACACGTGCTCTATCAAGGACAACAGCGCAGCATTGCCAGATCGCTTGCAGTGTTGCCAGTCTCATTACTTTTCTGCCACACCTCGTACATAAGACCTGGAGAAAGGGGTTATGAAAAATAAAAAAATCTGGATTGTCTCACCCTAGATTCTTGTACTCAAATATGGGGAGGATATTTAAGGAGTAAACAAGACAATTTAAATAAAAATAAATCTCATCTTGTGGTTTAAATAAAAAACACAGAACCATCAACATTGAATTATAAAAGCTGAAAAAAATAGTACCACTTCTGGTTAATGGAAATAGCCCAAAAGTTGATAGAAATCTGTTTTGTACTTTACTTGTTTGCAAGAATTTGGTTGACCCAAGTGTACTCAAGTTATCGTGTTCACACACTCTTCCAAAAAAGTGGTATTTTGACTCTGAAAGGTGAAAATCTCAAAATGGAATTTGGAGGATTCCAATACTTACCCTACATGAGAAAGTCAGGGAGGTCTAAAACAGATTCATCAAAAATCAACATCGAATTTTTGGATGATTCCAATGCTTTCCCTATACTTCACATACGAGAAAGTAAGCCTTAAATTCCACTTACTGTCCCCGGGTCCAAGAAGTACTGCATTGGCACCGTGACTGCCAAGGAATAGGATGTTTTGACCACCGTGAAGTTATTCTTCATAGACAGAGGATATTGACGGGTCCCAATAGCCAGACTGGCAAGAGTTCCATAGAAGACGGGGATTTCAATGGTCAGGTTTTTTGGGTTACAAGTTACTGGATCTACAAAACACACAGGAAATATCAGGGGGTCAGTTTTCGGACATGAAGGTACCAAGAGGCTCAAAAGCTGAGCTGGAAACCTGAGAGAAGGTTTCACAAAAAACCCTTAAAAAGGAAAATGCAAATGGCATTAGAGCATTGTTATATGGGTAACTTAAGATGAACCATTTTTGTAAATCCCATGCAGGAACCAAGCTAATGATAGTTTTGCACTTTCATTCAACACACAGCTTGAGCTGAACCTGCCAGGGGCTCAACACAGGATGGCCTTGGCCAATCATGCATCTTAGTACCTTGCACCACAACTCCAATGCATGGTCAGCCAAGTTGAGATGGCTCTGAATGGTTATGGCTATATGGGTTTTTCATTTAACATTTGAGTTTCTTACAAATGCAAGTTTGGACTGGAAAAGATTTAGCATACTGAAATCACCTTGCTTATGGACACTAGTATGTCACCAGAAGATTAAGTTCCAGGATGAAGATACTTCTGTCCTCCATTAGGGCCCTACAGAACCTGGATAAGGGTTGAGGTTCAGTAACAAGCTGTGCTCATCATTCAGGTTAAATCCATTTGGAGGTAGTGGTGAACTGGGAGCAGATGGTGGTCTATAATCCTGGCAGAAGTAGACCCCTGGCCTTTGAATGGGTTTTGCACTAAATCACCACCTTATACAGAGTGGTCTGTCCATTCAAGAACTGCTCCACTCTGAGTGAGCAACTGAGCAAGCCTGGTCTCTGCCATGGTCAAGGTATTTCAGGGACTCAACTTAATTGGTCCCAGCAACATGCTGCCTGCCACCTTTAAGGAACACCAAGTCAGATTTCCACCCATGAAATGATTTTAGAAGCTTGCAGCCTGCCCTTAAATTCCAGTAGCAATGCAGCCTGTACAGAAGGTGAGTAAGCTCAAGAACATTTAGAGGCTTCCTTGCTGAACTGGTCCACCAAAACATTTAAGAGGCTTAAAATGCCTTTCAATTTCATGCTAAAGCCGACTCCATCACTGGACTTTACCAATCCAAATACAAACTGGGTGACCCTGAGCAAGTCACTTAACATGTCCGTTCTACTTCTTCCATCAGGAGACCCCACAGTGGATCATCTTCCATATCTGTCCTCTACATCTTGCTGTCACACCCGTCACCTGCACGTCCTCTCTCACCACATCCAAAAACCTCCTCTTAAAGATAGGCTTTCCTCTTGCCCCAGGGCTCTAACAGCTTTCCCCCACCAATATACCGAGCATCTTTCCTCTGCACGTCCAAACCAATGCAATCTTGCCTGACTGTCTCCCAGCCTGAGCCGACCCTCTAATGTTCTCATTTCTAGTCCTGTCCATCCTCGTCACACCCAATGCAAATCTTAGCAGCTAACTCTGCCATCTCCAGCTCTGTCTCCTGCTTTGTGGTCAGCGTCCCCATTTCCAACCCATATAACAGCTAGTCTCACTACCGGCCTGTAGTGGACCTTCCCTTTCACAATTGCTGGTACCAGTCACTGTCTTGGTGGTCCTACTGACATTCATTCCTCTCTGCTCCCTACAGATCACAATATCAGCAATCAGTCCACAGGGACTCCAGTTTAATCTCGTCTGTCAACCTGTCCATCACCATTGCAAATAAGGGTTCAGAGCCGATCTGATGTAATCCCACCTCCACGCCGAATGCATCTGTCACTCCTATGACATACCTCACCACTGTCACACTCCCCTTGTACATATCCTGTACAACTCTTACATACTTCTCTGCCACTCCCAGCTTCCTCATGCAATACCACAGCTCCTCTCGAGGCCCCGTCATATGCTTTCTCCAGGTCCACAGTGACAAACTCCTTCCGTCCTTCTCTATACTTCAACATCCTCGGAGCAAACATTGCATCTGTGGTGCTTTCTTGCCATGAAACCATACTGCTGCTCACTAATCACCTCCCTTCTTAACCGAGCTTCAACTTCTTTCCCATAACTTCATGCTGTGGCTCATCCGCTTCATCCTCCTGTAGTTCCTACAGCTTTGCACATCCCCCTTATTCTTAAATATCGGCACCAGTACACTTCACTCCTCACTTTCCAAGATCCCATTAAACAATCTGATTAAAAACTCTGCCATCTCTCCTAAACACCTCCAGGCTTCCACAGGAATGTCCTCTTGACTAAGCCTTTCCATTCTTCAGCCTCTTCATAGTTTTAACAAGTCTTTTTTGGCAAGATTAGTAGAGCTTTTCATGCAGACCTTGCTGGTTAAAGGCAGTTTAAAGGGGAAGAGGCTGGCAATATTAATTTCATTTTAAAGGCCTAGAATGAAAAATTTACCCCAAGGACAGACTTGGTTAGAATTACCAGTCAGCTTGTTGCTCAAAATGATAATCAGAAGGCTTACTCTCACTCAGTAGTTCAATTCCAAACACAAGTTTGGAGTCTTCAACTTCTTAGTGAATGCTCACCATAACACCTCCCTTACACAACTGGCCATCAAGAACCATGAAACAGAAAACTGGGTTCTCCTTACCAGATGTGTCCTTAATTTCTGCTTTGAGACCATTAAAAGCAGTCAGCAGAGAAGAGGATTGTTGCCACCAGCTCTGACAAGTCAAGGGATAAATCCTTTAATCCACATACAATGTGCATTGCTATACAAACAGAACATCGATAAAGTGTACCACATTTTTTAAAAAAATATTCAAATAAATCACTTGTTTAAACCCAAAACCTTCAGTTGTGATTGCAAAAACTGCAACAGAAAATGTACTCCTCATGTGCTTCTGGTGCTACAAGCTAAATAAAAGCATCTGCTCTCTTAACTTGAAATACCTCTTTGCTGTAACTAATCATGCATGCTGCACATATTCTACATGTGACTGACATCTTCATTTTCCTTCTCACAATGTATTGTCACCTTGTAGAAGTTTAAATTTGTGGATTATTAAGAGTATTACAAACAGGTAATTTTGAAGTGCAGAAGCACCAATTTGATTCTTGAAGTCAGCAGTGCAGAAAACTTGTGCTCTTGTGTTAAGCTCAATGTAATGAGATTTTAAAAAGGTAGTACATGTCTAAATTTTCAAACAAGGAACTGTAGATTTTGTAGAATTAATATGGTCATACAGGTGGCCACTGAAGGCAGTCATCTTGTCATCTCACCACACACACTGGCCCTGCTCACAGCAGCTGAACTGCTACAGTATTTTCATTCCTTTCAGTCTGGGGTGTCCCAAGTTTGATCCTGGAGGACCATAGCCTTTCATTTTAACCATTTTCTTACTCGTTCCTGACCCTAATTAACTTTTTGCCTTATTTGTAATGGACCTGCTATTTAATGATGCGGAACCCTTAATTAGCAGTCAAACGGGACAAAAATGAGCCAGCACATGACTAGCTAACCCGTATCCACCAAATATTGGAAAGGTGGAAGTGGATATGCTGAGGGCCACAAAATGTTTTGGAAAGGTCTAGACAGAGACCCAAAACAAAACATGTGGGTCTGCCATGTAAGGGGAGGTCAAAATTCAGATTATGGACTCTTCCCTACATTAATTGCCTTTAAAAAATTCCTCCCGATTAATTGGTAGGAAGGAAAACCAGCCACTACTGTAGCTCCCCAGGATCAGAGTTGGACGCCCCTGCTTGAGATCTTGCTTCGTATGTTACTTTGGGGGTCCCAACTGAAGACTCTTTACCTTAATGAGATTTACTCAGATCAGCAAAGGAGACCCTAACAAGCATTTTAAAAGCATCCCCAATTGACCTATCTGGACTTCCAGATCCCAAACCCTTTCATATGTACAGGAGGATCAGGCTGCTTCTGAATGATCTGCATGTTTTATAGCCTAGCAAGCCAAGGAAACCTGCATTTTACCACCATAAAAAAAAAAAAAGTTTCCTATTTTAGTGAAAGCATGAAAGGAGAATTCCTTCACACAAGCAGCTAAACTGGGGATAACAGCAGCTTTTATTGTAATGGCACCATAGTGTTTAGTTCTGCTGTGTTAGGCCTCCAGACAGGTTTAAGCTCATGTAGTCACCAGTTTTTTTTTTTTTTTGCCTTATACAATTTCTTGTATTAGGAATTTGTTAGTTTTCGCATACCCCTTGGGGTCAGAGCACAGGGTCAGCCATTGTACAGCACCCCTGGAGCAATTACAGGTTAAGAGTCTTGCTCAAGGGCCCAGCAGAGTAGGATCTCTTGGCAGCGACAGGGATTCGAACCGGCAACCTTCAGGATACCAGTGCAGATCCTTCGCCTCAGAGCCACCATTCTGCCCCTACCAAGGTTCCCCATTTCCTTCCCAATTCCTAAAGAGGATTTTTAACTTCACACTTCGAATGCTCATCCTCTCTCCAGTGATGTTGGCTTCTGTGTTCCAAATTTGCACAATAATCTCCACAAGCTGCTGCAAATGGGACACCTTCCCTCTACACACTGGAGACAAATTCCTCCCACTTCAAGTTGGTTTGTCTCCTGCTTTTGTTCCCAAGTCCACTCACCAAGTTATTTCAATGTCCTTCCCCCTTTGGTGGTGACCAGGCCGACCATAGATATGTTGCAGTAAGCCCTGCTAAGCCCACATTTTACACAAGAGTCTAATGAAGTCATCCAGACAGTTAAAATCTAAAACTTAAATCCCACAACTACTCACCTGGGATACAGACCAGTAAGAGGTGGATAACAATTCTTTGTGTTCTTATAGTAGAACTGAATGTTATATCTGAGAAATACAGCATCTTATCTGGAGCAAATCTCTGGGAATGACACACAAGACAATCTCAAATGCACAAGCCACTGATGAAGAGCAGATAGCTCACTCCAAAAAAAGTACATACCCCAAACTTCTGAACTCCAGTGGCATTGAAGTGTGCTCGAACCAGTAGCCCACTGACCAGATTTAAAAACTCGTATCCATTGGCTCGTGCTTGGTTAAGAGACATGGTCAATATGGATCGACCAGTATTGATTTTAACAGTCCATATGGAAGAAGATGGCATACCCTAGAGAGAAAAGCCTTTAGACTGAAGATCCTGGCATAGAAATCAAGCATGGCATTAAACGTTTGAGGGGTGGCCCCTAGAATTTAGACAGTCACCTACACCTTGTTTGTCCTTAGTCTTACATCAAAAGATGAAGAGCTTAGCCCCCCCCCCCTTCATTCTCAAGTGCTCAGTGGGGAGAATCTTCTGACAAAATAAGGTTTACTTTGAATCCCTTGTACATTTGGGTTGGTTTGGGAAGGAGGAGAGTATTTTAGCCACTTAATTTGGTTTATGGACTTCAGGACATAAGTAGGAGACAAAGGGTTAAAAAAACACCAAGCTTACCATGGCCTGTGGAGTAGGAAAGATACTTCCAATTGGCATCTACAAAAATAAGTAGAGAGGCACCATTAAAATTCAGCAGTCAAAGATGGACAGGTTAACAAATGAAGCCACCTACAGGATATTGAAAAAGTATTTGCCCCTTCCTGATCCTGCCATTCTAAAAGATTCATTGAATGCTGGTCTTCAATCCAAATAACTTCGAGGAAGGGCACCAGACTGAGCAAACACTTCTGCCATTCACAGCCAGACGTTCAATCTCAGCTGGTACCGAGGCAAAGTAAATGCATCAACGCCTTCAACTGGAAGGACTGCATCAGCGTGACAGCCATTTGTCTTCTGCAATTCATAGTTTGCAAGACTATGGACCATGAATTGCCGATTACGGCCATACCATCTCTATGGAATTTAAAGCTTTAGCTTTCTAATCAACATCCAGACCTAAACTGAAGTGGCCTTGTCACTCGGACGTACAGCTTCTTCCTTTCCATCTTTTCTTCCACTTGTGTGGTCAATGTGTTTGATCAAACTTCTCCATACAGCTTTTCTTTAAGATCTCTTAATCTTGAAGTGTGTGCAGCCCCACTGTGCTACGCACCCTGCTTCAAAAGCACCTTTGTGGCCCTGTCACAGAGCATCACTCAGCCATAGAAAACTCATCACCATGACAGAGTTCATGAGTGTACACTGGCCAGGGACAAAATGCCAATATGGGGGTGGGGGGTATTTTAAGTCTGGCAATGACTTGGCCCACTTTGTCCCCACTCCTTCAGGACAATCTGATCCCAATCCCAGATCAGCAGCCACAGGATCAACCTGAGGAGGATGAGGAGATCCTGGACTGAAGGGAGCCGAGGCAGAATGACAAAGTCACTGGTTGCTTGCTTGATTGTTAAAGATTGCTAACCCTCACTACAACATAAAATGCTTGCCGTTTGTGTGTTAAAGCTCATCATTCTGAAGATTGTGACTCAGCCGCCTGGATTTTGTGGTGTAAGACAGTGACTCACACGTCAACCTCCACTTTTGCCCACGTTTATGTTCTATCACCACCACAGTCATACCACTACAATCTACTTTGTTCTTCTATGTCTCTCCCACTTGTGCCTCCAAAGGTCTCATTTCTTATTTGGTCCTTTTCTGCAACTCCACACATCCATCTCAACATTCACATTTCAACCACATCCAACTTCTCCTGTGCTCTTCCACCCATGTCTCTGCTCCACAATGAGACTTTTCAACAGCTCTCCCTACAGGCCATCTTCTAAATCCTGATCATTAAAGCTTCTATTCTGTCTTCCATCTTCCACTCCTTTTCTGGTGCTACACAACACAATGCCATCAGCAAACAGCCTGCACCAGGTGTCTGGTTTGGTCTTTTATCCTGGGACTCGACACATCTATAACCAAGTCAGAGATAAGGAGGTAGGCATGATCCCACTAAAGGTCTGCAGCAGGGTCTCGAGTTAAAAGTAGCGTTGGAGTAACCAAAGTCCTCACTCCCTTAAACAGATCATGGACAACCTTCACACACTTCTGGCCCTTTCCCTTCTGCACGTCTAGAGCAGGGGTGCTCAGTGTTGGTCCTGGGGACCCCCTGTGGCTGCAGGTTTTTGTTCTAATCAGCTTCTATTTTTAATTGGACTCCTGGGCTAATTATGTGAACTGTTATTTCCCAGATTGTGTTTTGGGAATAGATTAAAAAAAAATTCTAAACTAAACTACAGATCAGTTGAGAATAACTTTTCCTTTAACAATTCATCTTAGACGTTCATTCTATTTTTCCAGGTGTTCCAAATGTTTAGTGTCAGACCCACTAATTAAAAAAAATGTATTAAAGTAGTTACAGCCTTTGATTATTCAGGGTTTGCCTGGCTGAATGCTCATTTTTAACTGTCATTAAGACAGAGGGGAAACTGCAGAGAAAAGGCAAAATAATGAAAAGTTAAGCATTTAAATCTGTAGCAAAGCAGAAATTTCTAAATGTATTATAAATGTAAAAAAAAAAAGCCTTGCTTTAATGTAGAAGAGGAAAAGAATACCAGCTAATAATGATCAGTGATCAGACATCACAGATTATGAATCTGGTTGGAACAAAAACCCTGTAGCCACAGTGGGCACCCAGGACCGACTTGGTTCCCAAACTATCCCGGGGACCCACTGAGGCTGCAGGTTTGTTTCAACCAGATTCACAATCTGTGATAACTGATCTCATTAGCTAGTTTGTAACTCTTATTCTGCATTCAGAAAAACTAGTATGGTTTTTGCATACAAAACATTTAGAAATTTCTATTTTTTTCTAAAGCTATAAAATGCTTAATTCTTGTACACCACTTTGTGTAGTTTGCTCCCTTCATTTAACTCTAATAGTTAGAATTAACCAGCACAGCAGACACTCTGGGGAAAATGAAAGCAGCAATGACTTCAGACTAATTAGTAAATCAAATAGCCAGAACACCTGGAAAAGCAGAATGAAAGTTAGGTTGAAAATACGGTTAGCTACTTAACTACAAATTCCCCATATAGCTGCTTATTACATTAATAAAAATCTACCAAATTTAGTTTGTAATTTCTACATTGACTCCAACACAGCCTAAGCGAGTAAATCTCCCCGTTTTCAAGAGTCCAATGAAAAACAGAAGTTGATGGGAACAAAAACCTGCAGCCACAGGGGGTCCCCAGAATGGAGTTTGAGAACCCCTACTCTAGAGGATACAAGTTTAAACAGAGCACCATGTCACCACACATGATTACATGATAGCTCAAGGATTACCAGTTGTACAAATGTTAAAAGCAAATCATAAAAAATTAGAAAAACCTAGCAGGCAGGTACCCTCAAGGGAATCTGGTTTTCCAAAAGATTCTGTATGCATTTCCATGTCTCATCCCAAAAATTCTTTGCTCTATAAAGAAGGTGTGTTTATGCTCAGAAAGAAACCAGAGCGCATAGGCATGTGTGAAAATGAGATCGTGACTACCGTTCAATTGCCTATGCTCTATAGGTCACATTCATATACAATAAAAAAAGGTAAGTTCACCGACAAAAGGGAAGAAAGGTCAGTTGTCCAACTTTGACATTTCCTACTAAAAAACCACTAGAGGCACCCAAAAATAGAAATGATTAAAAAACCCACATAAGACAACAAGGGAAACCCCACTTTAAGTTGCCATCTCTCATTCCTGCACTTGCTACCATCACACCTGGCTGAACTACAACTAAAGCAGCTGCCACCCAACACTGCTTGCTATACAAGACCACAATTTGAAGAACTGAGGTTGTAGGTTTAAGATCTGCCACCATCTGTGCCCTTTATCGGGGGGGGGGGGGGGGGGGGGGGTTTTAAAAAAATTTTTGTTTTAAA
>JANRMT010062861.1:7837748-7894370 GCA_026402145.1 Polypterus bichir lapradei | reverse complement strand
GTGGATTGAAATAAAGTTGGGTATTACCTAATTGAAGGGGTCTTGTTTACAGACATTTAGCAAGGAATTTCAGTTCAACAACATTTATATAGCAGTTTCACACAAAAAGTGCTTTACATGAAGAAAAATAAGACAAAATAAGGAATTAAAATAAGACAACATTAGTTAACATAGAAAAGGAGTAAGGTCCGATGGCCAGGGTGGACAGAAAAAACCCTCCAGACAGATTTTAATCCTGATGCATTAAAACGACTCACCCCAGTAATCAACAGACAGAATTGCTAAATTTAAAAACCCCCTAAACACATGCCAATTAGCCAGTAGGTTTGGGTGGGGGACTCACCTCCATGTAGTTTGCGGTACAGTTGGTCTTTCCCAATTGTTCTGGAAGTGAAATAAAGTCAGCCAGTGGCCGGTTGCAGGACACTCTGTAGGTTGCATTGACCCATTGATTCTGAGCAGACAAGTAGTAGCTGATAAGCACTCCAAGACTGTAGACATTTCCCTGCAGAGACATTACAAGTTGTGTTTGTAATGGTTGAGTGCATGAAGAGCACTCTACAAAGTCCCTAAGACACAGTACCTTTGGTTCAAGTAATAAGCCATTACTCCCAGCTTACCCAGCAGACACTTGGCTTTGACCCACAAGGGTGTTTGCAGGCACATCACAAGAATGGTCTTCATAACACTGAACACATGATGGGCAAGCAGGGTCATTGGGAAGACTTGCCAGACAATACAGGTCATACATTTGCAGGAATCAGCTAAACACCACCATTAGCACATTAGATAAAAATTCAGCCCAAAGCTTACAAATTCCATCCACTTTACCAACCTTAGTCTATCCAATGTGAAAATGTTTTATATTATGGATTGAAAATTGGCCCCAAAAAAAGTAGAAGGGTATGCTAAGTGGCAGCCTGTTAAAGCTGCTTTCCTGCCATGTGGCCAACATTATATTAATAAGAGGGATGTTAACCAATTACTATTCTTTACCATTTCCAACAAAAATATACAAATGCAGAACGTCCAAGAGTGTCATAGGTTATATAGCACAGTGTGTGGAGTACAAGTCCAAGGAGGTTAAGGTCAACCTTTATAAACACACTGGTGAGCCCTCATCTAGAGTACTGTGTGCAGTTTTGGTCTCCTGTCTACAAAAAGGAGAAAATGGCGCTAGAAAGGTCCAGAGAAGAGCGATGAGGCCAATTCAGGGCTACAGGAGATGAGTTATAAGGAAAGAGTAAAAGAGCTGAGCCTTTACAGTTTAAGCAAAAGATTAACAGGTGACATGATTGAAGTGTTTAAAATTATGAAGGGAATTAATCCAGTGGATCAAGACTTATTTTAAACATGAGTTCATCAAGAACATGTGGAAACAGCTAGAAACTAAAGGGTAAATTTTGCACAAACATTTGGAAGCTTTTACACAAAAGAACGATAGACACTTGGAATAAGTGACCAAGTTGTGTGGTAGACAGTAAGCCTTTAGGGACTTTCAAAACTCAACTTGTTTTTGGAAGAAATAAGTGGATAGGACTGGCAGGCTTTGTTGGGCTGAATGGCCCATTCTTGTCCCGGTTGTTCTAATGTGACTAAAGTAGTTCTGTCAGGCAAGCTAGCTGCCCTTGCAGTTTATTGCAGATGCAGAGTGCACAGGACATCTAGCTACAGCCACGACAGAGGAATGAATGAACCTTGGAACAGATTTACGGAAACAATTTTTTGCTGATGCCAATTTAAAAAAAAAAAAAGTTGGTACAATGCTGGGACAATTGCATTGCTAAGGAAGGGGACTACATAGAAAAGTGATGCAATTTAAGAATTTCAAAAACAGTTAGAAGTACAGAAACTTTGTCAACATCCCTCCTACTACATAAATATACAGGTGCATCTCAAATTAGAATACCAAAAAGTTCAGTAATTCAATTCATAAAAGTAAATTCATTATATGGATTATACAGAGTGCTATTATAAGTGCCTTCATTTTGCCGATTATGGCTTATAGCCAAGGAAAACCCAAAATTCAGTATCTCAGAAAATTGCACAAGACCAATAAATACAGATGTTGGCCTACTCAAAAGTATGTCCACATATGCACTCACTACTTTGTCAGGTCAGCATGGAGGCGAGCAGCCTGTGGCACTGCCGAGGTGTTATGGATGCCCAGGATGCTTTAATCACAGTTTTCAGCTTGTCTGCATTGTTGGCTCTGGTGTCTCATCTTCCTCTTGGTAGATTCCAAGGTGTTCAGGTCAGGAGAGTGTGCTGTCTAATCAAGCACAGTGATACCAGTCATTAAACCAGGTATTGGCACACAGCCCACACTGCCAAAAGTACCAAGTCCTGCTGGAAAATTTGCATCTCCATAAATCTGATCAGCAGAGGGAAGCATGAAGTGCTCTAAAAATGTCCTGGTGGATGGCTGTGTTGACTTTGAACTTGATAAAACAAAGTTGACCAACACCAGCAGATGACATTGCTCCCCAAATCACTAACCGGAAACTTCACACTGGACCTCAAGGAACTTGGATTCTGTGCCTCTCCACTCTTCCTCCAGACTCTGGGACCTTGACTTCTAAATGAAATGCAAAAATTGACTGAAGAGGACTTGAGCACTGAGCATCAGTCCAGTCCAAGTAAGACTCTGTCTCAGTAGTAGCTTGAGACGAGCAGTGCTGCGGCAGTTGTAGCCCATGTCCTGTATACACACACATCTGTGTGGTGGCAGCTCTTGAAGCACCAACTCCAGTCAGTTACCCCAAATTCTTGAATGGGCATTGCTTCACAAACTTCAAGGCTACAGTCATCCATTGCTTGTGCACCTTTGTGTGTCACATTTTTCCTTCCAGTCAACTTTCTATTAATATGCTCGGATACAGCCAACTTCTTTAGCAGTGACCTTCAGTGGCTTCCCCTCCTTGTGGAGAGAGGGTGTTAATGACTGTCTGCTGGGCAACTGTCAAGTCCGCCGTCTTCCCCGTGATGGTATGGCCTTCTGAACCAGACAGACAGAAACCATTTCAAGGCTCAGGACACCTTTGTAGGTTTTTTTAGGTTAATTAGCCGAGTGGAGTGGGACACCAGGGGTCTACAATATTGAACTTTCACAATATTCTAATTCTGATATACTGAATGAGTTTTAGCTATAAGCCATAATCAGGAAAAGAAATGCTTGAAATGTACAGATTCATTGCACACAGAGCAATAAATTCACTTTGATAATCTATTTCAGTAATTCAATTCAAAAATTGAAACTTCTATTATAAATTTGAGATGCACCTGTATAAAAACCACACAATTGCTATCCCACCCTCAAAGCAGGGTACAGAATTTTGGGAAGCGCACACTTGGATGCTATGCAATTGTCATGGAAGAGCAAGCTGTATAGACAGGAGGACATTCTACTTCATACCCAATTAGTGTACAACCGAGACATCCAAGACTGCAGTGGATGGGTGGTCTTAGATCAGCTGACTTGTTAGATCAACACATTTGCAGCCTCATTTTCATCCATCACTATTACTACAAAAGACAACACTGTATATACACCACAGTTCAGACAGGCATCCAGCCCCGCAACTTATAGGTAAAGCTTGGAGGTTGGTGGCAGGATTGTCACTCCAGCCAATTAAAAAGGTGCTGGTGTCACCCACTGCAGTCAGGTCCCAATTCGGGTGGTTTGGCATGTGGTGGGTGCAGCAACAAGCTATCAGCGCATGCACCCCCAATCTCTGGTCAGTAGCAACCTGGCATTTTACTTACAACTCTTGTCACTTGACACGAAGAATACTGAGCTGTCAACACAAATAAGCCCACAGACTCCACGGAGTAAAAGCATTTCAACTCGTACTCAGGATCCAGAAGTATCGGCAAAGAGGTTGTTGGATCTGCATGGACAGAAATGAAAAGGAGCCTTTGACTTGATGCCACAAACCTCTCAGCCTTGCAGGAAAGCCCCAGAAAGTGTAATTTTGTTAACCGTTTTAAGGCTACGTGTCCAATTAAACTGGCAGGGACTTTCGGAAGCAAGTATCTTTTGAAAGCTCAGTATAGAACAAAAACTTGCATCACACACAGCTGACCTATTAGAAATGTTATGAAAGGTTCGATATATAAAAAAAAAAAAAAACATTCCACACTGGTTTACTGCAAGCACTTGCAACATTGAATGCCTTTGATTAGTCAGAACTCCAATTTAATATCCAAATTGTATTTGGCAAAACCAGAAAATTGTGACCAAGGAGAAAAATTAATGTACACCACTTTTCTACATTCAACTGCACAGGCTTAAGCAATGATGTAACTAAAAATAAAATTAGAGGATATGTCAAAAACTCCCACAAAAATGTTACACCAGGATTGTTGATAAATTGTAAGAATTCATGAACTCTATAAACCCGCAAAACTAAGCTGCATCTTTCAGGCTAAGGGGACACTGAGCTGTTTTAGTTAGTTAATGTACACCTCACTGAGCTTTGGTGGACTTGAGGGGTGCAGATAAGAGTTGTTGACAAGAGTTACTCACTGTGTCGAATACCCCCATGGTAAGCTGGGGGGGGTGTTTGGGGGGGTAAGGAGACAGGGGGCAACCCACCACATTAATTAGTTATGGTTGTATTAAAGCTGGTTATGAGCATCAAACATTGCATGTTCAGCAGCCTGCAATACATAAGCTATAATATGTATGCAATTAGAAACAATTTGTTAGCTGAGCAAGAGAGTGAAAGACCACTTTACTTCTAAAATTACTTTTAACCAAAACGGACATATTTAAAGTGACACTTCTCCCCCACAACCTTCTTGTCCCTCTGACCATAGACTGGGCTAAGTGACCTGCCTTCTTGTGTGTAAGGCACACTATTTTAAGTGGTGCCATAACGTACTCAGTTGTATGTGCAGGGCTGTACGTTCAGAATGTACTCAATGTGAAGTAGAGCATAGAGAAATCACCCATCCTTAAATACTGAATGAAGTTTTAAAAGGTTTCTTTTGTCTTTTATTCTACATGTGTATCAACTTCTCCGTTCTTGTGTGGACTGTTTGCTTTTAATTTTTTCTCCATTAAACCCTTTTAAAAATGAACCATTTTTCAAATGGAGTGTGACTGGCTCATGCGTGATCCTGCCTTACCTACCAGCAGCTACAGAATCTACACTTCTGGCAAATGTTGCCTCAAACAGACCAAGTTGCAAGCAGAATCTTTGCATTTACCAGGACTCTTGTTCCTATTTTAGAAGAGGTCAGCACCCCACTTTAATTTTAAATTGGGGTCAATGGATTATAACAAGTCAGTTTTTTTTTTTTTCTCTTATATTTTGTGGAAATCAAACCACTGCTTAAAGCTGGTTAGGGGGGCCTTAACTAATGCACCCCAGGAACACTTCAGGACCAGATGAAATTCTCTACCAATGAGTTCAGACTGGTTATTGAAGCTTGTCCCAACACCATCCATCCAATCGGGAGAAATAATGGATCACAGACTCACCCAACACATACAGCCGATTTGAAGCCAGGGCTACACGGGGAAGCTGTACAGACAAATAGACGTTGGTACATGTCACTGTGCCTGTAATATGGAAAGAAAGAAGAGAACTTCAGTTTATTTTGACAATACAGAAACAAAGTAAAATGCATGCCACCAGATTCCCCCATTCCATACCCTGCCTTTCACACCACATTGCTATTGAACAGGAAGGGTTGACAGCCATTAACTACACCGACTTAAAGGCAACAGTTCACAGGATATACTGAAAGTTAAGGGATGGGAGTAAGAGTGCTGTACTGTCCAAGGTTAGGACCTCAATTCCCAGTAAACGAACAACAAGTCAGTCACTCTGGAGCAACAGACAATAGTCAGAGGGGGCTTTCAGAGATCTAAACTTCATGTGGCATTTCAGCAGGTGGCTCCTCAATTAGCCCCAAATCGACAGGAATAAGCACTGCACCACCACAAGGTGTCCCCCTTACTTGGGCCAAAATATTTGTGGTGCTGTACTATAAATCGAGGAATATTCTGAATATGCAAATAAGTGCAATACAAAAATGGGAGCATAAAAAGGCTTATATTTAATTATCCCTTCATGCCAGGTATAAGGCACACATGAAAAGCAGCGTGAAAGGAACAGTCATTTGCACTTGTCAAACTTGGGGCCCGACTCGCAAATGGAGTATTTTACTTAGTGAAGTCACTAGAGGGCACACTTTTGTCCATCGGGTGCTACATTTATAGAAGGACAGACAGGAGACGCAGACTCCAGAGAGGATAACTGGGGGATTCTTGAACAAAGTAGCCACTTGATGCACAAATGCCAGCCCACCTTACTTGCACTTGTGTCCGCCACAGTTAACACTTTTCAGCATGCGCTTGACTTACCTTGGGAGTCCTGGGGTTCACAGGCATTGTACAAAGAGGTCACCGAGCCTCCCCACTCCCATGGGGTCATCAACCAAAACAGTCATTTTCCACCATCAAATCTGAGGGTGGGTCCTAGCAAGGACAGTTTTCAACTCAAGTTACATACAGGGATATATTCAGGAATAAAAGGTTTTTTTCCCCCCCAACTTCTGTCTTTACTTGGAAACCTAGCATAACTAAGAGGGTTACTCCCCAGTTCAGGGTACACATCAAAATTAAGTTTACCACAGGTGTCAACCATCTTCATTAGGGACCCCATTTTTTTCTGCCAATTAAACTTTTTGCTTTAGTCTTGACTCAAGCCCCTTAGTTTTCCTTAATTAGTAGCCAATCAATGACAGCACAAGCTACCACATGACCAGCTCCCCACTCTCTCAAAGGGAGACATTTTATGTTACTTGCCACACTTGAAATCTGGCTTATTTCAATGCCTACATCTATGTTTGGTATAATTTTCAGAATTTGTTGAACTTGAGGTTGTTAGATTATTCCTTTTTAAAAATTATAAACTAAATCAAGAAAGTCATGCATTGAGCATAGTGGACCTCAGTTTAATGGGAATACTCAGTAAGAGTAAATATTTTCTCATTAAGATTTTTACTCTTTATATTTATAGAATTTTTTTATGGACTCCAATATTTTGTACATTTACAGTTTTTGCTAATATTCTGGCCACCAAAGGCACCAGGGGGTTGGGCACCCCCCGTCTGAAAATAAAGGTGAGGGTCCCAGTAAAGTTGATCTCTTGGCTCACCAAAACATTGGTGTTCTTAGAGGGGGGAGGAAAAAAAAAAAAGCCACTTCAATTTTTGACATTTCTGCTGTGGCAGAAAGAGCAGCAACAAGCCATGGAATTAAACAGCTTTAATAGCAAGAATCTGCTTCTCATTAGGATATTGGTTGGAGTTTGAAATCCCAGTTTAGCTGGTCATCAGTTGGCTCGTTTCATCTCATCTGTTTGGCTGTCATTTAATGAAGACAGGAATAAATTTAGACTTAATCCTTAAAAACAGGGGTATTAAAATGAAGGGAAAAAAAGGAGTGAATTAGCAGTGCAAACTGGTCACCAATTAGGAAAAGGGTTGGAATGAAAACCTGTAGCCACTGCAGCCCTCCAGGCCCAGAGTTCAAACACCCCTGGTTTATACGGTGTTAAAATGTACTAAACAGTTAAGCGTATATAATGCAGCTTTAACATTTGGTCTGGCCATGTACTCCACCTGCAGAACCACTAATTAGTAAATGAAGTAGTTGCGGCCTCTCATGCCCCAATGACCATTAAACTGAAAACTACACAGACTGACAAGCTTTGGTATCATTCCCCCCCCACCTCACCAAATTTTATCGGAAGCATAGTGAATTGAAACACTGTCAGCTTCACTGGTTTGACCGCTTTGGCGCTAAACAAACAACTAGTCCAAATAAAATGCAGCATTCTCTTTCAACAATGTTGGGTTGTGAGGAAAGATTTGGAGAGCTTTGGTGACAGATGGGGACTAACAGCAGAAAATGGCGTTAAATAGTATAAATGGACAAGGACCTTAAAATGAAGGGACGTTTCTGACCTTTTACTGGTGACATGAGACTGAAACAGTGAGTGCTGCTTCACTTGCGCTCTTGAGAATTTGCCTGGACCGCAGATAACCAGCAGATGTCACCATTCATACTGGGGCTGAGACTTCAAATCTTTTTCAACACAAATCGAAAAAAGCCTCAAAGCTTCCCGAGACTTCATTCCCACCCCCCCTTCACTACATAAGATGGGGGAGTCAAGAGTAAGCAATTTGAGATCTAAGAGAAAATACTTCTAAATATCTAATACATACAAGACATTCATAATGCGGTGCTTTTCTGAATGTAGAAAAAGTGAACGTGCTTCCCAAACGGTCTTGGGGACCCCCTGTGGCTGCAGGTTTTTGTGCCAACCAGATTCCTAATCAGTGACAACTGATAACTCCTCAATTTACTGAGATTTCTTATTCTACATCCAGAAAAAGCACAGCTGCATGACTTACCTTTATAAGACATTTAGAAATTTCTGATTTTGCTAGAGATTTAAACACTTCACTCTTGTCATTTTTATATCATGTTTGTGCCCCTCACTGTACCCTAACAAACAAGGAGAGCCGACACCCAGGCAAACATATGGAATTATTGAAGGCTGCAACTACTTTAGCATCAGACCCACTAATTAGTAAATGGATTAAACAATTCAAACACCTGAAAAAAAGTATGACAATCATGATGAAAAATATTAAGAAACACAGGCCTGTGTAACTGCTTGGTACATTTTTACCAAACTTGCTTCCCCAGATTGTTTTGGGAACAGAAATTGGGAAAACCGTTCACTAGCCCAGGAATCCAATTAAAAACAGAAGCTGGTTGGAACAAAAACCTGCAGCCACAGTGGGGGCCCCCAGGACCAAGGTTGGAAAACACTGACCTAAGCAATTTCAGGATCAGACAGAAAAGCCACAGAAATGAGTAAAACAATTCAAGCATTACATGTGAAACACCACCACTCTTTACAAGCAAATCAAACCAGTTCTGACATTACAAAACACACACAATACCCAGTGTATCTGGGTAAACACCATCTTCCTCATGGGAAGGAAGAACAGATTAACAAAGCACCTCCATTACAGAGGAGGAATATTAAATTACTAGAACTAAATTTAAAACCCCTTCATGTAAGAGGTCCTACATAAAATCAGAACAGCCCTCTCTGATTGAATACATACATCGTAAGATACCAATCATTTAACAAGATTCACACAAAAACAAAAAGGAAAAAATACCTGGTGCTGCATCTGCAAAAATGATTGCGTTCATCCATATAACACAGCAAGCTGCCACACAACTGCCAATAGTAGACCAACTGTAGTCAAAAAATAAATAAAATTACCAAAAAAGCCACTTGTCTCCAACAGACTTAACCCGTGTAAAAGTGTTAAAAGTACTAAAAAAAGGCAACAAATCACAAGCAATTTACTCAGTAGTGCAGTATATTAAATCTACTCAAACTATTAACTTACTCAAATATAAAATAAAGGAGTTTAATAAAATATAATTAGTGGAAAAATTGTACTCCAATTTTCATTTGAATTACACAAAAAAATGAATAATAATGCAACAAACTGTGCTGGACAGTAATGATTGTATAACAAATGCTAAAACTCCATATGTTTGATCATACCCAGATAGTCACAACCGAGTTATATTTTCAAATGTAAATATCCTCCAACATTTGATTTAATTTTAAAATCATTTTTACTGAATACAGACATTGAATTGTCAATGCAAATTTGACCTTAAGGCAGCTGAAATTCAAATTTTTGATAATTATAAAGAGACTAGCAAAATACCCACGCTTTGCAGCAGAGAAGTAGTGTGTTAAAGTAATAATGAAAAAGAAAAGGAAACATTTTAAAAACAACATAACATGATTAACAATGTAATTGTTGACACTGTTATGAGTGTTGCTAATATAATACAATATATAATACAATATAATATTTCAGTTAATTATCCAAATAATGCATTGAACTGGGAGTGAAGAATTGACCAAATATTACTCATATACTGTATTTAGAATTCTACTGCAAGAGTTGCCTTTTCTTAGAGACCTTTACTGAAAATTCTCTTGGCGAAACTAAATATTTAGCAAAAATATACAAGTATATTTACGAAGTTTTATTTTTTTTACAAAAAAAAAAAACACGAGACGCTAGTTCATTACAACTGGCACGACATATGCTCCAACATTCAAGTGAAACGTTTATATACACACAAAAACTTACACCCGAAGTAGATCTCAATCAAGGAATGAGGTACACAGGAAAGAACAGGAGTGGAATGAGTGGAATCCTACAGCAGATGGCGCCCTTCAAGTACTTCCTGCTTTTACGTAAGCATATCCAGTTAAATGAATGCCCGCCTTTTCCACTCCTTTTCAGTATGCAACAGAAGAAAAAAATCTAGAGGTACTGTATAATTCACAGAGGGCACGCAAGACGCACGCCTGAGAGAGCCACGCCCGCCAACTGTAAGGCCATAGGATACCATGGGCCACGCCCACCAACTCTAAGACTATGGGATACGCTCGACAGAGCCCCGCCCGCCAACTCTAACCCTCCTCCCGCGTCCACCGTCGCTCTCGGCATGTGCACTGCCTGCTCATGTGCCCGCACGCAACAACTCACCAAACACAGCTTCAGTCGCTTTCGTCTGTGCTACAGTCCACATACACCTTTGAGCCATGTTGACTTTTCATTGTTCTTTTTGGTTCCAGCTGCTTTTCTATCTCTATCTATAATCGACCAAGTCGTCCGACCATGGGGTACGCACGACAGAGCCCCGCCCGCCAACTATCACCCTCCTCCCACGTCCACCCTCGCTCTCGAGGCTTGCGCACTACTTGCTAAAGGGCCCGCCCCCAACACGTCACCAAACACGTTCTCACTCGCTTTGGTCTGTGCTACAGTCCACATGCAGCTGTTCACGTCGATAATTATGCGGCGCGGGTTGGCTAGTCATGAAATAAAACAGGACGTAGGAAATCACAACTTTATTTTTACATCGCTAAATAAATCCGTGTTAAAAATTAACCAGAAAATACATTGCCTATGCAGGACACAAGTACAAGAGGTCAAATAATGTGACGATTAGTCAAACATCTTTTTAATGTTTACAGATCGTAGTTTGATAACGAGATGATGTTTGTCCTAAAGTGTAATTTTCTTTCTGTGTAAAATAGTTTTAAGCGATAAAAAAAAACTATGAACATACGTAGCTATCGGAGAAATGCGTTTGCTTTTTTAAGCCAAACCAACGAGGTAGGTTGTTAAAAAGACGCTAACTTGCTCACCACGTTTCCCACATTAAGAGAAAGGTTTCGTGAAAAGCTGCTTAGGTCTGTAACAAACAAAATGAAATGTTATTTATTACGGAATATGCTTTACACTTAGACATTCGTAGTAAAATAACTCTTATTATGGATACCAATGACAGCTGAATGCGTGGTTGTATAGACCGAGAAATCGATGCGAGGGCGTGCAATGTCATTAAATTTAATGAAGATGTTCAGTACAATACACACTTATTTAGAATAACTTAAAAATGTTTACATAAGAATTCTGACTCAAAATCAAGAATAAATGTATCAATAAAAAAGGGTAAAAGCCATTTTCTAGTCAATGATTTTTTTGCATATAGCTAGATATTTTTTTATTTTTCACACTATGTTAGTGGCATCCCCTGGACTTTCTCGTATATTCTGATATGGGGGGTGTGCTGGGTGGATATTTGAAAAGTATACCACAAGACAATGGTTATATTTTTAAGATTTACATTTAAAAACAAAATCAAACTAAACATATTGAATAAATCGGACTCTACGGGAGCATAAAAAAAGCAGTTCCGGTTAACGGAAATGCTCAATAGCTGATAGAAAGCTACGTTTTGTACTTAATACTTGGATTCAAAGTTTGGTTGAGCCAAGTGAAAGACGACTCGGGTAATTGGGTTTACAGATACACCGACATAATTCCAAAAATAATTTTCGACCTATAACGTCGAGAGTCACCAAAATCTCGAAATAAAAATTTTGGAGAACTGCAATACTGTCCTCATACACCGTATACGAAGAGAAGAAAGAAAAAAAACGCACAACTTACCCCATATTTTCGGTTGCCAAAAACGCTCAATAATTAGCTTACTTCAAAACGACATAAAAGTACTTTTCCTTATTGTGTGTACATATACAATTAGTGTTTCTTAAAATAAAGAACAAAGGGTTTAAGAAAAGCCAACATACACACTTTACACCCAAAACCAACCAAGAAGACTTTATTAAAGGCCGCCTTTGAAAGTCCGCTTTTTAAAGCCATGTTGCCCCCCAGCGACGCGCTTGTTATTGTTAAGGCAGCTGCGGCCAATTTACACGTCAACGGTTTAAGTCCCTGAGAGAGTCGCCCCTTCTGTTCAGTTCCTGCTTTATCTCGATTGCAATGACCTGCTCTGTCTAACGATCAGAAGACGCGTCAGTGTGTGTGTCCAGGGGACAATATGAGGTGTGTGCTGACTGCTACTCGGGAGTTTTAGGCTGGGCTCGAGCTATTGTTTAAATGAAGTTTATTCTATTTTCTCAGGGCTGTTTTGTATCTCCCTTACTTCGCAAGTTTCATCTTAGGATGGATGGTGCCCGCTTATGTGAACGCGCATCCAGGTAAAGTGGCTTTCATGTTATTTCTTGCTGGTATTTGCACACTTTGCTTTTTATTATGTTTTCGTTGGCATAAAAAGAGCTGGGACTTTTACTTGCTTATTCCCTTTATTAGCGTAAGCGTGCGGTATATTTTTTCCAACTCGGAGTCCATTTTTAATCGCTCATGTAGAAAGTGTCGGTACTGATCCGCACTTCAAGCGTTCTCTGGCCAAGAGCGGAAGTCGCCAATTACGAAACGCGCAAAGATAAGCCCCGCCCCTTCTGATGTGGTCCGAGGAATCCTCCTACATTTGTGCACTAAAGAGTTTTAGTAAACGGATCGCTCCTAAATCGTGGGCTTCCTGTAGTTTGACGCTTTCTTGATACTTAGGGCAAATCTGTTGGCCACTCTACATCAGAAAAAGACCACTTGCGTTGCTTTCTGTTTATTAGTGTTAACATTACAGGGGGGGAAAAAACCGAATTGCCAAAATAAGAAAAATCTACGGTGTTCTTAATGGATTAACACGATAGCTTGATCTCAAATTGCACTCGAGGTGACCGTAAATTGCTAGCCGTCTCTACGTGTGGATTCATTTCAAGGTTACAATTAGTCGACATATTTTAAGTAGGAGTTAACTAGGTCCAAATCTCCAAAAAATGTGAATGTTTGTTCGTGAGTGCAAATAAACTTTGCACTGATGAAATTAAAACCTCAACAAGCTTTACATTTACTCCAGTTTAAAGCTTGCCAGGTATTATACCCAGTTAAAATTCAAATAGCATTTTATGCGATCAACGCGAACTTTAAAAACGTGAGTCACTTTTGTTCTGGGTTATTGCACTTTTTTTTAATGTTCTCTTAACATAGATGGAAGTTTACCGGTGGGCAACGCCATTTTGACCTGCTGGAGGTGGGGAACAAAAAATATCTCCTTGGTATTGTCTTCTTTAACTTGCCAACAAAGATGAGTGGACCCCGTAGAGCACGTGAAGACGTTTTTAAAAATTGAATTATTAATAATAATAAAATTATTTTAATTTTTTTTTTTTTTTTTTTTGCAAAATATCAATTTCTGAAGCTATGGCATAGTCGTGTACATAACTTTGTTTAATCTGTGTACAGGGAAACTGGGAATGCATTGAGTATGAAATATAAAATAGGTGAGGGATGACAACTGCCCCAGAGGCCTCATTGAAAAGAGAATTTAATGGTTTTCAGCATTCAGTGATATCTAAAAGTGATGTTAATGTACAGGTATGTTTAAAAAGCTACACTATCAGCTAGCAAGTTTAAAGTTAATCGTATAAAGGAAACCTCCATCAGTTCATTTTAAGGGTAATTGGGTAATGGCTAACTAATCTAGTCCTAGTCATCCATTTAAAAGAAAAACATTTAACATTAATTACTTTCTCCTATATGAAGTACTGGAATTGTCCAAAAAGTCTGAAAATACAATTTTTGGAATTCTGTGTGTGTATAAACACGATTAATTGAGCACGTGTTCACTTTAAGGTCAACCACATTTTGCATACAAGTATTGGGTGCAAAATGTAGATTTCTATCAACTTTTGAGCTAACCAGAAGTGGTACTTTACCTTTTATTCATGCTGCTGCAGAGTCAATTATTCAAGTTTAAGTTTATTATAATTGTAAACTATATTTGTTGTTGATGGTTCTTTAATGTACATAATCAAATCATCGTCTTGCGGTTTACTCCTCAAATATCCATCCCCATATCCAGTGTTGTGCGTGAACTAGTTGAAAAGAGCGTGTTCACCATTCTTAGAAAAATTAACTTCAATGAACTTAATATGACGTATTTGCAAGTGAAGAACTTGACCGTGAGCAAGTTCAGTTTTATGTAACATTCTGGATATGGTTTAAGTTAAACATTTTGCCTTAACTCTGTAATGTAGGGGTGGAGCCAAATACGGTATTCAGATAAGCACAAGTAGTTTTTTACAAATATTTTGTACAAATTTTTTGCCATTTGTATTCTGTAAAAACGTAAAATCAGATGGGTACTGTCTGTGTCTGCCTGCTTGAGCTACACCCCTGCTGACATGAGCATGTGGTGAAGCCTCACTGTCGCATTTAGGAAAGGGCTTTGTGAGGCCACTTTATATTTCCCACCCCCCATTGGACATGCAAGATGTGATGCGAATTTCGACCGGCAACGTAATGGGTTAGTTCACCTACACTCTGGTTCCAGTCGCCAATTGTCTCACGGTTGTGAATAAAGCGGTAAATTTATGTATTCTTGCATACATTTTTTTTTTGGGACCAGGAGGGTTAGCATATATGGTTATAAGCATTTGTTGCTGGGTATAACTCTGTATTTAAATAAAGTCTTACTTGTATTCAAGAACACTAATAACCTAAAAAGGCATGCAAAATTGGGAAAAACTCATGGGTCATTTATTCTCACTCCTTAAATAGACGATGAACTGAACATGAACTAGTTTAAAAGTGAAATGGTGAGGTATATATGTGAATTCATTTTAAAGTGTGTGAACTGAAGTTTGAGCTCGTTCTTGTGAGGTGTGTGAACTTGCGCAGCACTGGCCATGTCAGAGTATACCAGAAAGTGGAGGGGAGACCACTCCTGGTGTGTGTGGTTTTTTATTTTGGGGGAAAGACAAATCAAGCCATACATGGCATCAGGTAGTTTAGCCTCAATGCCCACATTTAGTTTGTAAGAGGTTGTATGATGTGGAGATAGTGAATCAGGAAGTGCAACGGATTAGCAAGGAGGAAGTAAGGACAGCAATGAAGAGGATGAAAAATGGAAAGGCCATTGGTCCAGATGACATACCTACGGAAGCATGGAGGTGTTTAGGAGAGACGGCAGTGGAGTTTCTAACAAGAGTGTTTATTGGAATCTTGGAAAGTGAGGATGCCTAAGAAGTGTACTGGTGCGGTTATTTAAGAATAAGGGGGATGTGCAGGACTGCAGTAACTATGGGGGTTAAAACTGATGAAGTTATGGGAAAGAGTAGTGGAAGCTCGGTTAAGAAGTGAGGTGATTGGTGAGCGGCAGGATGGCTTCATGCCAAGAAAGAGCACCACAGATGCAGTGTTTGCTCTGAGGATGTTGATGGAGAAGTTTAGAGAAGGCCAGAAGGAGTTGCATTGCGTCTTTGTGGACCTGGAGAAAGCATATGACGGGGAGCCTCGAGGAGCTGTGGTATTGTAAAAGGAAGTCGGGAGTGGCAGAGAAGTGCATAAGAGTTGTACAGGGTATGTACGAGGGAAGTGACAGTGGTGAGGTCTGCGGTAGGAGTGACGGATGCATTCAAGTTTGGAGGTTGGATTACACCAGGGATAGGCTCTGAGCCCTTATTTGCAATGGTGATGGACAGGTTGACAGATGAGATTAGACAGGAGTCCCCGTGGACTGATGTTTGCTGATGACATTGTGATCGTTAGCAATAGGGAGCAGGATGAGGAGACCCTGGAGAGGTGGAGATCTGCTATAGAGAGGAGATTAATGAATGTCAGTAGGACCACCAAGACAGATTACATGTGTGTGAATGAGAGGGAGGTCAGTGGAATGGTGAGGATGAGGGGAGTAGAGTTGGTGAAGGTGGATGAGTTTAAATACTTGGGATCAACATTACAGAGTAATGGGGGTTGTGGAAGAGAAGTGAAAGTGTAGGCAGGGTGGAGAAGTGTCAGGAGTGATTTGTGACAGATGGGCACCAGCAAGAGTTACGGGGAATGTCTACAGGGCAGTAGTGAGACCCGCTATGTTGTATGGGTTGGTGACAAGAGCAGAGGAGGCGGAGCTGGAGGTGGCAGAGTTAAAGATGCTAAGATTTGCACTGGGTGTGATGAGGATGGACAGGCTTAGAAATGAGGACGTTTGACTGTCTCCCAACCATCCAACTTGAGCTGACCTTCTGAGAGGCGAGATTGCGTTGGTTTGGACATGTGCAGAGGAGAGATGCTGGGTATATTGGGAGAAGGATGCCAAGGATAGAGCTGACAGGGAAGAGGAAAAGAGGAAGGCCTAAGCGAAGGTTTATGGATGTGGTGAGAGGACATGCAGGTGATGGGTGTAACTGAACAAGATGCTGAGGAGAAGCATATGGAAGATGATCTGCTATGGCAACCCATAATGGGAGCAGCCGAAAGAAGACAGTCTGAAAACGAATACATTAGTTTGCAACTAGCTTTTTGGATTATATCAATTTGTTAAAATAAGTAGATCCAACACTTAATGAGTAAGGGAATTTGGCTTTAAATTGAAGTGTGTGTTTGTCTACTTAATGAGCAATATAAACTTCACTGCAAAATATTACTGTTACAAAGTACTTTTTTTTTCTATTTTCTTTTTTTTTTTTTTTTTTTTTTTTTTTTTTTTTTTTGTAAAGGTATCTTGGACTAACTTGGCTTCTGTTTTTCATTTTTAAAGGGGATGTCACCTGTCTCGATGACACCATGGTTTTAGAGCTGCCTCCAGAAGCAAAGAAGACTTATAAACTCTTTGTCGTGGGTGAGCTTTATATCCTCTTTATAGTTTTGGTTGGGTACATACAGTGGGTATGGAAAGTATTCAGACCCCCTTCAATTTTTCACTCTGTTATTGCAGCCATTTGCTAAAATCATTAAAAATTTTTTCCTCATTAATGTACACACAGCACCCCATATTGACAGAAAAAAAAATTTTTGAAATTGTTGCAGATTTATATTTAAAAAAAAAAAAAAAAAAAAAAAAAAACTCACATGGTCCTAAGTATTCAGACCCTTTGCTGTGACACTCCTATATTTGTGTGGAGTTTACATGTTCATCCTTGAGATCACCTTCATTTGAGTCCAGCTGTGTTTGATTATACTGATTGGACTTGATTAGGAAAGCCACACACCTGTCTATATAAGACCTTGCAGCTCACAATGCATGTCAGAGCAAATGAGAATCATGAGGTCAAAGGAACTGCCTGAAGAGCTCTGAGACAGAATTGTGGCAAGGCACAGATCTGACCAAGGTTACAAAATTTCTGCTGCACTTAAGGTTCCCAAGAGCACAGTGGACTCCATAATCCTTAAATGGAAGACGTTTGGGACGACCAGAACCCTTCCTAGAGCTGGCTGTCCGGCCCAGCTGAGCTACCAGGGGAGAAGAGCCTTGGGGAGAGAGGTAAAGAAGAACCCAAAGATCACTTTGGCTGAGCTCCAGAGATGCAGTCAGGAGATGGGAGAAAGTTGTAGAAAGTCGACCATCACTGCAGCCCTCCACCAGTCAGGGCTTTATGGCAGTGTGGCCTGTCGGAAGCCTCTCCTCGGTGCAAGACACATGACAGCCCGCATGGAGTTTGCTAAAAGACACCTGAAGATTCTCTGGTCTGATGAGACCAAGATAGAACTTTTTGGCCTTAATTCTAAGCGGTATGTGTGGAGACAACCAGGCACTGCTCATCACTTGTCCAATACAGTCCCCACAGTGAAGCATGGCGGTGGCAGCATCATGCTGTGGGGGTGTTTTTCAGCTGCAGGGACAGGACTGGTTGCAATCGAGGGAAAGATGAATGAGGCCAAGTACAGGGATATCCTGGACAAAAACCTTCTCCAGAGTGCTAAGGACCTCAGACTGGGCCGAAGGTTTACCTTCCAACAAGTCAATGACCCTAAGCACACAGCTAAAATAACGGAGTGGCTTCACAACAACTCTGACTGTTCTTGAATGGCCCAGCCAGAGCCCTGACTTAAACCCAATTGAGCATCTCTGGAGAGACCTAAAAATGGCTGTCCACCAACATTTACCATCCAACCTGACAGAACTGGAGAGGATCTGCAAGGAGGAATGGCAGAGGATCCCCAAATCCAGGTGTGAAACTTGTTGCATCTTTCCCAAGAAGACTCATGGCTGTATTAGCTCAAAAGGGTGCTTCTACTAAATACTGAGCAAAGGGTCTGAATACTTAGGACCATGTGATATTTCAGTTTTTTTTTTTTTAATAAATCTGCAACAATTTTAAAAACTTTTTTTGTCTCAGTATGGGGTGCTGTGTGTACATTAATGAGGAAAAAAATTAATTTAAATGGTTTTAGCAAATGGCTGCAATATAACAAAGTGAAAAATTGAAGGGGGTCTGAATACTTTCCGTACCCACTGTATATACAATTGGTGTTTGTATATTTAAAAAAAAAAAAAAATAGGCACTTTTATACGTGCAAGATGGAGGATACTGTTCTACAGGAAGCAGACTCTCTGAAAAGGGCTAGGAGTTATGTTGACAAAACATTCTCCTCTCTGCAATTTGCAGAAATAGGTAAAGGGCAAAGAAATTCTAGGGAGCCTATTGAAAATAAATCTAAAATATAGGACAAAATTTTAAAAATCCCCCCCAAAAAGTAATTCTGGCCAAGTGGAAGGTAGGTACACTCCAATGTCAAACGTTGGCACTCTGTCCGATGGTGTTCAACTCTGACAGGAGAGTTCTCCCTGTTTGGGGAAAAAAGCACGTGGCCCTGATCTCTGCCAATGAGCAGCTACCTTCTAAAAATGTTACTCAATCTCTAGATCTGGGGTCCCAAACTCCAGTCCTTGGAGGGCCCCAGTGGCTACAGGTTTTCATTCTCGCCCTCTTCTTGGCGAGTGAATCAATCATGGGTCACTCTTGTGACCAGCACATGTGTATTGTAAAATGCCCAGTGCATCTGTCCAACTCCTCCGCCACAGGGGTGTGATTCATGTGCACGAGTGCTCCACCAAAAGTCCAACACATCAATGCGGAGATGAATAAGCAAAAGGAGTATATTGGATCTCAAATGGAAGAGAGGCTTATCTGTATCCTGTTTCACGTACCGTGACTGGGGCGAGGACCTATTATGGCAGCTGAACCCTGTACCTAATGAGCATTCATACAGCATCCGGCAACATGTTGGCTGTCAAATGGGGAGTGAGCTTGGGATCATTTTGGAAATGCAAAACTCTACCCTGCAATTCTAGCCATGTCATCCAGCATGGTCTGGTGAAGAGATCAATAACTGCTGTCCTGTTTGACATTCCCTCCTAACTAGGAAGTTCTGTAATGTGATGCTGGCTTAAAATTGCAGGATTCCTTCCAAGAATCAGTCTTATTATTGTTTTTACTTGGTTCTGAGTATTCAGTTTCTTCCCTCCTATCTGTTGCATTAGTGACTGATGGGGAGGCAGATCCTCGCATGGAACATCAAACTGGAGAGTTGGTGGTGGTTGGTTGCAGTTGGGCTGGAGAGCTTCCATCTCGATCTCCAAGTATTCAAATCTCTCCGCACTGCTTGTGATGGTGTGTTGCCGGAACTTGCAGTTGGCTTCTTAAGCCTCCCGGGTGTTCTATGTTGTTCCAATATTTGTTTGAGTGGATCTTCATAGTGCCATATGGGGCGGCCTACAGTTCCACACCAGGTGCTCTACAGAATGATGGACGGTGTCATGTGTGCCGAATGAACGATCCCAGACTTCTACCACCAGTGCTCATCTAAGTTAGGGTTTAATAGTTGCTGCTTCTATGCTGGTGGTTTTTGCCCTCTTGAGGACGGCCCAGTCCTCCCATTTAAAATGCATTCCTGCCCAGAGCTTCTGCTGATGAAAATGCTTGTTTCTTAACATCGCTTAAATCGAAGGTACAGGTTTCATTTCAGAGTGTTGATTTGGTTAGTTTACAACTGAGGTGCTGCCTTTCATTTTACTACATTTAAAATTTAGGATTTAGGTGGACGTGCACTTCTGAGGAATTAAACCCAAGAGTGGACACTCAAGTTAGTAACTGTTTAGTGTGTTTTTTTTTGTTTTTTTTTCTCCTCTAAGGCTTTGTGAGGGGGAAATTGCATGTAGTGTCTGTCTGACATATTTTTATCCTGCAGGTCTTGGTGTCTGTTTCAGTGAATATCCTTTAGTTTACTTGCTATGGTTCTGAGATAATGAAGAGGTTCTTGACCGGGCATTTTAGTTAATCCCAGGCTTCTTCCTCTTTCCTCTTGCAGGTTCCAACAACAAAATGGTTCTGGTTGATAAGCGTTACGAGACCACCTGTCTGTACTCGGTTGATGTTGGCAGCATCTTTTCTTTTAGTGCTGGTTATGATGCTTGTGATGTTCAAACTCTGGTAAGTATATTCCTACCAGACAAAATGATCTATTTCCAGCTTGTAGCATGTATGCAACTGAAATTAATGATTTGGATCTCTACGTACTGCAAAGTGTTGGTCACAAAGAACATCCAACACAGCAATAGCTTCTGAAACTTACAAGTGTCCATCTGCAGGAAAGATGGGTTTAGTCTCGGGTTGTCCTTTAATTTTTTTTTTCTTAAACCACCACCCCCTATCCAGTACCTGGAATTGTTCTTTGGGATTAAAAAATGCAATTCGACTTTTTTCTCAGAAAATTTAAAATTGTGTGGTGGCTGGAGTTGTCAAGGGTGTTTCAGGATTTCCAAGTGTCTGTCTGTCTCTGATCCTGGAGCTGAAGATCCCTGATCACCCCTGATCTACTGCAATAGAATGAAAACTTGCGGCCACAGTAGCACTCCAACTCTTTCTTAGTGTTTTTTTTTTTTTTTGTCATTTTAAATTTTAAATTTTTTTTTTTAAAAGGTGAAAGGTCTCTGAAATTGATCTGCTCACGTCCACAAAACATTTTGACTTTGTTCTGGTGGGGGAGAGGTAAACGGTATTGGAAACGTTTCCTGACAGAATGAGAGCATCCCACCTTGGAATTAAAAGTTGATTGTTTGTTAAATTCACCGATTAAGAAAATGGAGTGAAATTGCTTGGAGTTTGAGGCCCTGACTTTGCTAGTCCTCTATTGGCTCATTTTACATCTCATTATGCAATTTAGAGAACTTAATAATATTAAACAAGACGACAGATGTGAAGTGAAAATGTCATTGGCAGCCAATACTGGTCACGAAGGTAAAGGGTTAGGATGTAAACCTGCAGCTACAGTAGCACACCAGGACCAGAGAGACCCCTGCACTAGGAAAATGAGCAAAGGAATGGCTGTTTTTAAATCGAGGACACTTGACTGTCCCCTGGTGAACCTCTCCTCTGATCACTGATGTGCTGGACTGTCACAATTATAGCAGTAACACAAGAGGAAATTTGGGTAGCACTTTAGGTACTGTGAAAAATGGGTCTTGCTCATTTAGTCTTATGTAACAAGACCTTAAAGGATTCTGTTGGTCTTCATGGCACTTGTAAAGCCTCAGTAGATTGGTTATTTATCTCAGTGCTGTGTGGCATATTGACAGGATGGTAAAACAACTAATCTAATTTTTAATATGAAGGAGTCACAGGTCTTCAAAACTAGCTGTGTAAGCCCATGCTGTAAAAAGCCCAGGGTCCTAGAAACTATTGAAATTGCCAGGAAAAATTCTAATGTGTAGATATCAGGTAATTGAAAGGAACTACTCTTGGGCGTCTCTCCCAGGAGGTTGTTTTGCTGATGTGCTCACCTCACTTGTGTATCCTCAGAGGTGGAGCCCTTACCCCAACTCCCGGGACAGATACACACACACTTCCACACATAGACGTTTCCCTATATATTACATGTATATAAAGGTATTGCAGCCACCTTTGACACATTAGTGTGCCCCGTTGCAGAGATGAAGAAATGTACTTTACTGATTCTTTCCAAAGTGTAAGGTCTTGTGACATAGATGGATTTTTAAAGTGTTGCTAAAATTTGCTTTATTACTCATTTGCTATTTTCTTAGGATGCTAAAGGTTGGTGAGGCAGGGGAGCCATTAAAAGCAGCTCGGGTGCATGTGTGTGTGTCCATGCTGGCTGTTCTGGACAAACCTGAGCAATTGAGGAGATAGGACATTGGTAAAGTGGTCACAAATCTGATGGTCACTTTGTCTAAACTCTTAAGATCCTGTGTGAAGGTGCTTCCAGAAGAACCATTAATGCCAGGTCAGTGCCATTAGTGGCCAGGCACAAATCAGTAAAAGCTTGCAAAAAGCCACCTTGAGGAATCAGAGTGGGGTTAGAGATTCCAATGATGGAGAACCAAGACTCTCTGGTCTGATGAAACCAACCAAGTGTCATGTCTTGAGGAAACCAGGCACTGCTCATCAATAGTGAAGCCTTTGTGGTGGTGGCAGTGGCAGCATCAGGGACTTGGAGACTAGTCCAGGGCGAAGGGAAGTTAAACAAAGCAAAATAGGCATCCTTAATGAGCACCTGATCCAGGGTGGTCTAGGTTGGTCATCTTGTTAGAAGGTAAACCTTTGGCCCAGTCTATGACCTCAAGGCAAAGGCAACACAGAAGTGGCTTAGGGGAACTGGGGGAGGAATGGGAATGCCCAGATTTGTACCAAGTTGAACATCTCTGGAGACCTGTATATAGGTAGGATGGAGACTCTTGGTAGACAGCTGAAAGACCCTGAGGGGATCTGCAGAGAAGCAAATCCCATATCCCCCAAAATCCAGGTGGGTATGAAGCTTGTTGCCTCCATCCCGGGAAGATTCCAGGCTGGAATTGCAACCACAAAGTACTGAGTAAAGGGTCTGAACCCTTGAGAGTTACAAATAGAAAACTGAAATCTTGTGTTTCTAATCCTGTTTTGCTTTCATTCCAGGGTATTAAGTTTTGCTCAGTAACTTTGGATGTTTACAAATGTTTGTAGCCTTTACAATAATGCTGCAGCATAACATGTCAAAAGTGAAGGTGTCTGATTACTTTCTAAATACACTGTGTAGATTGCATGTTAAGTAGACCATTTTTGTCAACTGTCAGAGCCCACCTGCAAATAGGAATTTCATTGTGCTGTGTACACAGAACAAAAGACTTAATGTAGTAACACTGGCAGTATTCAGTTTCTCTGGTGGCAATAGTAGCACTCCAAGTTGGAAAACCCAGTGCTCTGACTGCCTCTTGTGAGCCATCCACATGGTGAAACCAAGCATAGACGGCTCCTGTGAGCCTCCATTAACACTTCTCTGTAAATAAAACCCACGACTCTCCTGCTAAAGATGTATTTTTTTTTTTTTTTTTTTATATAGGATAATGGCTTCTCCCTAAAAGTGGTGCTGCAGTACTTCTCAACAGCTATGGCAAAGTCCATCAAAGCCACTTACAATATGTTCTGTGTGCCCCCCATTGTCGTCCCGCTGCTCATCAATGTAGAGGCTGGAAATACAGTCTGCAACCAGACCTTTATGGAGGTGAGCACCACTGCCTCAAATTGCAAAACCTTACTGTCGAGCCCACCATCTCTGTGCTTGTGAATTAACCAAGGACTTTCCTTTGCAGGTTTCAGTTGTGGAACAGCTTCCCAGCTTTGATGAGGTGCCCCATTCATTTTTTTTTTTTGAGGATGATTGATGAGTTTGTGTGGGGGAGGCCGTGAAACTTTGGGGGGGGGGGGTTTTAATATCCTATCTAGCTTAAGAGGCTGAAAAACGGTCCCTGTAAGATTTGGGTTTATGACCAGGCAGGGCTGTGCGGTCAGGTGAGGCAGATGTAATGATAAATGTGTCCACTGGTCTGTGCTATAAATTGTTTTCTGTATGATTCCAATAATTATGATTGTGCCAATTCAATGATTGACTACACTTCTTGTTCAAATACAGAGAAGAAACGAGAGGTGCTTCTGAGACTAGCCTAGCCTCGCCTCACCTCGGACTGTGCTCTCCCTCGCACACGGGGTTGATGCCTGCAACAAATGTATGCCTGTTGCTCTGTCTCTGTGTGTCGCCAATATAATGTCTGCAGACACATTTATTAGATGCACTGTCTTTCTACAGTCTGGTTAATATCTTTAATGAATGTGTGACATATTTAGTTGTGCCTTTTCATTGTGGCTTTAGGTTCGGTCAGCAAAAGGTGAGGCAGACAGTACCGTGCTGCCCTGAAGGGGGTGCATGTGAGCCCAACAGGTGCTCGTTGACTTTGATATCCTCTGCATAGAACAGCAGCAAGTGCGCAGCAGTGGTCCGTTTTTATTTTTTGTTACAACTGACGGCTAAAATAGAATATTCTTAAAACTAAAGGAAAATAAGGAGGACTTTTACAAGAAAGTGACAGATTTTTGTGGAGAAGGATAGGTGCATAGACTTAAATTACAAATTAAGGTAAGACCATAAATGGCACTTAAACTTGCTTGCTTTGCTCACCAACCCCCATGCAGGCCCTACATGCTAGTCCTTTCCCAGATCTGCCGCTTGTCATTGTGCTGTGCTTTTGAATTAATACGAATATTGACTGCCTTTGATATCGGTCTTTCGAAACTATTGCTGACAATTAGTCCCATGTTGGTTTATTATATATGTGAACGTGATGGTTTGGGTTCATATAGAAATCCAAGAAATCTTTGTACGTGTTTTTCAGATAAATTTTGTGTAAAGTGATATTTTTGGATGTATGGATTTGTCTGTTATTGGCTATAGAATTTGTAATACATCGGATAGTTTAACTCTCTTCTGTTGCATTGCTTCTCTGTGATCATATACACCTGACCAAATTATGGTTTCTTTGAAATTAAACTTGTAGTAGCTTTAATTGTTGCAGGACCTCATTCTCCTAGGGTATGGTCCTGAATCGTGTAAATGTACGTTTTGAGCATTGCTTGATGTGCATGTGAACAGATTATTGAAGTGTCGGATTTTTGCCTGTAGTGTTTGTGGGTTTTGCTTTCTTCCCAATGAAGAGGTGTATCTGAGAATTGAGATTTATTTGGTGAAACTATCTACAAGTCTCCAACTTAGATGATATGACCAAGTTTAAAGCCGAACAATCTCTACATACTTTTATGTCCATGTATTTGGTCTTTTTTGCTGTTATTTCAGAGTAATTTGCATTTATTTGCAGTAATACAATCTTTGCTATTAGTTTTTTTTGAGACTTTTGAATTTTAGTACTTTCATAATCTCTAACCTGCTCTGCGTGTGTATTGCACCAAGGTTTTTGAATCTCTTTACAACGTTCAGAGTATGAATTGTGAAATTGCAATGACAAATTTAGAACACATGGAGGGTGAAAAGCAAATGCACTCTCTCAGCTCGATCACTGATATAAATGTAACTTTCTTTCTTAGTCAAATATGCGCCTTACCTGTGTGTGGGGGTGTGTGGAATGCTGATGAGATATGAAACATAACCAGTAGTCTGTGCCAATTGAATAGTGAATTGGCTACTCTTTAGGGTTCATATATTTGTAAATCTGACTCTGAAGGAGTCGGTGCCTCACCATACATGAACCTCTCCGCATGTCACTGTTACCAAGGATACTGGATGGTGAACTTATGAGTTGTGGTACTAAAATGCCGTATATCTAACCCACCTTTTGACTGTTTTGTAGTCCAACACCAGCGCCCCTGTGTGGAATGTCAGCATCAATAATGGTAGTTCGGTGATCAAAATGTCTCTGAGTGAAGCACAATTGAATGGCTACGATTTTTTGAGTGGTCCAAATTCCCTTGTGATCAGAACCTACTTCACGGCAACCGGACTTCAAGTGTTCCAAGTAAGAAATGAATGTCTCTGCGAAGGTGGCGTTGATCATCTTATTAAATGAGTTGTGGGTATTGTGAAGCCATGCAGCCTCTAGCTCTTTTGAAGAATCCTGGGGATCAAGCCAGTTTTTCTCCCCCCCCTCCACCCCCCTTTAGGATCTCTCTGGAAACATTACCCTCTACTTTTCGGATGTGCTGTTTAGCTGTTACACTGGCTTTGCCCAGATCAACGTTCGTGTTAAGATGCTCTGTGCTCCTGGTGAGTTTCCGCTGGTAGGGGCAGCTTATTTTGGTCACGAGGGGATTCTGTCCACACCACTTTCAAATGATGTCTGAAGCATTTCTCTGCACCCTGTTGAATGTTGAACAGTGATGTCCTTTTGTGGCTCACTCTTATTGGTTGGTGTGGATTTCATCCTGATTTGAAACTCTGCCCTTTAGAGCAGCACACATTCCCACTTTTGACAGCCTTTGTCCTCCTCCTACATGCTCTTTTGTATCTAGTGTGTTTTTGTTTGTGGTTTTTTTTTTTTTTGTGTTTTTCCACATTTACAGACTTGGTTAGCTGTAATGACAATGGGCTACTGATGGTGGTGCCCCCATTTCCTGGGACATTTACTGGCCTGACAATTGGAACACTTCAGTATTTGCCCTCCAGCTCCTCTCCTGATGTCTTGATTATGAATGAAACGGCAGGCCTGATCATCTCGATTTCCAAGAGTCACCCAATGGCCCGGACACAGGTGTGTGTGGGTGTATGAAAATGTGTGGAATCTTTTTTTTTTTTTTTTTTTTTTAAATTATATAAAAAGCATTTTGGCCAAAAATGTGCTGCCTGAATGTATCTGTATGGACACAAGGTATGATACTACAGCTGATGCCCCCAAAAAGGCAATAGGAGCAACAGTCCTATTTGCTGTTGTAGAGCATTAATGGAGACCTTAAAGTCTCATTGAGCACCTGTGCTGCAGTTTGGCCATTCAAGGTTAGGCACCCCTAGAATTTTAATGTAATTTTTTTTTTTTTTCCTTTGCCAAGAAATGTCATGGTGGCTTCATGGATTTTGTGGTTAGAAGTAACAGTACTGTTTCTAAAAGGGTTACTGCAGCATGTACACAGATGCATTAATATCTTCCATTAATACACTTGGGTGTTGCAACATCTAAATATGCAGTGTGCATTTCACATGCAACAGCAAATTATCAAACCCCTGCAATAAGTTACTTGGGGGGGAGAAAATTGACTTTATAATTAGGAATTCACCTTGAATAGATGAGAGAATTGTAGTTTGGAGATTAGTTAATGCTGTAGAATGCCCAGCCACTGAATGAAGGGCAGCCTGTCTTGGCCAACTGTAGAACATGCAGCGAATGCTCAATGGCCAGTTTTAGTGAAGGGCAACCTCAAAGCCACACATCATCCTCTTCTGTGTAGATTAGAAGAATTCAACAGCTTTTGGGAAGTATTTGTTTTATATACTTTTTTTGTACATGTTTGGAAAAGTGAGCCTGTGTCAGGTTTTTTTTTTTTTTTTTTGTTGCCAGGCATGTGTGCAATATCAGAAAAGTGGAGAGCAGATTGTGTTACCGGCAACAGTTCTTTCTTTCAATGTCTCTCAGATGCCAGTTTCCTTTACTGTCTGGCCCTCTTGTCCATGTGTGCGAAACTCGACAGGTAAGTACTGTCATTCAGGCAACTAAGCAAGTTACATGCGACGTTAAAGTTGGCCCTACTTAAACTCACATGGGAGGGCTTCGACTCTTGAGCACAGATTTGAGTTTCTAGCCATTTTTACCCAATGTCTGCTGAGGTGGGCTAATGAATTGCACCCAGCCATGCAGTTTAGTGGAGCACAGTGTACAAGCGCCACTGTCTCGTTGTTTTAGGGAGCAGGTTCCTAGCTGCCTCAGTCTAGGACAAGAGGCAACCCAAGTGTACGTGCCCAGAGAACCAGCATAAAGCATTGCATTCCCTTGGCATTAATGGACAGTTGTCAAATGAACTCTGCTTTGTATCCAGCAGGGGGTGCTAGCTCCTTTGTTGGAATGTGTTCCTTTGTAATTGCAGCATGTTACATAGCCCAAATATTTATAGATATAAAAAGGCAATATCCTTCCCTTAGTGATATGGCAGTAAGTAATCACACAGGAGAAATAACTTAGCTTTGTTATGCAGCGTGCCCCCGGTGTGTAGTCTGCCATTTTCGTTGCAGCGTTGGAAGGATTTTCAGGATCAGATAACATTATCACCCATTTGTCCGTTGACTTTAAAGGTGTGCTGGGCAATGTTCCAAGGATTTATACTCTTCATGTGCAGGCCCCCACTTAGGTGAATCATACTGTTGTAAAGGCAGAGGATACAGTTTCATACTGACTGACCGATGAAAGACAGCTGGGGAAATGGGCACTGTCTTGTGCGCTTTGCCTAGCAGTTCTAAATGAGCCTCTGTGCTAAATCTGTCAACTGTGCATGTCGGTAGAAAGTAGATTTTATAAAATATTTGTACAGAGGACACTGACATATATTGTGGTCCAAACTTATGCCTGTAATCTGAGTCCTTATTCAATGGCACAGCAAAAGCAAGTTCAGGACCATAGACGAAACACAGATTTGGTGTGCATCTTCATATGCAATACTAGTCGGCCCTCATGGCTCCGCTCACATAGTAGTGAAACTGGACAGTGAGGAGGGCCCTGCCCACAGCCTCTGTCTCAGATTAGTGTGAATATCGCTCCTGCAATCTTACTGTGATTCTTAGCGTGATGAGAGAAGTTGCAAATTCTAGAAGAAAAACCCGATCTTAAATCTGTTAAGTAGTTCTCTCGTTCCTTATGTCTACTTAAAGAACACCAAGACTGGCACATGTGAGTAAGGAGGTCCCCACCTCCCTCCCTTCGGCCCACTGCATGTCTCTCCAATTTGTACAAATCGCTGCCACAAGTGAACTAATGAGTAGTCACAAAATCGGCTGGAATGTTCAAGCAAATTACAGGGGAGGAACCCAGATCTAAATCCATTCTCTCGTTTGCTAGCTAAGCGGAGGCAAGGTACACCTCTGCCCACTGCACAAATCAGTACCATAAGTCGACTGATGCGTAGTGCAATGAGAGAAGTCACAAAATGAACTGGAATGTTCAAACAAATTCTAGAAAAACGATCTGAAACTTTCAAGTAGTTCTCTAGTGAAAAGCGGACAGATGGATTTTTAGATATAGATGTTGTGGCCTGTCTGATGGCTTCAGTATCAGTCATAACACCTGCGACTGACTTTAGCCAGGTTTAAGAACAGGTTTGTGAATACAAGGATTTGTTGTGTGGTGCCCCCCCACCAAACCCCAAAGCTACACCACTTGTCTGGAGAGACCAGTCATTTAAACTTTTCTATTTAAATAGGTCAAATTTTTTGCATAGATTCTCTCATGTATAGAGAAACAGCAATTTTTCGCAATTTATAATAACTAGCCATGTGCGCCCAACTATGTTGTGCGTGTTAAAGTTGTCTGTGAACGGCTCCCTGTTTAAATGCGGCTGCCAGTTGTGAACTGGGCACTTCGTCATACAGCATTATGATTTTTTTTTTTATAAGTTGGGGGGAAAAAAAATTACAAAAGAAAACCCTTGGACATTGATTCGATAGGAACAGCCTACTCGGAATCACTGTCCGAATAGTAATTTATGTGGTGGTGTAGGAGCATTTCTGCTTCTGTCCGTTCACAGTCCGTCTCGTTTTCACAATGCTGTCGTTTCCTCTCACGAGGTCTTCTCAACCTTTCTCCAATCTTGCAGGTTGCTTTGTGGCAATCCAAACAGCAAGGTAATATACACTGAGCAATGGTTATAAAAGGGGAACACATAGCTTTCCAGGCTCTTTAAAGCATAAATAGGGATCACCTCACTGACATGAGAAAGCCACGGTACAACTGAGACGCGCAGCACTCGCCGGCTACAATGTAACAATTTCCGGAATGTGCTGTTACATTGTCATTCATTTTACTCACTGTCTTTCTTTCATTCATATGTTACATAGGCACGTACCTTTTATCTTCGGCAATCTCATTCTCTAACTAGGCCTCAGGAGCTAACCAGCATAACACTGTCCACCACCCCTTTCGTTATTCCGGCACATTGTTGACATCTGAGTAACAACAATGTACTAAACTGGAAGGTGGTCTACGCATGCGTGGAATTCGGACAAACAAAGATCAAGATCTAAATGAAGATGTCTTTAGTTTAAAGCAAAACAATTTGTTTAGTTTGAATGTCTGTTTTGAGGTGTGACTGGAGTACTACAGTCTTCAGTAGTATAAGCCTGGAGGAGATTCTTAATGCAATGCCTATGTTTTAGCTGTCTCTCTACTGCCATCTAGTGCTTCTAATTCATTTGCGGACAAACAAAGATCAAGATCCAAATGAAGATGATATAGATATAGATATAGAGAGAGAGATATAATATATAATATAATATAATAGAGAGAATTCATTACATTTATATAGCGCTTTTCTCAGTACTCAAAGCGCCATCCACACAGGGAGATCAACTAGACAAGAATATAGTATAGATGCACTGATAAGCCGTGTTCTAATTATTAGTGTAATTACGCTGTGAAAACCAGAACCAGTGTAGTGTACAAGTGATAGGAGGGGATGTTTTCTGCACAGATTTAGATTGACGAAATGAAATTTATAAATTGTAAATTAGTAGTTTGTTTCTAGAAATTGGTATAATTTTAATTGGCTCAAATTTCAACTGCTGTCTGATGTGGTCACAGGACAGTCAAATTTTATTTTTGAAGCATTTGTGAATAAAAAATCAATTTTACTTTTTTCATTCATGAGTGATTTTTCTGAACCCTGCTGCTTACACCTGAATTGTACAGAGCCTTTTGGCCAATAATGCCACCCACAAAAATGTGCCACCTGAACGTATCTGTATGGACACAAGGTATGATACTACAGCTGATGCCCCCAAAAAGGTAACAGGAGGAACAAAGTCACATTTGCTGTTGTAGAACATTAACAGAGACCTTAAAAGTTCATATTGAGAACCTGTGCTGTAGTTTGAAATTCTAGTTGTGTCTAACCTTGTAGCCAATTACTTTTTTTTTTTTTTTATATATATACCAAGAAATGTGTCATGGGGGCTTCATGGATTTTGTGGTTAGAAGCAACAGTACTGTGCCATCTCTCGACCTAACTAAGGTTCGTCTGCGGGATCCCACATGCCTTCCTGTCAAGTCTTTTCCTGATGCACTCTGGTACCACATCCCGTTATTGAGCTGTGGCACTACTGTGAAGGTAGGACTCAAGGGGCTGCTGCTTTCAGGTATGGTGGCTGGCAAGTTTGGGTTAAGAGGGTTGTGGAAACACTCACATTTTCCCACAGAGTGATGTAACTTTGGTCACAATGTCTTACACACAAATGACCTGGGTATGTTAAGCCTTTTTCCACAAATGTGACTTGAGCAGTGTGTGGGGTTAGGTTTTTAAAAAGTGGATTAGCACTTGTGCATGTGTGCCCAGCTCAATGATTAGAGTAGAACTAATTTACTTCAAAAAGGACAACCATATTTGTTAAACTGGCCTCCATGTTACAAAACAATTGCAATCTGAGCATTTATTTCAGCTGCTAGTTCCGACTAGTTTCAAGTATTTGATATGGTGGTCATTCCGATTGTATTTATTTTCTCTCCCCCCACCACATGCAGGTGCAGAATGGTGCATTAATCTATGAAAATGAAGTCCGTGCTGTCTTAAGTGACTGGCCGCTGGGTGTCATTACGAGAGATAGTGAACTCCGGTGAGTAGTTCTGGCCGTGGACACAAGTCGGTTAGGGGATACAGTGAAGTGGTACTTACAATCCTACCTACTCGCCATGGGTGGAAGGCCCCGCTTGGCTTATGTGCTTGAGGTCAATGGGTAAGCTTTTCTTAATAGTGGCATACATGATTGTCTGCAGATTTAAGTCTTTGTGTAGCATTTGGATGGTTGAGGCATTAAACCTCTTTTAGGGTCACATGGAATAACATGAGGTGCGATCCAAAAGTTCCCGGAATGCACTTATTTAAAAGCATAGACACCAAATAACTAATGGTGAACAGTTCCTTCAAAATAGTCACCCACTGAGCTGATACACCAATCCCAGCGAGATTTCAACCTTTCAAAGTACCTCTGGAAGTTGTTGTTTGTCAATGTGTTCAAGACGTTGGTTGTTACCGCTTGGATCTCCTCCACTGTCTCAAATCTGCGTCCCTTGAGCCTCCTCTTCATCTTGGGAAATAAGAAACTGGGGAGTACAGAGGGTGGGGAATGGCAGTAAACTTTGTAAAAGCCAAAAATTCAGGCACAATCGGATGGGCGAGCTGGTGCATTGTCATGATGCAAGAGAAATGACTTGTACATTACAATACACTTTTTGTATAGCCCAAAATTACACAGGAAGTGCCGCAATGGGCAACAGGCCCTGCCTCTTGACTCTAAGAAGACAAGGAAACTCCCAAAAAAAAAACCTTGTAGGGAAAAATGGAAGAAACCTTGGGAAAGGCAATTCAAAGAGACCTCTTTCCAGGTAGGTTGGGCATGCAGTGGGGGTCAATACAATACACAACAGAACAAATCCTCAATACAGTATAAAAATTCTGCTCTGCTTCTAAAATTATTAAAAATATCCAAATCTTGTATGATATCTACTGTTAGTTCCGGAGACTTCATCCATCAAGCTGCCTCCCCCATTTGGCCATTCCTCAGCTGAAACAGTGCTGGGCCAGCCAATCCAATGAAAGGACCCCTCTTTCCCACGATTCCTGCGATCCTCCATCAGGGATGACTTTACCATAGGCAGGCAAAACAACTTGGCAGGTTGGCCATGGCACCAAGTGCCACATTTGAGTACTGAGAAGAGAAACAGAATAGGTGAAGGTTAGTATCCAATTATAACTCACGTTAGTTTTAGTGCTAATAACTAACAGAGATGCAGTATGTACAGTTAATCCGCAGCTCTAGTCAGGATATGCTAAACTGAAATAGTGAGTCTTCAGCTGGGATTTAAAAGCTGAGACTGAAGGGGCATCTCTTATTGTAGCAGGCAGACCACTCCACAGTTTAGGGGCCCTGTAACTAAAAGCTCGACCTCCCCCTTTTTTATTAATCCTTGGAATCATAAGCAGACCAGAATCTTGATCTTAATGTACGTTCTGGTTTAAGTCATGATAAGTTCAGACAAGTAAGCCGGACCTTGGCCATTTAATGCTTTATGTTAAAAGGCAGATTTTTTTTTTTTTTTTGAAATCTGCCCTAAACTTAACCGGGAGCCAGTGTAAGGATTTAAGAACTGGAGTTGTGTTCGTATTTTCTTGTCAGCCCACATCTGCGAAATCGAATTTGCCGAACATGTCTTCAAAACGCCTTAGAACATCCCTGTAGAATGCCCCATTCACCGTCTGTCCTTGTGGATGACAAACTTCACATCAAAGAAGCAAATGAGCATTGACTTGGTGTTGCTGTGAACTTGTCGATCTTTTTTTAGGTCTTTCAAATCGCTCATTTTCACGAACAACCCTTCAGACACAACCAAAGCTTAAATAAGAACTGTGACTTGAAAAACAATTGACGTTATAGAGCGTGATAACAGCTCTCAAGGACAACTTGAACTGCTATCTAGTGGCAATTTTGATATAACCAAACCCCTTCTGGCTGCAGAATAAATGCATTCCATGAACTTTTGGATTACACCTCGTACTTGCTAGCATAAGCTCTGTTGTATTTCTAGTAATAGCTTTTGTAATTAATGACGACCCATGACCCTGTTAAATGTTGATATGAAGTGACAGTTCAGTGCTGCCTTAAAGCATTGTTCCTTATTTACATTAAAATTAAAAGCTTTGCCTGATCTTAGGGTGACGGTGCGCTGTTACTACAATGCCAGCAGTGACAAAGGCTTGGTGCTGAATATCTCGACCAATGCGCCACCACCTCCCGCTATAAACCAAGGAGATCTCACCATTGTCCTTCAAGCCTATCCTGGTATGGCTACTTCATCTTGGAGGACTACTAGTGTGAACTAGGCATACTACTGTAATCCTTTCTCTTTATGGCTAGATGACCTTTACAGTGCCCCCTACCGTAACCAGGACTACCCTATTGTGAAACACCTGAGGGCCCCCATTTACTTGGAGGTGCAAGTCCTGAACAGACGGGACCCCAATATTGAGCTTGTGCTGGAGAACTGCTGGGCCACTGCCCACCCTGATCCAAACTCCTTGCCTCGCTGGAGTATAATTACTGCTGGGTAAGGGCTGGCCGGCCTACCTACCTACCAGCTGGTATTGTGAAAGTGTTTCAGTAGCTGACTTGTACTCTGAATGTTCACAGTTGTCCGTATGGAGAAGATAACTACCCAACAGTGATGCATCCCATGTCCGATTTCACTGGAATTCAGTTTCCAAGCCACTACAAGAGGTTTAATGTAAAGGCCTTTACCTTTGTATCAAATGGAGTTGCCTTGAGTAACATGGTAAGACCAGTAGCCTCCTGCTTGTTTTTGAAGTCCTGGCGTTCTTATACTTGTACGTAGCTGAGACACTGCATCTTTTGATTTCTTGTTGCTTCTGATAATTGGTCATCCTTTTCCTTTCTCTTTCAGATGTACTTCCACTGTAGTGCTTTGATTTGTGATCTTTCTAAACCGGATTCTGCCAAGTGTGCAGGCCACTGCCAAGATCCTACACTTGTTCGCCACAGACGAAGTAACAGTTGTGCATTTAGTCCAGAAATGTTCAATGCTTTTTTTTTTGGTCCATTACTTATTTCCATTTCTCTCTTGTAGGAGAGCCCCACAGTGCTGTTCTTGGTGGAACTATGAGCAGTTTGCCAGGCCCCATTACCAGCATTCAAGACCAACTTTTGTTGCAAAGTAAGTTTTGTCCTAGGATGTGAAATTTAAGGTGCTTTGTATTAACATAAGGCTTTAACTAGATATTCTAGTTTTATCGCTTTGCCATTATCCTTTTGTGTTGAAGGAAAGGTGCCAGGCAGTGTGTTGTCCATCCAGCTGCTCTCATTTCAAAATGTTTGCACCATTTGTAGTAATGGAATGGCAAATGTACTGCATTTTAACAGATGGCTCATAAACCTTAACCCAGTACCAAATGACATGTAACAAATGCATTGTATGGTGCACTGCAAACACTAAAGGTGAATCCTACCAGGATTACAAGCAGACTTGGATGGTAGCACGGTGTATGTGTAAAAATGGAATTACCGGCAATGTATGAAAAGCCTAGGCAATATTTAGAATTCCTGATGTTATTGGAAAAAGTATGAAAAATCCAAATTTTATTATATATGCTTCCCTAGGCATTATATAGAATGACAAATGCTATTTAGGCAAAGAGTCATGAAAAGGCTTTTATTGAAAAGATGTGTATATGAAAAAGAGAAATACAAAAAGTACAGGACTTTCTTGCTGAGGAAAAAATCGGTTTACTTTAGTTTTCCACTAACCTCACATCATAGCGATTCAGCAGCTAATAGTCCGATGGTTCCTTAGTCATCTTGGCCTTTCTGGCATTGCTCACTAACTTCTGGTAAGTAGTTTCGGTTAGGAAAACCTCTCTTGCAGCATTGGCTCTCACGTTAGACAGTTTATCGTAGAATTGTTGCATGTCAACATGCCAGGATTCCTTCTCGGACTCTACACCTTTTGCTCTTCCATTTTCATACAGCACGGTATGAGCTAGAGTCTTTGCTGAACAAATTTAAAGTAAAGTATTTTGTCACTTCTGAACAAAGACTGAAATGCAAATGGGGAATTCTCCGTCTGAGGAGAGCGTCGAAAGTCACAGGCCATTAGAAACGTCATTAGTTGGGAGTATTTTATGCTTTGCCAGTTGGTCTTTTGGCATTGCATAGAATGCCTAGGAAATGTGTGAAATATTAATCATTTCATACTTTGACATCCAATTTTTGCCATTCTATATGGTGCCTGCTTTTCATACATTGCCATGTGTGTGTAATATGGTTGTGATTGCCTGTGATTTAAAATTATTGCCCAGCACTAACATTCACATTATGTGCCAAATTCAATAATGAACTCAAAAGTAGTGTATTTGGTTTGCAAACACTAAACAAATAAGGTGCTTTTTAACAGCAGTATTCCCTTTACATAGTAGCAGGTAAAATTTCTTAAATCTGAACTTTTTAATGTAATCAAATATAAATATAAAACCAAAGCTATTTGCCACTGCCAGGGCATTAACATGTTATCTAGTTTGGACTCTGTGGCTCTGTTATAGAAAGACAAGTTACCGTCAATCTCAACATAACGGGTACCTTCTGAGCAACAGCAAGTTAACATTTCTAAATCGGTTTTCTTTGGTTGAACAGATACCAGCAGAAACATTTATTGGGGAGCAGCATAAACAGTCGTATGTTCAGTAGCAACTCTTTGAGGGCTAATTTTTTTCTAGAAAACTGTTCTGAAAAGCGCATAAAACTGTTGCTGCCTATTGTGCCTGCTGTCGGCGCCTTTTTACAATTTGCTGGGGGCGGCGGCCAGGCTGCAACCCCCCGTCGCGTACCTGTCTCTCAAAGACCGTGAGACGCAATATGGTTTGTACCTCCTGTCATCCGTGGTGGTCCTTCCAGGCGAGTGTTGCCATCGGTGCATCAGCTATACAAGCGTGTTGAGCACCCCAATCAGCTGATGCCAGTACCTCGCTTTAGTTTTTGACCTAAATCTCCAGAGTACTTGCATCAAAATCTGAGCCCAACAAATCGGTCTGATTCAGTGATTTAATGAGTTTTTTGCTTTGAGCATTCATGTTGGTGTCTCCACATGCCATTTTAGAAGCTGTTTGCTATTCATGCACGCGCAGGGAATCGAGGTCAAATCCACAAAGCTAACTTTCCTTCTAGCAAAAGGGTATTGAAAAGCACCAACAAGATGATCACAATCGAGTGCTAGAGACCGAGGCTTTCAAAATAACTGTTAACGTGCAATTCTGTGTGAATTAATGCAATAACACATGCCCAGCCCTTGTATATAACGGGTTGTAATCCAAGTAATTGTAGTAAGTAATCGTATGTAATATAGGCCCCTTAATCTTTTGGAGCATTTAGTTTTCTTCTACAACTCTGAACTCAAACTACAAAAATGACCTTCACTTGAGGGGTTAAAGACAGATAAATGTAAACCTACCTGAATGTTGGTAAGGGGTTCCTGTTCCCATGTATGTGTGGATTTTTCTTTCTTTCCTATCCAAAAGACTTGAGGGGAGTTCCTAATGACCTTTTTAGTTGGCCTTTAGATGGAGGTGCCAGTTAAAGGGAACTGTGACCTACCAGAATAGTCCTTCATCCTTTGCTAATCCAAACTCACTAAGATTAGAAAGTGCCATCTTTGCCATCCCTTTGAACATACTTTAAATACCTTTGTTTCATGAAGCACTTGAAAATGGGGTGTGTGGAACCCCCACTATCTTTGCACAAGGATGAAGGTCCAAGTCTTTAGAGTCCTGGTGCTTTGTGTCTTATGTTTTGAGACATGGATGCTATCCAGTAACCAGAGATGAAGACTGGACTGTCTCTTCGGAGAAGGCTTGGGTGCCACTGGTTTGAGTTTGTTGCTCATGGAGTCCCGAATGAGGCACATTGAGGGAACGTCTGTTACGGCCATGTGGCGTGATTCCCAGAGGGTGATCTGGCTCACAAGCCGCTGGACCAGGCCAAGAGGATGCCCATGATGAATGGTGGGACTGGACTACATGTCTGCGGGGGGCTGAGGGTTGCCAACCAGGATCCCTAGCTGTTCTGTTTTGTGGTGGGTGCGGCGATGTGCTGTACCAGTGCCTGCTCCCTGACCAGACTTTTCAGATGCTTGGCCCCAATTTTTAGATATTTCTAGAGTTCGTGCAATGTGTGATTATTTGGCTGATTTTTCCCACAAGACAAACCCTAATCTGGTTGTTCCAAGGACATCCCCTGTAATGCTCTTCCATTATGAATAAGTGTGCTTTAAAGTGTCTTTTTGGTCATTTCTGCATCATTGCCTCTTGGATTTATTTTTTCCAGGCCTGGAGCGTCCCCATTCTTTGAAGCTGGAGAAGAGAGATTGAATTGTGCAAATGTCCGTACAGTTTGTTGTGACAGATGATGCGGTTTATCTTGTTTCCAGATATCTTCCCTTATTCCTCCCTCCCCAACACCATTAAAATGGCAATAAGACACAATAAAGACCAGATTGCATTTTTAATCTTTTGAATATCTTGTGTACTGAAGTATTTCTGGTGGACATAAATGAGGGCACAGTGGTAGCGCTGCTGCCTCGCCGTTAGCAGACCTGTGGGTTCGCTTCCCAGGTCCTCCCTGCATGGAGTTTGGACTGTGGGAGGAAACCCATGGGGAGAACATGCAGGTTAAGTGCATTGGCAATCCTAAATTGTCCCTAGTGTATGCTTGGTGGGTTGGTGCCCTGTGCTGGCTGGGATTGGCTCCAGCAGTACCCCCATGACCCTGTGTTGGGATATAGCGGGGTTGGAAAATGAAATGCAGAGGTTTGGATTCCTCACTTATCAGTCCATGAGGGGTAGTGGCTTGAAATGGGCACCATTTTTATTGCCAGGGCTGTCTTTTAAATGGCTCTATCAGTGATGCTACAGATACGCTTCCACAGATTTGCCACTTTGGATTTTATTCAAGATGGCTCCATGCTTCATTATGCAAAGGGGCTGGCGGGTCAAAATAGTCACCATACATTTGATGTGGTGTTGTCTTAAAGGGTTCTCAAACCCTTTAATGGTGGTGTCAAACTGTTGCCCCAATGCTTTGTGTGCTCGGGTGGGCTACTTTGTGCATCCTCTGCACTTATTCTACACCCCACACTGTAGCATTAAATGAGTTAACTGCAGTGATGGGCTGCCTTTCAAGCAAAATGCTCAATTAAAAATACTCTTACCAAAGTAGGGGGGTAGTTGCACATCTGGTCTGTCACATCAAATTTATTTAGGTGCTGTTAAGGGGGGGATCGCCAGTCAAAAGGCCTTTAAAATGGGAAACTAGTGACCAGTTTTTGCTGCTAATTAAGAAAAGCGTTTGATCGGGGGTCTCCAACTCCAGTCCTGGAGAGCTACTGTGGCTGCAGGTTTTCATTCTAACCGTTTTTGTATTTAGTGACCAGATTTTACTGCTAATTAACTCTAATTGATGCACATCTCAAGACTCAGCCCCTGAATTTTTTCCTTAATTACCAACCAAGCAATAAGGCATGATAGACACACGTTGTTTGTATTGGTACATCGCACAACTGAAAATAAAAGTGAAGGCCTCAGTAATGTTGATCTGCTCAGGTGCACAAAACATTTTGACAGTCAACAGTTTTGGAAATGCCTGCCATGGCAGAACGAGTGTCATGGAATTAACGGGTTTAATTAGCAATGAGAATTGGCTTCAAATTTAAGAAACTGAATGAAGAAGTTGGTTGGAGTTTGAGGCCCCAACTTAGTTGCTCCTCTGATCTGTCACATCAAATTTGTTTAGGTGCTGTTAAGGGGGGGATCAGCAGTCTGTCTCAAAAGGCCATTAAAATAATGGGAAAATCGGTGACCCGTTTTTGCTGCCAATTAAAAGTTTGATCGGGTGTCTCCAACTCCAGTCCTGAAGAGCTACGGTGGCTGCAAGTTTTTCACAAGTATTCCAACTTGCTTGGCTTTGGCTGGCACCACTAGAGGACGAAGGCCTCTTTCCTGAGCTGTCCTTTACTTCCCAGCACTTGTCATGCTGACATCTGACCCCACACGCACTGTTTTACGCAACACAATGGTGTGGTTGTAAACTGCCTTAAGTTGAACCTTGTTCATTGGCATTGAGAGTTTTTGTGGAAAGCAGGTGTTCTATTTAATAGACTAGGGGGCTTCGCTCGCCAATCAAAAGGCCTGTGCTACACACCAGCCACTTCATGTCTCTGCTGCTCACATTGTGAAGAGGGGGGCTGAACCCCCCTCTTAAACGCTGATACAATGGGAAACTCTTTTTAACCTCCCCTTGATCAGCTTCTGCCACGCCAAGTGATCTGCACTTCAAACATCCAAAAGGCTGCACAGCAGCTGTCCTTTTGGCTCACTGCCTTGTCTCTCTCTTCTGCCCCAGACATCCTCCACTCCTGGGGTGGGGGTCCTGCTCCCGCGGTGCACCCCTATGAAGAGGAAGATTTTTCTATTTTAATTGAGTGACAGAACTGTCCCCTCCGACTACACACGGAGCTCGATTCACTCCTGAAAGAGACTTCTGTTTTGAAGTGTCTGAATAACGTGTCTGTCTCTAAAATCTATCTGCAAGCGTGACAGCGTATGTGGATTTCACTTTCACCAAAACGGCAAATCTTTTAACTCTCATGTATACGCCTCTTCATTGGGAAGAAACACTACTTATCCCTGATGGCAACAAAAATTAGATGATCTACAAGTCTCTGACTTAAAGTTTAAATCCAAACAATATATTCAATCTCTTCCCTGTTCCATTATTTCCCCGAGTAAATTGTTTGCGCCAATGTCATCTTTACTATTTTATTTATTTTTTTTGGATTTGGGATATAGCAAAAAGGAAAATTCCAAACACCGGGTCACAGGGGTCTGCTGGAGCCAATCGCAGTCAGCACAGGGTGCATGGCAGGAACAAACCTGGGCAGGGCACACGCACACACTAGGGACAATGTAGGATCTCCAATGCACCTAACCTGCAGGTCTTTGGACTGGGGGAGGAAACCCACACAGATACGGGGCCAACATGCAAACTCCATGCAGGGAGGACCCGGGAAATGAACCCAAACGGGTCTCCTTACTGCGAGGCAGCAGTGCTACCCACTGTGCTACCATCCTGCCCTCGGGTTTTCCTACTTCCATTATCTCTAACCTGCTCTGCATTTGTATCACGACAACATTTTTGAATTCCTTATGATCTACTTTATCACAGAGACCCTTTCATGTCCTGCAAAACAAAGAGTAGATGACAAAGTCTCGTCTCATCCAAAGATTTGTATTTTTTTATAGAATAGAGAGAAAAGACTGCCTCAGAACAGCTTACTGTTTGTAAAGTTTTGGGAGTCGGAAACAACCCTACAACTTATTTGATCAGTAGAAGTTATTGCTCAGTTACGTCTGTCTGAAAATCACATTGAAGTTTTAAAAAACAAAAGAAAGCTTTCATCATTTTAATTGACATTACCCCTCTCTAATTTAACCAGACTCTCTCTATCTCTCTCTACCCAAATGCAAAGGCTGAGAAATGCGCAGGCATCAATTCCACGGTTTAAGAGTGCGCGCTTCTTTCCATACCCAACAAATAGACTTAACATTCTCCGACCTGTCTGAACCACCTTCAGGAGCGGAGAGAAGCTAAAAATCTATTGTGGCAGGAAGAAGCCCTCGCACATCTTTGGGGTTTTTCTTCCTTCATCCCCAGTGAATTGGTACAGCATCCTGCTCCTAACAACTCTGCCATCAAGCTGGTTTAGTTCATGGTTTTTGGTGCTAACCTATCTGATGGTCCCACCTTGTCCTCTTCAGATACACGTCTTGCTTGTGGAGAAAAGTGAGGTTGATTTACAGTTAGATCCATAAATATTTGGACAGAGACAACTTTTTTCTAATTTCGGTTCTGTACATTACCACAATGAATTTTAAATGAAACAACTCTGATGCAGTTGATGTGCAGACTTTCAGCTTTAATTCAGTGGGTTGAACAAAACGATTGCATAAAAATGTGAAGCAACTAAAGCATTTTTTTAACACAATCCCTTCATTTCAGGGGCTCAAAAGTAATTGACCAATTGACTTAAAGGCTACTTCATGGGCAGGTGTGTTCAAGTCTGTCGTTATCTCTTATCAATTAAGCAGATAAAACGGCTGGAGTTGATTTGAGGTGTGGTGCTTGCATGTGGAAGATTTTGCTGTGAACAGACAACATGCGGTCAAAGGAGCTCTCCATGCAGGTGAAAGAAGGCATCCTTAAGCTGCGAAAACAGAAAAAACCCATCTGAGAAATTACTACAATATTACAAGTGGCAAAATCTACAGTTTGGTACATCCTGAGAGAGAAAGCAAGCACTGGTGAACTCAGCAACTCAAAAAGACCTGGACGTCCACGGAAGACAACAGTGGTGGATGATCACAGAATCATTTCCATGGTGAAGAGAAACCCCTTCACAACAGCCAACCAAGTGAACATCACTCTCCAGGGCTTGGTAGGCGTATCGATATCCAAGTCTACCATAAAGAGAAGACTGCGTGAAAGTAAATCCAGAGGGTGCACTGCAAGGTGCAAGCCACTCATAATCCTCAAGAATAGAAAGACTAGATTGGACTTTGCTAAAGAACATCTAAAAAAGCCAGCACAGTTCTGGAAAAACATTCTTTGGACAGACGAAACCAAAATCAACCTCTACCAGAATGATAAAGGCAAGAAAAAAGTATGGAGAAGGCGTGGAGCAGCTCATTATCCAAAGCATAGCACATCATCTGTAAAACACGGTGGAGTCAGGCAGTGTGATGGCTGCCAGTGGCACTGGGACACTAGTGTTTATTGATGATGTGACACAGGACAGAAGCAGACGAATGAATTCTGAGGTGTTCAGAGACATACTGTCTGCTCAAATCCAGCTAAATGCAGTCAAATTGATTGGGCGGCGGGCGTTTCATGATACAGATGGACAATGACCCAAAACATACAGCCGAAGCAACCCAGGAGTTTATTAAAGCAAAGAAGTGGAAAATTCTTGAATGGCCAAGTCAGTCACCTGATCTTAACCCAACTGAGCGTGCATTTCACTTGTTGAAGACTAAACTTCGGACAGAAAGGCTCACAAATAAACAGCAACTGAAAGTAAAGCCGCTGCAGTAAAGGCCTGGCAGTGCATTAAAAAGGAGGAAACCCAGCATCTGGTGATGTCCAGGAGTTCAAGACTTCAGGCTGGCATTGCCAGCAAAGGGTTTTCAACCAAGAATTAGAAATGAACATTTTATTCCCAGTTATTTAATTTGTCCAATTACTTTTGAGCCCCTGAAATGAAGGGATTGTGTTAAAAAAAAAAATGCTTTAGTTGCCTCACATTTTTATGCAATCGTTTTGTTCAACCCACTGAATTAAAGCTGAAAGTCTGCACTTCAACTGCATCGGAGTTGTTTCATTTAAAATTCATTGTGGTAATGTACAGAACCAAAATTAGAAAAAAGTTGTCTCTGTCCAAATATTTATGGACCTAACTAAGTCCTCTGCATAGAAAATAAAAGAAATGTTTAAGCTGTTGCACCTCTCAAAGTATTACAAACACGCCAACCATTTGTGAGTGACACGTTTTACATAATGCAATTGAGAATGGTGCCAGTGTTGTCCTAGGCCGGGTTTATACTTCACACGACGTGACGCTACTGCTAGGCAAGCGTTGTACGGTTTATACCAGCGTGTGTACTTTATGTGAATCTGGAAGATTCCACGAGGTGGCAGTGTGAGAGATCATCATGGTAAGAAAACTTCGTTGTGCTGTGAATTGCCTGAAACGTCCATTAAATTCCCATGGCACCTTACCGCAATATCTCTGAAAAGGATGTTTAATGATTAAATCCGTCAATCCAGGGATGTGCCCATTCCAACAAGCATTGGGCACGAGGCAGAAACAATCCCTGGACGGGGCATCAGGTCATCGCAAGGTGAATACAAGCACTTACGTACCCTGGCGTCATTTTAGCATCTCCAAATCCCCAAACCACGTTTTTGGATGGAAACCGGAGCCCACAGTTAGAAACCCACCAGGAAAAAATGCGAAGTCCAGGCAGGGAAACACCAGGGACACGACTCCCAGTGCGGCAGCAGCGCACCGCTCTGCCACCGAGCCACACCCATATGTGTAATTATTAACAGTATTTAAACAAAGTTAATGAATTATCTGTAAAATGTAACATACATTCTTTAATGCATTTCATCATGAAAGTGATATCAAGTATTAGTCTAAGGATTCTAAAGGTGCAGAGAGTTGGAATATCACACATTTAATGTGTTCGATGTGGCGATTGGTTCTGTCGCGCCAGAAGCTCGTAGCGACTAATAACTGGGTTGGTTTTAAGATGACATTTACGACGGACTTCTTTAATGATAAATTAAACTACGAGATTAAAGCCGAAACATCCACTTTAATCACACAATACACCTTTTCATTATCTCCTTTTTTTTTTTTTCTCTGTGGCTCAAATACGCCGCCATATCATCCTGATACTGTTGTGAGGGTGCCAAAAAATAAAAAAAAAGACGGCACAGAAGACGGTATGTGAGACCTTTAAAATGAATCGTGTCATTACGATGGGGAATATGCGACGCTTGAATATAAAAGCAACATGAATACATTTGTATGTCGGCATTTTGCTTCGCCACGTCGAACCATTCATCAAACATCGAAGCGCACCCATCGATCCCGGGGGATCCTCAAAGCGGCTGGAGTAGCAAGAAATTCAGGGTTTGAATGTGGAGAGTTATGACGATATTCCAGAAGAAGATGACATGACTGTATTTGGATAAATGTATATTGTTGAGCATGAATAAATATAAGATATCCTCTGAAAATGAGCCCCAGTGCATCTTTTGGAGCAAAAATTAATATAAGACCTGGTTTTTATTTTTTTAACACAGTATTTATTAATAGCGCCTGATGACCCCGACTCTCTTGATTGGTTATAACTCATTCACTACAGCTTTATTATTGGTAAAGATCAAGAAACAAAAAGTGAATGATAATGAATGAAATGAAATTAACAAACTCTTTAAATTGTATATCCACTTAACTAAACCCGGGGGTTGGCGAGCAGGGGGCCGAGCCCCCTAGTTGTTTATTGTTGCTTTGTAACGTAGAATCCAAGTACTCAGCTGTGAGTGAATAAAAATCCAATTGATTGAACTTGTCCTGTCTTCCTCTGGTTTTTTTCATCCACAATTCTTACAGCGTTTGACACCCAGGGGTCCCCCTCCACTATCCAAAACTTCTCCAAATGGGGATCCAAGTTCAGAACAATTTTATTGCACATAAAACAGTGAATCATATAAAAACTCTGAACCCCATCCATAATGCACTCTTACACCCGAGTGCCCCACCGACACATTTACATGAAACGATTTACATTGTTAACGCCTGCTTCAAACGGCGTATTGTTTCATTATGCACATCCTCAGCTGTCTCATTATGTCCACATATGGACATCTACGTATTGTTGGAGACGTCACGGTCACTGTCATCCAGTGGTATGAGGTTTGTTAGCGTCTGACCTACTGAGTCATTATAATCAATGTTTGGAGTTTGTCAGAATTGGTGGGTTTGTGTTTGTCCGCCCGCACAAGTTCTCAATGGAGTGCTTCCTGGCCATGGACCCCAAATGTCGATGTTTTGTTCTCAGAGTTGTTTAGTTCTCACTTTGGCCTTATGGCCCGGTGCTCCATCATGCTGGATTGTTCATCGTTGGTCACCAAACTGTTCTTGGATGGTTGGGAGAAGTTGCTCTCGCAGGATGTTTTGGTCCCATTCTTTATTCCTGGCTGTGTTCTTAGGCCAAATTGTGAGTGAGCCCACTGCCTTGGCTGACATGAAATGGTCTCAGGACGCTTTACTGTTGGCGTGACACAGGACTGATGGTAGCGCCGCTCACCTTTTCCTCCTCGGATGCCCCAAACAATTGGAGAAGAGGGTTCATCAGAGAGGGCAGCATGGTGGCGCAGTGGGTTGTGCTGCTGCCTCACAGTTAGGAGACCCGTCTGGGTTCGCTTCCCGGGTCCTCCCTGCGTGGAGTTTGCATGTTCTCCCCGTGTCTGCGTGGGTTTCCTCCCACAGTCCAAAGACATGCAGGTCAGGTGCATTGGAGATCCTAAATTGTCCCTAGTGTGTGCTTGGTGTGTGTGTATGTGCATGCCCTGCGGTGGGTTGGCACCATGCCCGGGGTTTGTTTCCTTCCATGTACCCTGTGTTGACTGGCATTGGCACCAGCATATCCCCGTGGCCCTGTAGTTAGGATATAGAGTGTTGGATAATGGATGGATGGATTCATCAGAGAAAATGACTTGACCTCAGCAGTCCAATCCCAGAATATCAGTCTGTCCCTGATGTTTTTTTTTTTTTTGGAGAGAAGTGGCTCCTTTTTCTTGCTATGGTATACTGAAGTATGTGGTCAGTCCTCAAGAGGCGGTGGACAAACAAAAACCCACTAATTCTGGGAAACTCCAAGCATTGATTCTGCAAGAATGGGCTGCCATCAGTCAGGATTTGACCCAGAAGTTGATGGACAGACAGCATGTCAGGGCGAATTGAAAAAGAAAGAAGGGCCAACACTGCAAATATGGACTCTGCTCATAAACTTCATGTCATTGTCAATAAAAGCCTTTGAAACTTCTGAACTGCTTGTAATTCTACTTCAGTATCCCATAGAAACATCTGACACAAAGATCTAAAAATACGGAAGCAGAAGACTTTCTGAAAACCAACACTTGGGTCCTTCTCAGAACTTTTGGCCGAGACTGTATCTTAACAGATCTGAGAGTAAGGCAGGGCCCAACCTTTCTGTGAGGCTGCAGTCCATCCCGTACAAAGACTACTAAGAGTCACAAATTAAGGGTGGGTTGGAGTGGAGTTCCAGGAGACCAGGTCTAGTACAGCTGGACCACCCTGCCTCCTGTGATGTGTTCATACAAAAAAAAAAAAAACACACACACGCACAATGAAATTTGGGGTCCATGGCCAGGAAACTCCCCATTGAGAACTTGTGGTCAATCCTCAAGAGGCGGGGGGACAAACACAAACCCACCAGTTCTAACAAACTCCAAGCATTGATGATGCAAGAATGGGCTGCCATCAGTCAGGATTTGGCCCAGAGGTTGATGGACAGACAGCACGCCAGGGTGAATTGCAGAGGCCTTGAAAGAGAAAGGAGGGCCAACACAGCAAATATGGACTCTGCTCATAAACTTCATGTCATTGTCAATAAAAGAATTTGAAACTTCTGAACTGCTTGTAATTCTACTTCAGTATCGCATAGAAACATCTGACACAAAGATCTAAAAACACGGAAGCAGCAGACTTTATGAAAATCAACACTTGGGTCCTTCTCTAAACGTTCGGCCACGACTGTAGATGTGTGTCTGAGTGGACCCTAAGATAAGCAGTTGCTCTGTCCAGTGTTGCTTCTCTCTTTATGCCCATTTGTGGCTGAGACGGGCACCTGTGTTGAGAATTTTGACCGAGGATCAATGCGCTCGCTGCATTATTAGTTGTTGTGCTCTTAGCTATGAAAAGCCCAGGCCTGAAACAACTTTTCAAAAGACACCATTTATTCTGTTAGAGAGGCCTCTGGCCTGCCCGTCCTTCTTACTTGCCTTGTTTTGAGTTTCTGTGAGACGAGGTCATCATGTGCTCTCGGAGGAAGCAAGCGGGCAAACTCTTGTTTTGAAAAATGCAGGAGCCGAGCTCTTTTTTTTACTGATAGAAGACCAAACAAACTGCCTGTGTGAGTAAAAGGACAAGCTCTTCAGCTAACGTATAAAACATATAAGCGATTAAATGGCATTTAGAAGCATCAGAGCTCATCAATACAAGTCAAGTCAATTTGGGGAGCCTGCACTGGTACAGCGCGTTGCTGCACCCACCACACGACAAAACAACTCGGGATCCCGATTTGCAATCCCCCAGGCAGACACGCGGTCCAGTGCCACCCTCCGGAAATGACCCTCTATCTGCTGCAGCCAGGTGTTACGTGGGTGACCCCTTGCCCTGGTCCAGCCACTCAGGTCCTCAACAATGAGGGTCCCGCGTGCCTGATCACCCTCGGGTAATCGTGCCACATGGCTGTAGTGCCGTAACTGATGTCCCCTCACAATGCAGGTCATGTGCCGCATTCGGGACTCCGTGAGCAACACAAAGTCAAACCAGCGGTACCCAAGGAGGGGTCCTTTCATCGGATTGGCTGGCCCAGCACTGTTTCAGCCGTGAAATGGCCAAATGGGGGAGGCAGCTTGATGGATGAGGTCTCCAGGATTATAAACAAATCCAAATCATATTATGTGATGTCATCCATTGTTAAATTCTGCTACGTACTTCATACATTTTTAATTTTTTATACTGTATTGAGGACTTGTTCCGTTCTGTGTACTGTACTGTGTTGTATTGACCCCCCCTTCTTTTTGACACCCACTGCACGCCCAACCTACCTGGAAAGGGGGTCTCTCTTTGAACTGCCTTTCCCGAGGTTTCTTCCATTTTTTCCCTACTGTGTTTTTTTTTTGGGAGTTGTTCCTCATCTTCTTAGAGAGTCAAGGCTGGGGGGTTGTCAAGAGGCAGGGCCTGTTATAATCCATTGCGGCACTCCTTGTGTGATTTTGGGCTATACAAAAATAAATTGTATTGTATTGTATTGTATTTACCGGAGAGACACACATGAAGGAGTCCAGTCTTCATCTCAGGTCACTGGATTGTGTCCATGTTTCTTAACCATATAGCAAGACAGGAAGCCCCAGGACACTAAAGACTTGGACCTTTGTCGTTTTGCATAGATATCGGGGGCACCACACACCCCTTTCCAGCAATCTCATGACCCCCCATGCTCTCTCAATCCGTCTACTGACTTCATAGGAAGAGTCACCAGAGTCGCATGAATGGCACTGCCAAGGTAAGTAAACCTCTCGACGAGGTCGACACTCTCTCCACAGGCAGACATACTGCTGATCGCCGTGCCCAAGAGGTCATTAAAGGCCTGGCTCTCGGTTTTTATCAGGACCCTCGCAAGCCCAGACCCTCAGACTCCTCACTCAGACTCTCGAGAGTCCCGATCAGAGATCAGTTGACTCCGCGAAGATCACAGCATCGTCAGCAAAGTCAAGATCAGTGAATCTTTCTTCACCAGCAGATGCCCCACAGCCGCTGGACCCCACGACCTTGCCCACCACCCAAGTCCATACAAGCATTGAACAGAATAGGAGCAGAACACACCGCTGGTGAACCCCAGAATCAACTGGGAAAAACACAGAGGTCCTGCCTCCACTCTGCACAGCACTCACAGTACCAGTACAATGATATCCAGCAACCTTGAGGGGATCCCATGAACCCTCAGGATGTCCCACAGGGCAGCTCGATCAACTGAGTCAATCATCAATGCCTTAGGCAACAAAATTAAAACACAATGTATTATGATGTTAGTTAGTTTGAACACTACGGGGGCTTAAGAGTTGATTACTGAAAGTTGGGGGACTTTTTCCTGAACATGTGCCGTGATGTAAGCAGTAGCCTGGCCTCTTGTCAGACCACCGGGCAGCTGACCAGAAAGCAGGAGACACAGCTGCAGGTGGCAGAGTTAAAGATGCTAAGATTTACGTTGGGTGTGACGAAGATGAACAGGATTAGAAACGAGAACATTAGAGGGTCAGCTCAAGTTGGACGGTTGGGAGACAAAGTCAGAGAGGTGAGATTGCGTTGGTTTGGACATGTGCAGAGGAGAGATGATGGGGATATCGGGAGAAGGGTGCTAAGGATAGAGCTGCCATGTAAGAGGAGAAGAGGAAGGCCTAAGAGAAGGTTTATGGATGTGGTGAGGGAGGACATGCAGGTGATGGGTGTGACAGAGCGAGATGACGAGGACAGGAAGATATGGAAACAGTTGAGCCGCTGTGTCAACCCCTAATGGGAGCAGCCGAAAGAAGACGACCAAACATATGAACTAGCATATCCCACAGCAAATAAACTTATGTCACTTCGACGATTCCACACTTCAATAATTGATCTGTTCCTTGCAGATCGCACCAGTATAAACCTTAAACTGCAGCATGACGTGCATAACTGGTCAAAATTAGTGATGTTTCATAGTCAGGACAGGGGTTTGGAGATTGTAGTGATCCAGCGCGTTGCAGCACCCACCACACCTCAAGGCTCGCACAGAAATCAATACTAGACCAGGGGCCTCATGTATAATGGCGTGCGTAGAACTCACACTTTAACATGACGTAAGCACAAAAGCCGAAATGTGCTTACGCACAGAAAAATCCAGATGCAGGAATCTGTGTGTTCGCCAACTTCCGTGTTCTCTCGCTACATAAATCCCGTACAGCGTGAAAAGTAACTCTCGTGCACGCGCCTGCTGTCCCGCCCCGTCTCCTCCCAGAATTACGCCTCTTTGAATATGCAAATCAATATAAATCGCCCTTAAGCTCAGCCTTCTGTGAAAAGACAATGGGAAAAGCAAGAGGGAAAATGGAAGAATTTCAGCGAATACCAAGTGGAGGCAAAGGAAAAAACGTACTATTGGTTGGTTTAAACAGTGGAATAAACAACAAAAGGAAGTTGATTGAGTGACATAGGGTGTCGGAGAAACTCGAAAGCTCAAGTTCACAAAGTCGCACAGTGCCGAAATAAAAAAGAAGCTGTCAGATATCAAAGTCGCCATGAAAAGGGGAGTTGTAGCCCACCGTCTGAGTGTTGTATGAAAGCTTATTAGGGTACAGAGAAAAAAAAAGGCAACACAGTGGGGAAAAAGCACGAAATGTCAACTTTAATCTCGAAATTTCCACTTTTATCACGTAGTTTATTTTGTTATTAAAGTAGAACATCATAAACGTCATCTTAAAATCGTTTAATTTACTAGTTTCTCAAATCACATCATAAGTAAAGTAGCACATTAAATGCTTTGTTTTGTATTTGATCTTCTTTGTGCTCCGTGTGTGTGAATCACTACGTGCTTCTTAAACCGGCTTTCTCTTCCTCTGACAGGACACAGAATCCATTACATTCGTGATATGACAGCTCTCTGAATAACTAAAATACTGAGATGTATACGTGATATCATTTTCATGATGATGGGAGTTTAAGCACGTTATTAAACATGGGAACACGGCGGCGCAGTGATTGTGCGCGACCTTCAATGAAATAATTTATTGCAGCAGTACTCAGGGGCGGCTCTAGGCTCGTGGCGACCCTGGGCAGAGAAAGAATCGGTGGCCCCTTCGCCCGCCAATGTCAGTATGGTATCTTATGCACGGCGGATGGCCACGTCCGTTGCTGACACTGCACAGCCGCCTCGTGCTCATGACACAAGCGTTTAACTTTTGCCAAAATTTGCCGCTGTGTTTTTAGCTGTGTCGTTATTTTCTCTTTCTGTTTTATATTCAATATATATTGATTTGGCGGCCCTGTGCAGGTGCCTAAGGCCGCCCCTGCAGTACTGTCTCTTTCAAACGTACTAACCTCCAATTCCTGTCCTTCCTTTTCTTTCTCCAAGTAACCGATCGCCACACAATCAGCTCTGTAATGGACGTTAAGCCATCTGTAAGCTTATAACGCCGATTCTTCAAAACATTTTAGGAACATTGAAATATGTTCCTAGTACATTTTTAATTATTCTATCCTTCACGCCAGTCCCAGTGAAACATACAGTGCGAGGCAGGAACAATTGTGAGCGGAGCGCCAGATCTTTGCTAGCGTACCAACACCATGTCCTTTAATTATTAACAATATAGATTATTTAAATGAAGTTAAAGTTTTATCTGTATAATATGATAAACATAATTTACTGCATTTCATCTTAAAAATGATATCGTCATCATATGTAAATACGCGCTTTATAAAGTGGCTCAGATTGTGTAATATTATAACTGTAGTGCAAGTTTACAGTGAGGTGATTGTACTAATAATTACTAACAGATCTACAAGGAGCACTTGATGGACTGACGGAGTGCGTTTAGAGCTCTTGGGATGAAACTGTTTCTGAATCGCGAGGTCCGTACAGGAAAGGTTTGAAGCGTTTGTCATATGAGAGCAGTTCAAATAGGAAGCATGGCTGAGGCAGCGTGTGCTTGATGCTGTATACCGATAATTCTCTTTCCGATCAGCTGCTCCGAGTGGTGCTGTGAGAGTAATATGGAAAAAGATGATCCGATGTGGCAACCCCTAACGGGAGCAGCTGAAAGAAGAAGAAAAAGAAAGTGCAGTGAGAGTAACAACGCTAAAGCAGTTATGGTATTTAGAATAGTTTGGCCATTCCGTGGACCATTATATTGTTACAGGTTAATTACAATCAAATGCATTAAACTAATAAAACAATATGCGGTTAATTTCAGTGTATTTATAAAGAAAGGATAACCACACAGGAACAGTAGCACTGCTTTGACGCTGGGTACCGCCAGTCCGTAAAACCAAGTGGAGAACTTGTGTACGACAGGGTATGATGTATCGTGGAAATGTGCGTGGCTTTACACCAAGTTTAGGTTTTATACATCGCGATTTGAACGTGGAAACGTTCTTACGCAACATTTCTGTGCGTACACACAGTTTATACATGAGGCCCCAGGCCTTTTTCTACGGATCACTGTAAGGTCCTAATTCTATTCACTTAAAAAACATTACTCGTCTTTACGAAGTCTCCGCCCGCGCCTTTCTGCGATTCTTTCCCAGGTGACAGTTGCGCGCGCAATGCTCATTTCTTTTACGGTGTGGAGATCAGAATATGAACGAAGAATCCCCGATGTGCCGTAATACATTTTTGTCTTGGTGGCGTTGGTCTCAGGCGTATAGCAGGTATCCTCCCTAGTACAGATGATTAACCTGTGATGTCCCAACTTCAACTCTGATTATTGCAAATGTACGGGTCTGTTCGTTACATGCTATCTCTCTAATTTAATGGGCCAATAAGGAATAAGAAATCAGTTGATACAAATTTTTATTACATTCCTGTGTTTACTAATAATATATAAAGTACACACCTTCTCTTTATCTCCTGAAAATAAAGGAGGGACCAAAACAGATAGATTGGTCATCAATTTTGCCCCCCCCCCCCCAACTGAATGTTACAGTAAGAGATAACAAATACGTTGGCACATGTTTTAAATCATCCATGCCTACTGAATTGGATAGCACACTTGTTGCAAGCTGAACGCTATTCCTCTTTTTAAGGCACACTCGATCACAATATCTGACATCGAGGTACCAGGAAACCCGAGAAGAAGAAGAAGAAGAAGAAGAAGAAGAAGAAGAAGAAGAAGAAGAAGCTGTCGGTCTGCAATTCTGTTCATCCAAGTGCTGCGTTGCAGGGAGCACCTGGGCCAGCAGGCTGACGAAGGATTTCCAAACTTGTACCTTTAACAATGCAGTCGCGAATCACGATGAGGCTCACAACGAAGTTAAAATGGGCGGCGGAAAAGAGCGCACTGCCGAGGTGCAACGTAGTGCTGACGTACGAGGCGCTGATTGGCCGCCTTATATATTGGCGGCCGCGGGCAGATCGTTACAGACTTGTAGGCTGACAATGGGGTAGGTGTCGCGGGGAGCGGCGGCGGGATTTGCGGCGCTCCTCATACTTAACGTGAATTTTCTTGTCTCTTCTTCCACAGGAGGCGGCTTCTTTGCGTGTTAACAACGCTGCTGGCGTTGTTCGGATGTCATGCGGAGGAAGGTAAACGCCAGTTTTTGCTCATAAGCTTGAATTCTCTTCGTGGGTTGTGTTCCTCCGGAGACGATGTCTCGGTTTTGTCTGCTTATTTTTATTGGCTGTTAAAACGCGACATTTGTATTTCCTAGTTGGTCATTCTCCACATTAAGCTTAGCCTTTCACCAGGTTATTTGGGGCGGTCAAAACCCTAATCCTAGAGTACTGTAGTGCCTTCTCCCAAAATTGAAATCGGGTGGTGACTGCTACTGAGGCGGTCTCTTCCCCCAACACCAATTCTGTCGTTCAGCCCTTTAATTGACAGTTTAATTCTAAAAAGCAATTGAGTGAGCTGTTGTGAATTGGGAGGTGGGTAGTAGCCAGCTGACTATATTGACTCAATTTCTGTGGGAGGAAAACTTTAGTGTTGGGCCTTTAATATCCTACTATGAGACTTATGACATCTGGACAATACTTTGAGTTCTGATTGGACAATATTTCAAATGTTGCCAGTATGGTGCATTTTCTGTTCATTGCAAACATTGGGTTTGGATTGCATTTTGCACCTGGCAAAGGTAGCAGCTTCTGCATTTTTAAGTGTGGCTTGGTTTGAGAGCTTTCTATTCTCCTTCTCCAAGGTAACAACCATTCAAAAGGTTTTTGTATCTGTGGGGGGTTTTACTTTAATATAGGTAATGTTATCTGCTCCTCCAATTCCATGACCCTGGAGATGCCACCAGATGCTGTGTTGGACTCTGACCGGCAAGTCTATGTAATTGGTGAGGTCTATACACTCAGTACTAAAACAACTCCATACATTTCATACAATGGTTCCTCTAAACTGGGCATCCTAATTGCAGATTTGAATACCGAAAGCAGCCTTTTATTAGATGATGCAGCTCTGAAAGAATGCAAGTACACTCAGCAGCTGACCCCAGTATACTTGCTGAAGGCAGGCTTTGACTCGTGTGGGGTTCAGTATAAAGTAAGTGCTACATTCAGTCCTATTTGAGTTATGTAAGAGTTTTGAAAATTTAAGTTGCAGCTCTATTATCCCTCAATGCATTTGGCTATCACTATTCTTTATACAAAATTGAGAAAGTACAATTGCTCCCAGGGTACAAGGAAGATTGCATGTTTAGACATGTTCTGCTCAAAAATTACAATAACCACAAAGCAGTCAACCACTAAGTGGGATCACTGGTGGGGTGGGGCAAAGAAACCACCACACGCAACCTAGGCCCTGTTCCTTGCTTTCTGTTCCAGTAGCCAATTTTTAATGAAGAGGTGCCTGTCTTCCACAGGGTGGTGCTTATATCCTAAATGTGCAGGTGGACTACTACTCCAGCAGTCTCTCACGGGCCGTCTCCCGCAACTTCAAAGTTAACTGCTCACAGCCTCAAGCTGATAATCCACTGCAGACTGCATTTATTTCAGGGGTAACAAATTGTACACCGGATTTTATGGAGGTAAGGTGTGTTATTTTAAAGTGGTTTTGTTTGTGTGATTTGTATCCTGAACTTTCAATCTATTATAGGCCCAAACAGTCCAGTTAATACCAAGCTTTGACAGTGTGGTATGTATTCTCTGGCTATAGTCTCGAGTCTCTGAATGCTAGTAAACATGTCTGACCTCCCTCCTCCATCTTTATTAGGGAGATGGCACATGGCATGTTCAAGTTAAAGGTCCCAAAGGTTTTATAATGAGCCTGAATGCTGCGCAGTCCAATGGCTATACATTTTACAGTAAAGACTCCTTTGTGGTGGCAAGGGTCCGCTTTAATGCAAAAGGAATTCAGAAGCTGGCGGTAAGTGGCTTTGAGACAGTGGTGGTGGAGTTTAGTTGGAGAAGGCACCAAACTAGTGTTTGGTGCAAATGTAGATGAGTAATGTCTGGCAAGACTTGTCGTCCTTGTCACCACCCTCTTGCTGTTTATCTGAAATTTTCTTCCCTTTCTCCCTTAGAGTGTACCAGGAGGCCAGACTCTGTACTTGGCAGATTTTTCCCTGGAGTACTTGTATCCAGATGGAAAGATTACAATAAGCTTTCTGCTAGTCTGTGTGCCTAGTAAGTGAACTTTTTCACTCTGGGCCAGAACTCCAACTGGGTTTGTCATAGCAGCCAATATTCTAGAAAACCATTCCTAAATTCCTGTATTGTGAAAGATATTGGCATTCTGGTAGACCCTCTTGCATAGTAGCAACTGTGTTGGGGCTGCTAGGTGGTTTAGCTTGTATACAATTTACCACTTTGGCTTTACGGTACTTGATAGGGCACCTCAAGTCTTGGTTCTTTCACTACTGCAGAATGGAAAATTCCAAGGTGTTTTGACTTGGCACTGTTCTTCTGCAAATGCAGGGGTTGTTTGTACCTAGTTTTACTTTTGAGTAAGCTTTTTGGCTAACATTAACCAGAGCTTAAATGCACAACGTCTACTGACCTTCTAGGAGCAGTAACCTGTGGCCGATCGGGAATGAACATAATCCTTCCCACACAGAACTTAAAATTCCAAAAACTGAAAATCGGCAGTGAAGTATACACTTCCCGCCCTGCACCTACTGCCATCGCCCTTGTAGTAGTGTCCACCTTTGTGAGAATAGCTGTACCATTTACCCATCCTTTGATGTCGAACAAGGTAACTTTTTTGGTTTTATAAGACTGTTTGGCTGAGTATAACCACCCAGCAGACAAAAATCCAAATCCCAAATTTAATGATGCTTTGCTCTTTATCTAGCATTGTCCTGGTGGAATAATGTGGGTTTTGCCAACCACCTCGATTACACTCTCTTACAAAAGTATAAAGGTGGATATGATGATCAACCCAACCTGTCCCTGTCAGCGCAAAGGTCAAACCGTAGGTAAGCTGGGCCATCCTAGCTAGGCAACTATAATCTAGAACTATCTGGGCCTTTGGGGTGGGTTAAATGTGTTTTGGGGATGAAGGCTGCAGAGTGAAATAGCAACTGGTAGGTGTAGCATCCTTAAGCATTAACACCGATTGCCATTGAGCAGTTTTCTCCTGTATTTAACATATACAGTATCCCTCTGCCAGAATGGATTGATGTCCTTTGAAGTGAATAGTAATTCCACACAGCCAGCCTTGAACTTGACTTCTGCACAGTTGCTGGATCCT
>JANRMT010062861.1:7798702-7820312 GCA_026402145.1 Polypterus bichir lapradei | reverse complement strand
ATCTATCTATCTATCTATCTATCTATCTATCTATCTATCTATCTATCGATAAAGTTAAAATCAGTCCTAGTAATCTGATTAATATGTGATTTAAAGTTTAGTCAGAGTCCGTGATTACAACTATATTCTTTACTTCTGCCTTGTGTTTTAATGCTAAGCGACGAGTCCATTACGACTCATAAGAAGTACGTTCAATTTTTAGACCTCTAATTGTGCATTCAAATCATTTTTACTTACTGCATGTAATACTTTGCATTTACTGACATTAAATTTCATTTACCATAAATTTTCCCAAGCCTGCATGCTGTCCAAGTCCGTTTCTAATGATTTAATGGATTCTAGATTTTCTGCCAATACACCTAGCTTGGTATTATCTGCAAACTTCACCAGCTTGTTGATTGTGCTCCTATCCAAATCATTTACATATATATTAAAATAGCAGCGACCCCTGAGGGAGCACCATTCTACACATCAACCAACTCTGATAAGGTTCCTCGCCCCACCACCCTCTGCTTCTTATGTTTTAGCCTATCCTGCACCCATCTACACAATACTCTGAATTCTGCTTCTTTAAGTTTAATGCTCAGTCTCTTATGTGGCACCTCATCAAATGTCTTCAGATTATCAAATTAATTAACATCATATCTGTCACTGTAATCCCATCCTTTTGTTGCTTCCTCATAGAACTCCAACATATTAGTAAAACATGACCTCTGTTTTCTGAACTCATGCTGACTGCTCAGTAAAACTCCTGTTCTTGCCACGTGTTGCTCAATCTTTTCCTTAATAATTCCTTCCATTCATTTACCTATAATGCACATTAAGCTTTCTCGTCTTTAGTTACTTAGGATCTGCACAATTATACTTTTTATATAATATGATAATATTTTCTACTTTCCATTCCTTGGGAATTTCCCCAGTGCACATTGACCTTATAAAATTATGTGTCAAGGGTTTATATCTGCACTTACTAACCTCCTCAAGCACTTGAGTATAAATGCTATCTGGTCCTTGTGAGTTGTTCAGTTTTTGCGTATTTAATCTGAGCAGTACTGTATCATCTACAATTTACAAATCCCTCAGTACCTCCTTAGTAGTTCCTGTTATTACTGGGATTTATCCACTTATTAACATGTGAAAACTTCAGAAAAATGCATGCTGAGGGCATTTGCTACTTCACTGCCTGTGTATTTTAATTCCCTGTTCTCTCCTTCCAGTTTATGCACAAGTCACTTTGTCTATCATGTCAAGAGAAGAGTTATCCCATTGATCTGTGGATCTTGCATTTAATGGGTCTCTGTGTAGTTGTATTAGTTAAAGTATTGGCGTATTACCTATTTAAATACTGTGTTGCATGCTTTTTGTTGATTTGTACACACTCTTATCTTATTAATCTATGCATACACTGTAAGCCCTGCACTTTGTTATTTCATCTCTATGTGTACTTTTATATGGTCGAGGTAACAATAAAGGTTACTTTGAATTTGACTTAATGTTATATTTACAAATCACAGAGCATGTAACATTAGATTTATCAAAAGTTAAATCTATTTAGTCATGTATTAGATCTTTCTCTAGGGGGCAGCAGTTAACCAGTAATTTTGGTTCATGTAAATGAAAGTTATTGGTAGAATATACAGTCTACTTTTTGGAATGGCTTTTTAATCAGAATCTAAAACTTGCATTCTTAGTAATTACTCATGAGTTGGGTGGCACGGTGGCACATTGGAAGTGTTGCTGCCACACAGTAGGAAGACCAGGGTTCACATCCCAGGTGCTCTCTGCATTGGGTTTGCATGTTCTCCCCATGTCAACAACCAGTTGCTACCACTGTTTTGTCCCAAACATTATTATGCCCTGAAATGGGGGTTACCCATTGTTGTCATTTTTACAGGGTGTGACCAAAATATATTCAAATCCCCTAAAATGAAAGTCTGTAATGTGCACATCTGACTTGTTTGATTTGTAATTTTAAACTATAGAGAAGAGGGGTATGTCAAGGAAAAAATGTGCCTTTGTCTCCAACATTATGGAGGGCTCTGTATATTCTGCCTTTAAAAGCTGTGAGAAATATTTTTATTTTAAAAGTTTTCAATTTGAATGATGTAGTTTAGAAGCTTCCAAAAATCAAAACATTGAATGTGCATTTCAAAGATACAAGTCAGCGCATGATGCTGGCATCCGTTTTCCTGATTTTCACATATTGTATCGGGTATTTGATTAGGTTACATTAGATAAACTTTATTAAAAAAATAAAGTGAGATACATACGTACAGCAGCAGAAACATAAAAACACAGATACAGACTCGCAGGACATGTAATATAGCCAATCAATCTATAAATAAATAACTAAGTATACATTGTGCAGAAATTTCAAAATGAAGTTAAAGTACACCTTATAAGGAGAACCTGGGAGTTGTAACAGACTTGACACTATCAACACCGAGACAGTGTTCAGAAGCCATTAATAAGGCTAACAGAATGTCAGGTTATATAGCGCCTTGTTGTGTGGAGTACAAGTCCAAGGAGGTGATGCTGAAGTTTTATAACAGCCTGGTGAGGCCTTATCTGGGGTACTGTGTGCAATTGTGGTGTCCAGGTTACAAAAAGAGCATAGCAGCACTGGAAAAAGTCAAGAGAAGAGCAACAAGGCTGACGAGAGATGAGCCTTTACAGTTTAAGCAAAATGAGTTGAAGAGCAGACTTGACTGAAGTGTTTTAAATAATGAAGGGAATCTGTCCAGTGGGTCAAGACTGCAATTTTAAAATGAGTTAATCAAAAACATGGAAACACAGTTGGAAACTTATTAAGGATAAATTTAACACAAACTTTATGAAGTTAATCTTCACACAGAGAACCACAGACACATGGGATAAGTGAAAAAAGTGTTGTGGATAGTACGACTTTAGGGACTTTCAAAACTTGACTTGAAGTTATTTTGGAAGAATTAAGTGGATAGCACTGGCAAGCTTTATTGGGCTGAATGGCCTGTTCTCAGCCAGAGGGTAGACTTTCAAGCTATCCCTTAGCTTCTAGTATTAGAGTATTTGTGCAGCCCTTTAAAAGGCAGCTGTCTTGGTGTGGAGCGCCACATCCGTGAATTCCAACATGAGTTTAACTCTTGTCCTTTGCTAAGGTTTTCTGAAGTGTACCCCTTTCCGGGGAAAATGGCCCAAAGGTGGACTGACATATCCGCGAATCCTGGCATGAGTGGCCCATGAGATAAGCAGCATCTGGCCCCTGCTAAGGTGTTCATCTCTATGAGAATAAAGTGCAGTGTGTTGGGTTAAGTACACTGTTTTGTCTGATTAGAGTTATTGAAGTCTAAGGATTCCAGAGGTAAGTACAGCAGGGTGTACATGTAAACCATGGCTAATTATTTACAGGTAGGCATTTCCAGTATTAACCTGATCACCAATATTAAAATAACCTAGGAGGTTAAAGTGTCTTTCATTAACACTTTTTCACAATAAAACAGTACCGTAGCATCTAAATAGGCCTTAAATAGGGATGGAGATGATGGAGTGCAAGCAAAGTGATGGGTCAATATAGAGTGAATATCAAAGCTTTATATCAAACTTTTATAGTGGATTTACTTCACATCATTTTCATTGAGGTGACTGGTGGATAAATAAGAAGGTCAATGCCACCTTGGTACTGAGAGTGGGTATTTGTAAGTGTGTCTCTATTGCAGAGCTAGAACTTTATCATAGCAAACACTGGTTCCGCCTGTGGGGCACGAACTCAGGTCTTAATGTTTGCTGTTCCCTTGTAGCACAGTCACAAATCCTTATCGTCAGGTGAGCTAAAGGAGCACCACCAAAGTGGTGACCGCTAGGAGAAGAACATGTACAGCACCCTCATTGACTTGCTGATTTGCTGTTCCCACTCCACAGGTACATTTTCTTTAGTACCACTTTCTAGCTTGCTGCTTGAAATTAGTTCACATTACAAACGTTTCAATTGAATTCCTCTTTGCCGGAGGACTTTATGTGTTTGTTTAGTTAGCATCACAAGCACATCACTTTAGCCTTTAGAAGACTTTAACACTGATTTCTGCTTGACTAATACTCAACCACTTATTATTTTGTTGATTTTGACCTTTAGAAGAATCCTTTAAGAATATTCCATTACACGTTCTGCCAGGGAAAAGCTACAGTGCTCCCAAATATAAGAGTTACAAATGGCAGTGATAAACTGGTGCTGCTAGATGATGCTCCAGCTCACCTTGACTTATTCATGGAAAAGGTGAACGTAATATCATACTGAAGTTAAGTAAATACTGTAAGATTAACTCAAGTTAGGCATTGCTGGCTTTTCCTGATTCCTATCTGCAGTTGTGTAAGCTTCCTACACCACTGTCTGCTTCTTCATTTAATATTGAGAATCACCCTTTGCAGATTTTTATATCACTTATACTGCTGGGTGGTGCACATTAAACCATAATTACAAATATCCTTGTAACATTGCAGCGCTTTAATGGGTAACGGGGCTAAGCACACCATCAGGTTAGCTTTTTTCAAATGTTTGTGACAGTATTGTAGTACATGACAAGGACATTGGCCAAAAGAGGACAGAGAAAGGGAGGAACGGATAGAGGAAAATAAAATATTTTTGCTATGTTGGTGTCTAAGCTGACTGCTGGCGGCATTCTTCCCGGTCACTGAATTCTATAGTGAAAATCTATAGAAGATCAGTGGAGCGTCTCCTGACCAGCAGGTGGCAGTAGATGAGAGTAGACAGCCAGCTGCTTGACTAAAGACTAGACAAGGGCCGTACTGCTTCTAAATAACGCTAAGAGCCCTGCTGGATTTTTATTGGATAGATCAGACCCTGGATTTGATTCCATGTCTTGGCTTTGAGGTAAAAGTAGTCCTAGCATGCTGAAATTTTTGCTTACCACTAGTGCTGGACTGGTATACTTAAATTCTGACTTTGATATCGATACCACCTTTCTCACCTCAGTACCAGTACAAAAATGGTTTCAAAGCAAATAACGGATAACTGCAAAACCCCCAGTTTGACTCCAGCTTCCCTAGTGCACTGCATAATTGCTCACATCCCTGGAGTGTCTCACCATTTGGGCCTCACTATGCACCAGTTTCCTTTTCATAGCGATGAAAACCCAATCACATCAAAGCAGTAAAGGTCTCCCGTGAGGTCCTGATCACACTGAAGTAATGCGGGTGTCTCCCATGAAGTCCAGATCACTTCAAAGCAATATGGACCCCCGTGAAGTTTGACATTGGATGTTTTTTCTCAATTGCAATAGTGAGGGAAGAGGGGGCAGGAAAACTGAGACATTTACTTCCAGTGCCAAAAATCTAAAAAATGGTGGTCTGTACCGTTTTAAAATTTGGGACTTTCAGTACTTTTCCAGTACTGGTATACCATGCACACCTTTGTACAACCTTCGCAATCAGCCCCCCACTCACTTACTGAACCCTATAAAAATCCTGAACCAATCAAGTAGATTATGCTAAAATTATGCACAAAAATGCAGAAAATAGTCAAATCAGTATAAGATATTTTTTCATATTTTTATTTTGAGTTTTTAATGGAATACTCAACCCAAAAATTCTATATTCTTTTGTATATGTTACTTACCCTATGTAGTTTGTAGTGATGGCTGAGAAAAAAATGTTTTATCTCTTGTTTTCACAGAGAACGAACATAGCAAAATTTCTGATAGAACAAGCATGTATGGAGACCAAGGCTGGACAACAACAAACAATATCAAAAATTCTGTCTTGGCTCACAAAGTCCCAAACAGTTACTTTTTCTGAAAATATTGGTAAATAACTAACTCCAGAAAAGTAAAGTAGTTACAAAACAGGAAACCTGTCCACATGGGGTTAATGCTTTTGTACTGAAGACAGCGCTTTTCACCAATGAATGAGGACTTCAATTTAAAAGAGGTATACTCTGTGAAGGGCTTCCCGGTTGTGCACTACTTTCATTTTCCAGAGTTGTTGTTTACCAATACAGTGGTACCTCTGGTCACGACCATAATTCATTCCAAAACTCTGGACGTGACCCGATTTGGTCGCAACCCGAATGTAATTTCCCCATAAGATTGTATGTAAATACCATTAATCCATTTTAGACCATATGAACTGTATGTAAATATTTTTTTTAAGATTTTTTTAAGCACAAAAATAGTTAATTATACCATAGAATGCACAGTGTAATAGTAAACTAAATGTAAAAACATTGAATAACACTGAGAAAACCTTGAACAACAGAGAAAACTAACATTGCAAGATTTCGTGCTACCACTCTTTGTGGTTAATTGCAAAATTAATGCAAAAGCACAAGAAATAGAGTACAAAGAGTTCACAGAGAATGAACGCACGTCTGACCGAGAACGATGTACAGGCAGAGACTGAACATGTGCATCGTCTTTGTTAGGCCCTGTATACGCAAACAAAAGAAAATGGGAAACGGAGAATGGGAAATCATTGGCACGTACGAACCAGAAGGTAAACTGGCTGCCAGTGTTTTTGTTCGCCACCAGAGCGTGTGGTTGTGAACAGATGCAAACGTTTTGATCGTAACCTGATTTGTACGTGTTCGGAAATGTTCATGACCAGAGGTTCTACAGTATTTGGGCAAAAATGATGTGCATTTTGCATGTTGTGAGCATACAACTGGATAACCTTATATGTGGAATGTGCGACAAAAGTAATGTCAGATTTTTTTGATGTGTTTCCTGATGTCCGGCGTTTCTCACCCTAGGCTGGGGAAACCACATGGGGAAAGTAACATATAAGAAAAAATATTTTTGGATGAAGTATTCAGTTTTTAAAGCTAAGAGTCCAATTAAAAAGAGAAGGTGGAATAAGAATCTACAGTCATGGGGGTCCCCTGAGAACCACTGATCAAAACCAAGTGAAATAAAAGGTCAATTGGAAGGCTCTGTGCCTTTTTTTATGAAAAAGAAAACTCAAAAAAGTCCTCTTGGATTGGCCCTTCATTATTAAACTTTGGGTGTGGACATGGAGAGCCCCACACAGGGTTTAAGTGATCACTTGCAGCACGCTGTACTGGGCTTACGTGAGGCATGTTTTTGGAAGGGGGACTAGAAAGGTGTACTCTCGGTCAATGCCCTTTAGAGCAGACTGCTTTTTGTCAGATTGTGTAGTGTGAACAATTTTACGTTTTCTTTTATAACACTGGTTTTCAGGTTATATCTCTCCTTTTTTTTTATTTTTGCCTTATGGATATGAAGTTAAACTGTATTTTTGTTCAGATTATGGTGCTGAGCAGTCCCTGTGGAAATCCTGCATTAATTAGGCCTATTTATTTAATTATTTTTGCCTTACTTGGACCACGTTCAAACATCCTCCAAAGAATACATTAACAAGATAATAAATATTTCATTAAAAAGTCTCACTTTTTCCCCCACTTACTGAGCTAATCCATTTAATTAGGTCTGGATAACAGTGTTGTTATGCACTTTTGTGACCTTAAATCACTTTAGCCCAGCACAATCAGTGCTGCTTCAATGCTAGGAGATGTGGAATAAATGCGACCAACTTTCCTCAATGGCCACAAGTTTTCTTTTTTCATTCTCAATGACTTTTATTTGATGGTGCCACCCTCCATTCCTGTATGTTGTGGAGGGATGCTTGCTGTTAAGAGTCTGGCTGTAAAATGCCCACTAAAGACTGCACTGGCACTGATTACTGGTATAGCCATGCCAGTATAGTTGAAGCATCACCACACAGGGGCAACTACAATAACACAAACATGGAAGCCCACAATTGTCTAAAATGTCTTTATATGCTGAAGTATTAACAGGACCCTACACTGGAACCTCCACCACACTTTACAGTAGAGTAGGCACTGTGCAGTCTGGAAGACAGCGTTCTCTTGGCATCCACCATACCCAGGCTAGTCAATCAGACTGTTAGATTGTGAAGTGGGATTCATCACCCCGGACAACATGTTTCTACCGCTCCAGAGTCCAATGGCAGGGTTCTTACACCATTCCAGCTGACGCTTGGCATTGCACATAGAGACCTTAGGCTGGGCCATAGACATCCATTTTGTGAAGTTCCCCATGCACAGTTTTTGTGCTGATGTTGTTTCCAGAGGCAGTTCAGAACTCTGTTGTGAGTGTTGCCATAGAAGAGAAGTGATTTTTATGCGCTACGGACTTCAGCACTCAGTGGCTGTGCTCTACCACTTCATGGCAGAGACTGCATCTCTTTTGTTAGTCATTAGCACTAAAACATAAGTAACATGATAGTTATAATTTGTTACTAACCCTCACCTGTTCTGTTTCTGTTGTCGGTACTCAAATGTGGCACTTGGTGCCACGGCCCACCTGCCAAGTTGTTTTGCCTGCCTAAGGTAAAGTCGTCCCTGATGGAGGATCGCAGGAATTGTCGGGTCGAGGGGTCCTTTCATCGGATTGGCTGTCTCAGCCGTGGAATGGCCAATTGGGGGAGGCAGCTTGATGGCTGAGGTCTCCAGGACTCTAAACCAATCCAAGTCATATTATGTGATATCATCTACTGTTAAATTCTGTATTGTATTGTATTTTATTGACCCCCCCCCCCGGGTGTTTGGGACCTACGGCACTCCCAGCCTACCTGGAAAGGGGTCTCTCTCTGCCTTTCCCAAGGTTTCTTCCATTTTTTCCCTACAATGGTTTTTTGGGAGTTTTTCCTTGTCTTCTTAGAGAGTCAAAGCTGGGGGCCTGTTAAGAGGCAGGGCCTGTTAAAGCCCATTGCAATACTTCTTGTGTGATTTTAATAATAATAGTAATAATGCATTTTATTTATATAGCGCCTATCCCATGCTGGGCTATACAAAAATAAATTGTTTTGTATTGTATTGTATTGTTGCTCCATGACGCTTCCACTTCACAATAATGGCACTTACATTGGCTTGGCAGAGCAGAAGTTTCACATACTGACTCATGGCAAAGGTGGCATCCTATGACAGTGCCATGATTAAAGTAACTGAGCTCTTTAGTACAACTCATTCTTCTCTTAATAGCTATGCATTTGATTTTATGCACCTGTTAACGGATACAGCTGAAACACCTGAACTCATTAATTTGGAGGGGTGTCCAGATACTTTTGGCCATATAGTGTATATTAAAATAACACCTTGATTTTTACTTTGATGTCACAAACAAACCTGCCTATTTTCACTTTGGCAGTCAGCATGTTAGAAGAGCATTGTGTTCTTTAAAAAACAGCGTTTTCCATTTCGGGCCTGGTTCAAGGTTTTTATTTAGTCGTGTTTACACAAGAAAACATACAATTTGCCTTCTCAGTTGCATCCAATAACAGACATAAATGAAATAACCAAACAGAGACAAGACAGGTTAAAACTTATACAGAAATTATAAAATATTTACATCATGTGAAAAACTTACTCTTTCATATCTACTTTTAGCAGTTTGATAGTTTGTGTTTACTTAAAATGGTCACATTATATATGTGAAACCTCTACACTTCTAGAATGTACTATCTCTGATATCCTTATTAAAAAGACATCTGGCACTAGGAAGAAAGGAATTTCTGAGGCAACTTGTGTGGGGTTGTGTATCCAGCAGGGGGCACTAACTCCTTTGTTGGAATGAGTTCTTTTATAATTGCGGCGTGTTCCATAACCTGAAACTATATAGATATAATATAAAAAGGCGATACCCCCTCCTTTAGTGATATAGCGGTAAGAAATCACATAGGAGAAATAACCTAGCTTTCTTTAATGACGGCTTATGAGGCATAACAGACGAAGGAAGCCATGACAAGAACCCATTTCGGGAGTGGGAGCCCGATGTGTAGTGTCTGCCATTTTCGTTGCTGTGTTGGAAGGATTTTCTGGATCGGATGACGTTATCTCCCATCCGTCCGTCGGCTTCAAAGGTGTTCCAAGGCTTTATACTTTTTCTTCATGTGCAGGCCCCCACTTCGATGAATCATGTCATTCCAAACAAGGTTAAGAGGATACAGTTTCATGCTGACTTTGACAGACAAAAATAGTATACAATGCCCATTTCGCAGTCGTCCCTGTGTTGTCTTCTAATGCTTGCCGAGCAGTTCTAAATGATGAGCCCTGTGCTAAATCTGGCTTTGTATTAACTGTGCATGTGAGTAGAAAGAAAAGTAGATTTATAAAATATTTGTACCGAGCACAGTGATATATTAAACATTTACACTTATTACAGGTTTTAAAGTGACTGACCTTCCTGATTTACTGAAGTTCAGTTTTAGGGGTGAGTAACGTTGATGATCTTGTTCCAATGGCAAGTGTCATGGGGTGGGATATACAGGGCTATTCAAAATGAAAGAGCAGATTTCAAACATGTATTTCACACAAAATGTATAAGACAGAAGCACATTGTGCACCTCACTGAATAGAGGAAAGTTCAAAGTTTAAAAATTCAGCTTCATGAAGATTTGAAGGACTTAATTTTCATGCAAAATGGTGCCCCAACTTATTTCCACTTGGAGTTCTGGCGTTACCTGAACGACACCATTCCAGGACGATGGATTGGAAGAGATGGACAACAAGATCATGCTCATTGTCTATGGCCTCCCAGGTCTCCAGACCTTACCCCCTGTGATTTTGATCTATGGGGGTACATTAAAGAAATATTGTTTTTTCCACCTGTGCTCACTAATCTTCAAGATCTGCGACATCGAAAACTGAGGAAGCTGTGTTCAGTAACTAGGGACCAGTTGACTTGTGTGTGGCAAGAAATGGTCTACCGTTTTAATGTTTGTCACGCTACACATGGTGCTCATTTTAAGTGCTTGCAACCTCAAGGACCATAGGACCAAACTATAAACTTTCCTCTATCCAATGATGTGCCGACTCTGACTGGGTAAGAGCATCTCCAAAATGGCAAGTCTTGTGGGGTGTACCCAGTATGAAGTAGTTAATACGGGCAAAATGTGGTCCAAGATCACAGCATCATCAGCAAAGTCAAGATCCATGAATCTTTCTTCACCAACAGATGCCCCACAGCCGCTGGACCCCACAACCTTGCCCAACATCCAGTCCATACAAGCACTGAACAGAGTAGGAACAAGAACACACCCCTGACGAACCCCAGAATCAACTGGGAAAAACACAAAGCACTCACAGTACCAGCGTACAGGCTGGCCATGATATCCAACAACCTTGAGGGGATCCCGCGAACCCTCAGGATGTTCCACAGGGACAATTCTTGTTCATAGAGAAAAAGCCATTTTAAACAGATGGGTTTTAAGTGTACATTTGAAGGTTGAAAGTGATTTGATATTTCTAAGCTCAGTAGGCAGTGAGTTCCAGAATGGCTGAATGCTCCACTCCCCATGGTGGTGAGATGGGCGAGAGGGATGGTCAGCTGGATGGAGGAAGAGGATCTAAGGTTATGGGAGGGAATGGCAACATGAAGAAGGTCGGACAGATATGCAAGGGTGAGGTTATGAATGGCCTTAAATGTTAACAGCAGAATTTTAAAATCAATTTGAAACTTAATCGGGAGCCAATGAAGCGGCTGCAAGACCGGAGTAATATGGTGAATAGATGGGGTTTGAGTAATGATGAGGGCAGCAGAATTCTGGACCAGCTGAAGCTTATGGAGAGATTTATTAGAGAGACCAAAGAGGAGTCCAGACGAGAAGTAACAAGACTGTGAACGAGAATGGCAATGGAATGGAGAGGGAGGGGCGGATGCAATTTAATATTACGTAGGTGGAAGTAAGCAGACCGGGTGACGTTATTAATGTGAGATTGGAAAGATCGAGCACTGTCAAGGATGACACCCAGACTCTTGACCTGAGGTGAAGGGAAAACAAAGGAGTTATCAATAGCAAGTGAAAGATTATCGGCTTTGGATAATGATGATCTTGTAGAAATGAGGAGAATCTCAGTTTTGTTCCTGTTTATATTAAGAAAATTTGAAGAAAACCATTTTCTAATTTCAGCAATAAGCGAAAATGGTGGAAAAGAAGAGGTGGGTTTACTAGCAAGGTAGAGCTGGGAGTCATCAGCATTACAGTGAAAATGAATGTTATATTTACAAAAGATACTGCCAAGGGGAAGAAGATAAATAATAAAAAGAAGAGGCCCCAGGACTCACACCTGAAGTAACAGCGATGGGTTTGGATGTGAAAGTTTTAAACTGAATGAACTGAGTGCGACCTGAAAGGTAGGAGCGATTGGATTAATAAAATGGAGGTAGGTTATGACTGTGATAAATGCACACATTGAATGGTTTACTTGTACATCTCCAGACTCACAGATAAAAAATGCTGAGTGAGCCTGGAGGGCCTTGTGTTATAGCCTGCTGCCATTAATGGCCCTCCAGGCCCACTCAGTTTTTTTTGTTTATCTGCATACAAGTTGTACACATAGATTGGTTGAACAGAAAGCCAGCAGCTTCAGGGAAACTTAAGCAGCAGCGGTTCAAAAACCCCAAGTTATCATAATGTGCCACTCGAACAGAAAATTGCCATTGTGCACAGCACTCTCAGCCTTTAAGTGGGAAGTTCTTGATACTGAGTGACTTGAACAGGCAGAATGGCGGCACTACTGTTCGTGCCTTACAGTACCTGGAGCTTTGGTTCAGTTCCCAGCCTCGGCTTTGATGTTTCTTTGATTCCTCCCAAATTCCAGAGATGTGCATTCAATTTGTGGGTGGGGCCAGTGCACATGAGGGGCGGGCAACTGGCATTTGGGGGTGGGGCACTGATCTGTAAGTGGGGGGGGGTCACTGGCCTGTGGCAGAGTAAGACAAACCTATCTGGGGCAAGCAACTGGCTTATGGGAGTGGGGCATTGCACATTCGGGGGGCGGGGCACAGTGTGTGATGACGGGACACTGGCCTGTGGCAAAAGGGTACTTACTGCACGTGAAGGGCAAGAATCTGGCCTATGCAGGGCACTGCATATGAGTAATGGACAATTAGCATGTGGGACTGGGGCGCTGTGATCTGTGAGGGGCAAGACTCGGGCATATGGGAGCTGGGCACTGCACATGAGTGATGGGCAACAGGCATATGGTAGCAGGGCACTGCCATGTAAGGGAGTGGGTTCACTGGCCTGTGGGAGAGTAGCACTGACCTGTGAAAGGCAGGAAACTGGGTTATCAAGTGGGACATTGCATGTGGGGTGGGGGGGGGTCACAATGGTTTGTGAGGGCAGAACACTGGCCTGTGGGAACGTGTATTGCACACGAGGGGCAGGACACTGGCCTGTGGCAAAAGGGTACTTACTGCACGTGAAGGGCAAGAATCTGGCCTATGCAGGGCACTGCATATGAGTAATGGACAATTAGCATGTGGGACTGGGGCGCTGTGATCTGTGAGGGGCAAGACTCGGGCATATGGGAGCCAGGTACTGCAAATGAGTGATGGGCAACAGGCATATGGTAGCAGGGCACTGCCCTATAAGGGAGTGGGGTCACTGGCCTGTGGTAGCAGGCACTGCACATGAGAGGCTTGACACCCGCGTGTGAGTACGGGACACTGACCTGTGGGAATGGGCTTTGCACATGAGCGGTGGGACACTGACCTGTAAACGTGGGCTACCAGACTGTGAAAGTGGCCACAACATGTGAGGACTGGGAGAATAGCCTATGAAAAGATGACACTGCAGTACACTATGCATTCCAACTGCTGCTGATGCACTTCTTGAAATTAATTTTTTTCTTTTACTTTTTTTTGACAAGTGTTTTCATCACACAAAGGATGGAAAAGTGAAAAATTCCACACCTATTAGGCTGCCAATAACAGATCCTGCTGAAAAGTTAAACTACTTCATTTGTGCCTTTGTCTCCCACAGCAATTGGCCTTTATTTCTTTTTAAGAAGAAGAGTTGGGCCGAGTGTTATATTAGTAAATGATTTTCAAAGCCTCTCCTTGGTGTCACCAGCAGGACGGCCAAGCTCACGCTATCCTGTCATTACCCTCCACGCATCGCTGCCTCGCTTTGCTTTCTCCGCACAGCCGCCGCCATCCTTTTGTTCTCCACGGTCGACGCTCAATTCCAGACTCGGTCCACTTCAGCCCTGTCATCTCCAACTGATAATCAATTCCTCTGCTGCTACGAATGCAATTATCTCAGGCGGCCGGAAGAAATAAACAGCCTGTAAACATATACTTCGACCCAAGCGACAGATTTAATAAAAACAACATAATGTGGGATTAAAAAGAATCAATAGCAGGGAGCGCTAAATAAGCATGTATGGTGCGTACCATTTTCATGTGCCTGATTGTAACCCATTCTTTTCAGATTACGTTTGCTGTTTGAAATAGGGTGATTTATTTAATCAGAATTCTGGGACGCACTTCATGTCAGTTGTCCATCTTCTGTAAGTATAACTTAGCATTCTTTATTTAATTTTGCACCTTTGTTTCGTAAACGCCACCAGCTTCAAGTGTTGTCCAGTTTCAGTGGTCACACCATTGAATCCATGGTGATGACTGGTCTTTTTGGTTTTGTATGGCCCTTTCTGTCATGAATAGTAAGGCATGCAGTGTGCTAATCCACAAGGCAGCTGGTCCAATGCCCTCCTCTGCCCCAGTGTGTGACTCTTAGCCAGCCATTTCCAGGGCTATTAAAACAAAAAAAAAAAGAAGAAATGCAGAGGGTCAAGCTGCTGTGTCTTAGCATATTAGGATAAGTGTTGATGGGGCCGGATCATTTTGTTGCCAGTGGCATTTCCAAAAACAGAAAAGTAAATGTGCAAAGGTCCAAATATAAGAAACATTAAACAGTTGTAGGTCTTTGTGAATAATCGATTCCACCAAATACACAGTACTAATAATAAAAACACAACTCACAACGGGCGGCATGGTGGTGCAGTGGTAGCGCTGCTGCCTCGCAGTAAGGAGACCTGGGTTTGCTTCCCGGGTCCTCCTGTATGGAGTTTGCATGTTCTCCTCGTGTCTGCGTGGGTTTCCTCCCACTGTCCTAAATTGTCCCTTGTATGTGCTTGGTGTGTGTGTGTGTGTGTGTCCTGCGGTGGCCTGGCGCCCTGCCCAAGGATTCGTTCCTGCCTTGTGCCCTGTGCTGGCTGGGATTGGCTCCAGCAGACCCCCGTGACCCTGTGTTAGGATATAGCGGGTTGGAAAATGACTGACTGACTGAAACCTCACAACTGCACCAGACAAAAGTTTCCCATGATTGAGCAATGGAAGTATTGGCTCAGGGTCACAGCAAGTTAGTATTGTGGACTAAACCCACCAAGTTTTATATAGTAGCTTTCCATTAATGTATTATGCTGGTACCCTACAGCTAATATCTAAAGGTGAATCACTGGCAGGTGAAGTGACCCATTCCAGGTCACACTGTCGGTGCATGTGGGTACAAGACACCACTAGAACACTCTCTTCATACAAGTGACATAATCTGCGGTGCACACCTTAATATCCATCCATTTTCCAACCCGCTGAATCCGAACACAGGGTCACGGGGGTCTGCTGGAGCCAATCCCAGCCAACACAGGGCACAAGGCAGGAACCAATCCTGGGCAGGGTGCCAACCCACCGCAGGACACACACAAACACACCCACACACACTAGGGCCAATTTAGAATCGCCAATCCACCTAACCTGCATGTCTTTGGACTGCCCGGAGGAAACCCACGCAGACACGGGGAGAACATGCAAACTCCACGCAGAGAGGACCCGGGAAGCAAACCCAGGTCTCCTAACTGCGAGGCAGCAGCGCTACCACTGCGCCACCGTGCCGCCCTACACCTTAATAATTTAAGCTAATTCTAGTTATAGCCCCAGGTTTTGAACTGTGCTATAAAATGCATTTTTTATTATTGGTATTTAATACAAATATCAACACGAGTACAAGGTACACTCTCCCTAAAAATAACTCATCCAATCTGTGGTGCAAAACTCCTTATATTCCCTAACATACACACCAATTAGGCCTCTCTACTGTAGTCCACTCTCTCAATACACCTGACCTACTCCATGGGTCACACCTCAGTTGCATCAGACTCCTTCTTAGTATCCTCCCTGATATCCCCTGACTCATCCCTACTCTGCTCTACACCAGGGGTGTCGAACTCCAGGCCTGGAGGGCCGCAGGTTTTCATTCTGACCCTTTTTCCTAATCAGCAAGCAGTTTTCACTGCTAATTAACTCCTTTTCCCTTCATTCTAATAGCCCTGTTTTTAAAGATTCAGTCCTCTGAATTGATTTATTTCTTTATTAAATGGCAGCCAAACAGAAATGAGACATGAAACGAGCCAACAGGTGACCAGCTAAATTGGGGCTACAAACTCCAACCAGTTTCCTAATGTGAAGCTGTTAATTAAGCTCGTTATTGAAGATCATGACTTGTTGCTACTCTCATTCTGCCACAGCAGACATTTTCAAAACTGCTGATTTTCTGTTTTTTCTAAGAACACTGTCAAAATGTTTTGGTGACCTGAGAGATCAACCTTACTGAGACCTTCACCTTTCTTTATTTCCAGATATTGTGTGATGGGCACAGGGGAGCCTGTCATGTGGTGGCTTGCTTTGTGTCTCATTATTGTTTGGCTGCTAATTAAGGAAGAAAAACAACTAAGGGGCCTGAATCAAGTTAATTAAAACTGAGGCAAAAGAACTTAATTAGCAGCAAAACTGATCACTAATGAAGAAGATGGTTAGAATGAAAATCTGCAGCCACTGCGGCCCTCCAGGACTGGAATTCGACACCCCTGCTCTACATCATGCCCCCAATGACCCTTCATACAAACCCTTTGATCACGTCCATGACAGATATAGGTACATCGCTAAAATCCTCCAAACCAAGAACACTCCAGCTTTTTTTCGTTTTGTGTAGAGGGTTGAAAGCGTCCTCCATCCTCGGCCTTCTCACATGATGGCCTCCTAATTTTCTTATCTCCTCTTTCCAGCATGTTGTCATCCCCCATGTTACGCTCTGATTATTCTGTATGTGCGGTGCTCAGCATGTAGCCTTTTATCCGTCATCATATGTAGGAGTAGATAGCAACAAAGGAACCTCAGCTCTCCTTCAAACAACAATCGGCACTCGGTCAACTTGTTGGCGCTGAAAAATTGTGTGACCAACAGAATTGGCCACTGCTAAAACGCTTCTTCATTCAGGATTTCACACTCAAAAGCATATGGCCCCTCTTGTATTCTGAAGAGTTTGATTGCAAAGGCATGAAACAGTTTGAATTTCAGTCATCATCCGTGTCTTTTGGCTACCGGGGGGACCGCAGAGCAGCTCAAGCTGGGCGCTTACTTCAGTTTAAAACATAACAACAATATGGCTAACGACAGGTGGTTGGTGGTCATCCAAGATTTAATTTTGTAAACAAATATATGTACATGTATGCATTTAAACGAATAGTCACACGCTAAATAATTTTTATATTATATATCGCCTTGCATGATATTATCTTCAGAACCTAAAATTCATCCTATTACATTTTTAATTATTGGAATCATTTGGATGACAAAGTAAGAGATGCCAGAATTGATTTGAGTCAATAGAAATGTGAGAAAGTATTGGCCCCCCAGCTAATATTCTACATAATTCCTTTGATATTCACAATTAGTTATCTACAAGTTTGAATTTAGACATGGTGAGGAACCATCTGTGTAAAGTAAGCATTAACAGCAACAATAACAAACATTTATTATTATAACACATTTTCATACACCAAATGTAGCTCAAGTGCTTTACAAGATGTCAAGGAAAAGTTGCTTTAAAAATAGATCATCCATCCATCCATCCGTTATCCAACCCGCTATATACCAACTACAGGGTCACGGGGGTCTGCTGGAGCCAATCCCAGCCAACACAGGGTGCAAGGCAGGAAACAAACCCCGGGCAGGGAGCCAGCCCACCGCAGTAAAGATAGATCAGAGTAAGAATAAATGACAAAATGAGAAGGCTCTAAATTTTCTGAATCCTATTCCATAGCAATTAACTGGTTCTTCTTGGGGGTGCTTATCTCTTTCAGCTTGTTATTCAGGCTAAAATGCATGATAAAGAAATTGACTTTCCTTGTTGACACTGGAGCTGCCATTTCAACTATTCAGACTAAAGACCTTCCTCAAGCACCGCATATTGGTAAAAACCTGATAGGAGGTAGGCACATCCAGTACCCAAAACTCAACACGTGTCTGTACAATTGTCCCACGGACAGCTGAACATTCTTTCTTATTGAAGGATTATTCTCCTGTGAACCTTTTCATGTCGGTATTGGTTGTGTAAACATGCCTGTCCTCCAGATGATGTCTACTTAGAATTTCCATCTCAGTTAAACGTCTTGTCACTTTTCCATTCCGTTCAACCACAGAGATTACATTCCAAGAGCAGTGCTTGAGAGTGGTGAGTGTTCTCTCTGAGAGAATACCACACTCGGGATTGTCTGAAATCCCAGAGGCACATTGGGCAATCTCAAAAAAATGCAATGGGATAAATTAAATCAATTGAACCTGTGGTAATTACAGTAAAACCAAATATACCCCTTCCTTTGTAACACAGTGGCCATTTACCAAAGTAACCATAGAAGATAATGGGCCAGCATTGAAAAAAATTGTTGCACATGGTGTCTTCATACCTCTTACTAGTCATTGTAATACACTAATTTTTCCCTGTACAGAAGCCAGGAACAAGCCGTTGGAGATTTGTTCAAGAATTGAGTTGCCACAACCACAGCGTTTCTGTTGCAGAGTAAAATCCCAAACCGATAATATCTAAAACCAGGAAATTCACACAGAGCCCATAAGCCTTCTGCTTCCAGTTTAGACTTTTATTAAAAAATAATAAAAGCTGTGCTTGGTGTGCTGAGTGAGCTGTTAATCCTGGGCTCTGAGACATTTTTATAGATATCTTAAGAAAGTTTGATACCCCTGCTTATGCCAATGAGACAACATCTAATGGCATTTTACCACCTGTGTCTGATCACCCTTCAGTCAAGCCCACTTCCTATTTGGTTATGCTCATTCTTGCCCATTTTTCATTATTCTAATAGCCAACACCATTTGCCATCTTAGTCTCCTATCTCTTTCTACCATGCCCCCTTCTTGCTAATCCTCCAGCCAGTCTTTGGCATCAGCTTTCATGGGGTCATTTTATATTGGCAGAGTGGTTACATGTAAGACTTGCTGCATCTCAGTGCATTCCAGTGTTTAAGCTGTCTAAGGCTCCATGCAATTCAGTGCTTAACAGTGCTTAAACTATAGTGGTGAGATTACAATATACCGTATATACTCACATATACGTTGGGTCTTGAAACCCAAAAAATTGATCATAAAATCAGACCCTGACTTATACGCCCATTCAAAAACGTGACACTTAATTTCTTGCCTCCTCCGATCTCACATCAATTTTCTCAGATGCATCAAAGTTTTGTTACAGCAGTGCAGTTACCAATTTCTTTCACTATCAACGATGTTTAATTTAAAACCAGCTTCATATTTTCTTCTGATCGAACGCTCCATCGTAAATAAGAGATGCTCTTACGATAAAGGTATATGAGGGTGTGAGATACAAAAAACACAAATCAGTGCAAGCGTTGTTTTGGAATAGTTTGGGTATTAGTGCATGGTCACGTAGGCACAATAGAGAGAGAGAGAGAGATTAGGAGCATGCGCTGATACAGCGCATTGCCGCACCCATGTAGAAAAAAAAAAATGTTGTGTGCTCCGTGGTGACTCTCTCAGGCGGCCGTTAGCGTATCATAATCCCTTGGACCAATAGCGTGAGTTTTCCACATTCGACTTATATGACTGACATTATAAAATACCAGAAATTATACTGTAAAATCAAGTCCCGAGAACTTATCCGTGAGTATATGCGGTACTTGTTTTATTGTGTTAGGTCCTATAGTGTCCATATTTTACCCATTTTATACTCTTTACTGTGGAGACCTTAATAAAATGTCTTGAATCCCATATACTTAGCCCTTTGTGATTGGGTAATTAGCACTTCCTCTCCCCTTCCCTTCTTCATCTGTAAGCTCAGGTAATTAGATGGAGTAAAGAAACAGGCAGAATTAACACATTTAATTATGTTTTGTTAATAAAATACCCCTTAAATATTAAAGCAACACATTACTATGTGAATATTGTCAAACCACACCCTTACAGCATAAGTAGAAGTGCATCTTGCGTCCATAGGCAGTTCTTGGCATATCTTCAGTCTAGCTCGGTTTGCTACCACATGGCCTTTGAGTGGAGTAATGAAACAGACCACACACCTGTCTCAATATGGCTGAAGAAACAGAATTGCCTTCATCATGGTTTTCTCTTCATGGCCAACTGGCAAGAGAGAGAGGTGAAGGCAAGGTGACCAACTTTATACCACTCTTACCACAAAGCACAAACCAGACAGGCATTGTGTTACAAAATGGCCTCCGATTCAAAATCAGTCATACACAGCCATACTTCAGACCAATAGTATTAGTTTCCTGATGAGTTACCAATGAAAGTGCTCACGTACAGCTCGTCCCTCCGTTTCTTTGTTTAGTCAGTTTATGGCTTTCCTGTGGTGGGTGGTTTATATGCTGTAAGCCCAAACCCAGTCAGCCTTGCCAAGTTCCATCCCCCTCACCATAAATTTCACAGCCTGAGTCAGTCCTAAGGACTTTCTCATCAATTAAGTAAAACAAGCCCTTCTGAAATGCTATCTAATATTACATTTGATTGTCTAGTTTAAAAATAAAGAATATGACTAAATGACTAAATGATAAAACAAGAAGCCTCTAAATTTTCAGAATCATTTTCAATAGCAACTAACTGGTCCTCCTTCAGAGTGCTTCTCTCTTTCAGTGTCTTCTTCTGCCGCCTGCAGGCATAACTTTCAGGTCTGAAGTGCATGATAATGAAATTGACTTTCCTTGCTGACACTGGAGTGTAATGGTGGCTCTGTGACTAAGAACCTGTGCTGGTATCTGAAAGATTGCTGATTCAAATCCTGTTGCTGCCAGAAGGCATCCTACTCCGTTGGGCCTTTAACCTGAAAAATGCTCCGGGGCGCCATACAATGGCTGACCCTGTACACTTACCTCCAAAGGTCATGTGAAAAGACAGTTTTATTTTAGAGAGCATCAAATCAAGATACAAAATACAGGGTTGCAGCAGAAATAACTCCCACATTTCGAAAAGTCACTGTGGGGTCCCCACAGCAGGTAGAGGGGTGCGGTCCATCTTGTTAGGTACAGTACATAATAAAGTTTTCAGTCGTCACCATGCCGTGGTCAGGTGAGCATCGAGGCTTTGTAGCGGAGGCTTTTTTCAAAAATGGCGAATCTGTAGCTGCGACGCAGAGGGTGTTTCGCATGCGGTTCGGTTTACGTGCTAATGAAAGTGTTCCAGACCGGAAAACGATTTTGCTGTGGGTTCAAAGAGTAAGGGCAACAGGAATTTTCAAACATCGTCCTCGGTCCTTGGACCAACTAAAGGAGGCTATTCAAGAAGAAATTGAAGGAATTTCGCCCGACATGCTAGTGAGAGTGATGGAAAACGTCCAAGAACGGCTCCAAATGTGTATCAGCCGTTTTTAAAACTTAAAGTAAAAAAGTCTTCTCTTCATAGTCCAGACTGACACTCGCCTTTGTCGACCTGCAGTATTAAGCTGTGCTTGAAGCTGTTGTGCTGTGAGGTGCCAGCTGGTG
>JANRMT010062861.1:7776578-7789886 GCA_026402145.1 Polypterus bichir lapradei | reverse complement strand
CGTAGAGAGCAGGGTGTATCCCAATGTCCTGGCTAAATTGCCCACCATGGCCTGGTCATTCTGGCCCCCTAGTCATTTCCTGTCTCTGATTGGCTAACTATTTCTCGTCCCCTTCACCACCTAACAGCTAATGTCTGGTGAGCGTTCTGGCACAAATTGGCTGCTGTCGCATCATCCAGGTGGACATGCTGCACATTAGTGGTGGTTGAAGTGGCTCGCCACTCACTGTGTAAAGCGCTTGGAGTACCTTGAAAAGTGCTATATAAATGTAAAGAATTATTATTATTATTATTATTATTTTTATGATGACAAGAGTAGAAACAAAGATGTTGGAAGTGTGTGTTCATTCCCGAGCTAGAGTGCTAAGAGAACAGAGCTCTGTTACAGAGAACAAGTTCAGTTTAGCCTGAGAGAAGCACAGAAGGGCACCTGACATTCATAATCTTATCATGACATTTCTTTTCATCTGAGTTTCTTCTGCATTTAATGGAGTTCTGGTTTGTCCCAAACACTTCAACATCTCCCTGTTGTTTTTTTGTTACAACATTTAAAGACCAAAATTGGAAAGTACTGTAAATGCTTCTTGCTGTTGCCTGCTTAGAAGATGAAAACAATTTTAAAAAACAGTCTGTTGCACTACCGTATCCAGCTCTGAGAGGTCAATTAATCGGTCAACTGCATGTAACGTGCGACTTGCGACTTCAGGAGCTGTGAAAAGAAAGAAAAGAAAGAACAAATCAATTTGAATGAACAGCAAGAGGACATATGTTATGTAGCATCTTGAGTTTGTGTTAATGTTTTCTCGTTCATTTTTGATTCTTTTGTTTACGTTAACATTGTTGACCGTTTCGTTTTTTTTATGTCTGGTGTGAAAAGAAAGACACACGATCATAAAGGTTTGGGGTTTCCAATCCCGTATACTGTAGAAAAATAATTTGCAATAATAATAGTTTGTCAAGACAGTACACAATAGCACCATACAGTTGACAGTCAAAATGGTGGAGTGGGGAATATTTATGAAGAGGGACCGGAAGTAGAAAGAGAGGTATGCTGGGAAGGAGCCGAGATGGATGTAAGGATTGCTGACGTCATCAGGAGTTGACAAAGGAAGGGCCGAAGTAGCGATGCGTGGTTAGTGAGTCAGGCAGAGTCATGGCGGCGGTGCGTCTTTCTTTCTGCAGGAAATAAAGAGAGAAAGGTTAGTACCCTGCCATTCCCTAATGGCATACGACTTTACGATACCATTTAGGTCCGTACGCGGCCCCCTACTCGCGCGTGCGTGACACTGGATATCTTTTCTTTTTTATGTACCATGTGTCCCCTAAGAGGCGGGACTACTTCCCCATCACTTCTATGGACTTCCCTTAGCCCTACAGAGGCTGAGGAAAGCCCACAGTTCTTTGCGGTTCATTGAATGCACTTGGTGGTTGGTGAGTTCTCCTATGTTGTTTTTTTTTTGCTATTTTTGTACTTTGCTGATTGTCTTTTTTTGTAAACCTTTCAGTCTTATTTTTTTTGGGGGGGGATTTTGTATTGAGATAATTTGCTATTTGGATTGCCTTTTTTGAGGACATTGCCTTCTGTATCCTTTGTGCTTCTCAGAGTTACTTATTTTAGAGTATATACGTGCATATAAGTCGGGTATTGAAACCTGAAAAATCAATCATAAAATTAGACCCCGACTTACCGGTAATCAGTTTTAACTCGAAAAGATGTGGAAGAAGATGATCCACTGTGTCAACCCCTAAGTGCTCATCCCCTTTACAACATGTTTGTGACACCTTTTTACTACACTACAGGGTGGTTTATTTTCATGCTGAGGACAGAAGACTGTAACAACAATGGTGTGTTGTACTTCTTAATAGAATCCTAATGAGGTCCCTCAAGGTAGCTGGGGAGCAGACCCTCAGAATGGGAAACTAGTCAGTATAGTTGAATGTCCCAAAAACTGCAGCACGTAGCCCCACAAGAGGAAGGATCCTCAAATGAAGAATCTTTATAAACAATCAAATTTATTTTGCCAAATTGCTCTGAAAGAAAGGAAGCTCCAAGTATACCCACTGGGAGGATAACTTAACCTTGAGTGTTCTACTTGCTAGACGGATGGCAGAAGAGTCCATAGTATACTCACTAGGCAGATGGCATTGCAGTGTGCGGAATGCTCATTTGACAGTTGGTATTACTGTGGACAGGGTATTCACTGGGCACATGGCATTACTGTGTGTGGTATTAACATTCAACAGATGCCATTACAGTGTCCAGTATGCTCCCTGTTCAGATGGCATTACAGGGGGTCCTCGGGTTACGATATAGTTCCGTTCCAACAACAGTGTAAGTCTAATTTTGATGCAAGTCAAAACACACCCTAGCCTAAGTCCCTTACCTATCCTAACACATTTGCAAAATCATAATCTAGAACATAAAAACACAACTAAGCCGCAGAAAAAGGAAAAGGACATAAATATACTGTACTGTACCCTGTACTGTAGTAACAGAAAAAATGACAAAAAAATTGTGTAAAAAAATTCTTTACCTTTATTCCTTCTGATCTCGTTACAGTGTCTAATTTCACTTCCATCGTGATGGCTTTCCTCTTCTTCGAAGCACTGCCATCTGAAGACTCTGGCTTTCATTTAGGAGCCATGACAAGGGCCAAAAAGTCGCCAAACAAAGCCACACAAACAGAACACTTCCTCCGCGTGCAACCAAACTAGTTCGCCCACATAGTCTGTAAATACGACACTAATGGCGTAAGCTGAAACAATCATGTCTCAATTTTTCTAAGTTTTTATGGGAGTGAGCATTGTAAACTCGAAACGTCGTATGTCGAGACGTTGTAACCCGAGGACTCCCTGTACATTGACCATTATACTTCTTGTTCAGATGGCATTACATTGTCCTTTATACTCCCTGTTCCAATGGCATTACAGGGAGTGGTATACTCACTGGGTGAATGGCATTACAGTATGTGGACTCACTTGGCAGACACTATTAATGTGTTCCACACACATGCTGGTTAGATTACATTATGCTGTCCTCTGTATTTGCTAGGTGACAGAACAACAGTGTTTCATATACTTACTGGGCACATGGCATTACTGTGTCCGGTATACTCAAAGTATACTCACTTAGATGGCATTACAATGTGAGGTGCATACCAACTTGGCAGATGGCATTAATGTGTCCAGTGTACTCCATGGTCAGTGGTCATAACAGTGTGCAGTATACTTATTGGGCACATGGCATTAGCATGTGCAACATGCTCACTACAAAGATGGCATTGCAGTGGGGGGTACACTCTCTTTGCAGGTGGCATTACTGTGTCCTCCATCCAGTCCCTATTAAGAAGGCTTCACATTACATAAAAACACAAACCCCATGGGTATCCTGATGCTGTTTGTTCCTTTACAAAATTGTGGAGAACTAAGACTTAACCCTGAAACCAAGCACCCCCTAGATGGGACGCGGGTTCACTTAGGTTTATTTTTCACTCTACACTCTTACACCTGCACGTGACCATTTCCTGCACCTGCTTAAATTGCTATAGTGTTGTAGACAACTGGATGTTATCCCCTCAGTCTCGGGTCCAAGGTGGGCATCTGCCCTTGATGATGTCAGTTTATTGCAGCCACACTGACTGAGAGACCTTCTGATATCCTTACAGGACATCCTCGAGATGTGAAAGGGCACTGGAGTAGCTGGGCCAAATCCGAACAGGCACAGTGACAAACGTGGAGCGTGACCAGACTGGGAGTGGGCAGCAGCTCCAATCACAGAGCCAGTAAGTCTCAAATCAATGATTTCTTTCGCCAAAAACATTTAAATGGAGTCCAGGGATTTTAGAAATGAGCCCTTCAATGTAGAATAACATGCTATCGAACGTCCATCTTAAACAAGAGAGAAGACACTAATTAGAGCCAGCAGTCAATGTGACTTCATTGGAAAACTCTTAAGTACGATCTGTGTCACTGACCTGAACCATTCAGACTGGGAGACAGATGTCTGGAATTCTAATGCTGAGGATTCAGACCTGCCATGTGAGAAAAATCAATGATTTTTACACTTTTAAGCTTTCTTAGTCAAGTTTAAGGCTTGTGAGGGGTCAGAGCCTATCCTGGCATCACTGGGCACAAGGCAGGAACCAATCGGCCCATCATTATCGCCCACTCATAGACACACAGAGTCACTTTGGGTGTTACCAATGAACCTGATGGGGAAGTGGGAAGGAAAATGGAGAACCTGGAGAAGAACACACAATGACCAAGGGAGAACATGCAGACATCAATTGAGCAATAGCTGAAATATACAAGCTGATGGGTGCTAGCTGTTCAACACTCGAATCAAGGTTATCGATATCGATAGTGATAAACAGATCAAGACTCTTTCATGTGTAAGACACTAGAGGTCGCTGTTGCTTTTTTTAACCCAGCAGAAAGACACCCTGAACACAGAGTAAAATCACCAGGAAGGTCTAAAAATTGATCTATTTGTATGGAATGATTACAATAAAATCAATAAAATTAAAAAAAAATGGAGTGGCAGAGAAGTATGTAAGAGTGGTACAGGATATGTACGAGGGAAGTGTGACTGTGGTGAGGTCTGCGGTAGGAGTGACGGAGGTGGGATTACATCAGGGATCGGCTCTGAGCCCTTTCTTATGTGCAATGGTGATCAACAGGTTGACAGACGAGATTAGACAGGAATCCCCGTGGACTGTGATGTTTGCTGATGACATTGTGCTTTGTGGCGATAGTAGGGAGCAGGTTGAGGAGACCCTGGAGAGGTGGAGATCTGCTCTAGAGAGGAGAGGAGTGAAGGTTAGTAGGACCACCAAGACAGAATACATGTGTGTGAATGAGAGGGAGGTCAGTGGAATGGTGAGGATGAGGGGAGTAGAGCTAGTGAAGGTGGATGAGTTTAAATACTTGAGATCAACATTACAGAGTAATGGGGATTATGGAAGAGGAGTGAAGAAGAGAGTTGCAGGCAGGGTGGAATGGGTAGAGAAGTGTCAGGAGTGATTTATGAAAGATGGGTATCAGCAAGAGTGACAGGGAAGGTCTACAGGACAGTAATGAGACCAACTATGTTATATAGGCTGGAGACGGTGGCACTGACCAGAAAGCAAGAGACAGAGCTGGAGGTAGCAGAGTTAAAGATGCTAAGATTTGCACTGGGTGTGACGAGGATGGATTAGAAATGAGGACATTAGAGGGTCAGCTCAGGTTGGATGGTTGGGAGACAAAGTCAGAGAGGTGAGATTGCGTTGGTTTAGACCTGTGCAGAGGAGAGATGCTGGGGATATTGGGAGAAGGGTGCTAAGGATAGAGCTGCCATGTAAGAGAAAAAGAGGAAGGCCTAAGCGAAGGTTTATGGATGTGCTGAGAGAGGACATGCAGGTGATGGGTGTAACAGAACAAGATACAGAGGACAGAAAGATATGGAAGAAGATGATCCGGTGTGGCAAACCCTAATGGGAGCAGCCAAAAGAAGAAACAAAACGTAGTGACCAAAAGCACCTCCATCACCATAAACAGGCAATACTAATAACACAATAAATTGACAAAAATCTCTCCTCCACACCTCCCAGCAAGTTCTGTCCTCTACCTCCCAACATCCGGCTCACTTGTTGGGTCTCCAGCAGTCCTTTATATAGTCCTTGACCCGGAAGTGCTTCTCCTTTTCCATTCACATGACTTGCCAGTATGGGGAACTTGCTTTCTTCTTCAGCCCGGAAGTACTTCGGGGCTTCCGTCCCCATGACTCGATAGTACTTCCGGGCTATGGAAAAGATACGAGTCCCTAGGTCCCCACAGTATACATGCAGGGCTGAGAAGCCGAACTCTAAATCCCATGGTGCCCTGTGAGAATCCGTCGCACCGCTATGCTGCAGGGACCTCGCCATCTGCCGTCTTGGGGGAGGCAGTGTCCCACAGTAGCTGCCTTCCCCCATCCTTCTCTTCTTTGGGTGTCCCAGTCGGGTTGAGCAGCCGGCCATCTGTCACACATATCAAAGTGAAAAGAGATCTCTGCAAAGTGGTCTAAATTAACGACAAATAGAAGACACAGTATTGGACTGCACAAATATTCCTGTCAGAATAGTAGCCCATGATGGTGTTCTTTTTTTTCTAAATTGCAGGGTTCAAATCTTCTTTACAATTTCATAAATGAAACTGCTAATTCATATTTGGAAAATCCATTCATGTGAAATCTGAGCAAACATAAAGGAATAATGAGGATTGAAGCCCGTGCTGTTCTCTAAGGGATTTTCTGCTTCATGACCATTTTTTCTTTTTCTTTTCACTTCTGAAAAATAAAGGAATCTCAAGCCTGCATGCCAGCCCTAAAGGAAAATCCAATTTGTGTCTCCTTAATGAGAAGGAGCCTAAAGATGGATCTCCTTTTCAAACCCAACAGTGGGCTTGATTTTTCTTTTTCTTTTTTTTTTTTTTGCAGATTTTATCAATTGTTTCCATTTATACACCAACAATTTCTTACGAAATTCAACTTCTGTGTTACCCAGACTGATCTCTTGGGATCCTGTGAGGAGCGTGGGCTGTTAGGTCAGTCAGGAGGGGTTTTTAGGACCCAAGGTGTCTCTTGGAATTTTTTTGTTTTGCTTTTTTTTAGCCAAGAGACAGTTCATGTCATAATTTGCTTGGAATGATTAATATCTGAATCATTACCTAAATGTCTGTCCATTCATGCATCCATTCAGTTCCATTCAGTTTATATTTATATATATCGCTCTTCACTGAGTTCTTCCATACTAGTCAATCCCACTTCTAACACCATGTGCGACTCTTAGCATCATTTTGCCTGCCACTACAGCATGATCCCAGGTGACTTGGTTGACTGTGCACTGGATGATCTGATTGGGGACCAGGCTCTCTCTATGCCCAGTTGAAAAATGTAAGATTCTCTTAAGTAGCCACACTGGACCCTGAAACAAGAGGAGGAACTTTTAAAATGAGCAGAGAGATACACAGACATCATGAAGATTGGCTATTTTTAAACCTTAACTGACCTCATTTTCAATTTCTGGGGGTCCCCTGGGACGCCATGAGAAATGACACACTTTTGGCTGCCCGCCAAGGCACATGTGTGCCGCTGGCTTCACTTGTCAGTGTCTCAGACATCCACACGGGTTGATCAGTCAGACAGACTCGGTCCATTCACAGGCAGGTTGCTGCATCAAAACAAAACAGACAACGGAAGGGCCTGCAAGCTCAGCACGTTCAAAGGCCCATGCCGGAAAGTCGGAACTTGACAGCTGCAAAAAAACAAACTCGGATCACCTCCGAGTTCTCATCAAAGAATAAAAAACTGAAAGGATGCAATTTAAAAAAAAATCCATTTCTAAAAGTATGAAATTTCAACCTCTTCAGGCCCCCTTTCTTTATGTCACACTGCAGCACTGAGTGGAGAGTGACCTTGCCTAATCTGGTGGGCACACAAAGGCCTCGTTATGACTGGCTAAATTGTCCTCTGATTCCACACTGAAGAGTGTTGGAATGTCTTAAACCCCCAGTTAGGCTCCCAAGAGGACATCTTTTAAGCTTTATAAGGCCCACTGAGAGAGCCTTCCCAAAGTATGAGGTCTTTCACTTGAGCCCTCCAGTGGTCCGTTTAGGGCTCTCTCAGTGGACACCTCTCAAAATTTCAGCTCACCGACTTTGGAGCTCTAAATGTGGCCTCCATGTGTTTGTCTTGTAAAGCCTTTCAAGTCTGCACTCCCAACATGGCCATCTCAGAAGACATGAGTAACGACGTCCAAATGGGCATTCACAAAAAAGTGTCCATTTTATAAACTTCATATAGCTCCTTTTCTAGCGCGTTTCCCAAATGTGTGCATTTCAAAAAGGCTTGACTGGTACCCTCCAAGTGTATGTAACTTATGAGCCTCACGTAAGACCCTCAGAGTGGAGGCCTTTCTGAACTGTCCATTCCATGAGTCCACCATTAACCCTTCAAATGGCGTTTCCCAAAGTGTGTGTCTCATTACACCTGTGCAGACCTGGAAACTGAGGTGTATCTTGCACTCTTCAAATGCCTTGTGTCAGACCCTGAAACAGGGAGACATTTTTGAAGTGTGTATTCCATGAGCCCACCCTAAAACTGGCACAAAGTGGGTATCTCATGAACCAGGACGTGGTGCACCCAAAGTGTCTTTCAGTGAGTCCCCTGTAGAGACTCCAAATGTTTTAATGAGTCCTCCAAATGTGAACCTCTTGTGTACCTTGAAAATGACTGCTTGCAAGCATTTAATGTTTATAAACCCTACAGTATATAGCGCTTTTCAAGTGTCCATCTCATAAGTCCTGTCAAGGACCCTCCCATAAAGACATGTCTTGTGAGCCAGGAGTAGGCCCATCCAAAGTGTCTTTTCCTGAGCCCAGTGTAGGACTCTCCAAATGTGCACCACTTGTGAGGCTTGCAAGTGGCCATTCCCAAGTGTTCATTTTATAAACCCTATATAGCGTCTAGCATACTGTATATAGCACCCTTCAAGTGTGTCTGACCGCTGTGCACATCTCTTAATGCCTGTCTAGGGCCCTCTGCGTTTAGCCTGAGTGAGGTCTTCCATTGTATAAATACAGAAACAATTGTTCTGAGACTTGGGATGAGATTCACTTTGAAAAGTCGCTATATAAAAGAATGTGGCTCAATCCCCATCATTTAAAGGCCACTATACAATGACTACTAATGGTTTCACTACTCCAGGGGCTTTCCTTGCCTGCGATCTCATACAGCTTATAAAAGACATATACTGTATTGCCAATTTCGTTTTTCATTTTGCATTAGGTGTCTTTCCTCATCCCTTGTAGGGCCCTGCCACCCCCTGATATTTCAGATATTTCAGTCTCCATGGTAACCCGCATAGCCAGCCACAATGTCACGAGCCACCACATTATTGTGTCTGAGGTGAATGCCCCATCTCCAGCTTTACAGGGGACGATGACGGCATTGGCACACATGAGGATAAATCAATGTCACCGTACAGCATAATGAAACAAAAGGCAAATCGGACCTATGTGACTAATGACCACCCTGCTCGGATTATCATACGGGCTGAAGGTTTTGAGAAAACTGCAAAAAAAAAATAAAAATAAAAAGACTTATTTTTATACTTCAAGTGCCTGAAATAGTGGATGGGCAGAAGGAAGAAAGATTTTCGGTTAGTTGAATTGAAACATCCTGCAGCGCCAATGATGCCTTGAAAGTGCGCCATCTAGTGGGGGGATCTGAGCTCGCCAGTAGACTGTATTAAAGTTTATTTTGAAATTGTGGCACCTGCTGGAGAGATATGGATTTGACAGACGATTATATTAAAATATATATAAATTATGGCAATAATGCCATAATTTGGGGGCATCCAGGACAATTCCAAATTAATATTAATTAACTTCTTTACATAATACTTCCTCTTCATCTTTTTCCAATTTTATGTGGGGTTGATGAGCTCAATCAATCTTCTCCAAAGGGCTCAGTCCTGCACTTCCTCCCCAGTGAGACCCTTTTCCTTAAGATCTTCTTTTACTTTATCCATCCACCTCCACTTTGGCCTTCCTTACTTTCTCTCCCCCTGAACCTCCATTGCCATCACTCTTTTGCCCACATGTTCGTTGTCTCTCCTCATCACATGTTCATACCACGACAATCCACTTTCCTGTACATTCTTAGATCCAGTATCTCCCCCACTTTTGTTGTATCTCTGATTGTCTCATTTCATAGTCTGTCCTTTTTTGTAATTCCACACCTCCATCTCAACATTCTCATTTCTGACACATCTAACTTCTACTGCTCTTCCTTTGCTGCCCACGTCTCAGCTCCATACATCATTGCTGGTCTTAAAAACCTAACCCTTTAACCTTCGTCTTAACTCTTTGATCACACAACGCTCCTGATACCTTCATCCAATTGTTCCATCCACACTGCATGCACTCTGTGGGTTATCTCTGCATCTGATTCTCCATCTTGGGCAACAACTGATCCTAGATATTAAAACTTCCTCTTTTCAGTAGCACCCCGTGCAGGCTGACTTTTGAATTCTAATAACCATTCTTCTTCTTTTGGTTGCTCCTGTTAGGGGTTGCCACAGTGGATCATCCTTTCCCATCTTTTCCTGTCCTCGTCATCTCGCTCTGTTACACCCATCACCTGCATGCCCTCTCTCACCACATCCACAAACCTTCTCTTAGGTCTTCCTCTTCTCCTCTGGCCTGGCAGCTCTATCCTTAGCACCCTTCTCTCAGTATACCTAGCATGTCGCCTCTGCACATGTCCAAACCAATGTAGTCTCGCCTCTCTGACTTTGTCTCCCAACCGTCCAACCTGAGCTGACCCTCTAATGTCCTCATTTCTAATCCTGTCCATCCTCGTCACCCCAATGCAAATCTTAACATCTTTAACTCTGCCACCTCCAGCTCTGTCTCCTGTGCCACCGTCTCCAGCCCATATAAAATAGCTGGTCTCGCTACCATCCTGTAGACCTTCCCTTTCACTCTTGCTGATACCCGTCTGTCACAAATCACTCCTGACACTCTTCTCCACCCACTCCACCCTGCTCTGCACTCTCTTTTTCACTTCTCTTCCACAATCCCCATTACTCTGTAATGTTGATCTCAAGTATTTAAACTCATCCACCTTCACCAGCTCTACTCCCTCATCCTCACCATTCCACTGACCTCCCTCTCATTCACACACATGTATTCTGTCTTGGTGGTCCTACTAACCTTCACTCCTCTCCTCTCTAGAGCAGATCTCCACCTCTCCAGTTTCTCCTCGACCTGCTCCCTGCTTAAACTTCACATCTTCTGTCTTCTTTTTCCTATTTGTCTTTAACCCTCTGTCTTCCAAAGCCCTTCTCCATTCTTCCAACTTCCTCTCCAGTTCCTTTTTTCTGGTGCTACAAAACACAATACAATACAATACAGTTTATTTTTATATAGCCCAAAATTAAACAAGGAGTGCTGCAATGGGCTTTAACAGGCCTTGCCTTTTGACAGCCACCCCCCCCCCCCTCCAGCCTTGACTCTCTAAGAAGACAAAGAAAAAATCCCCAAAAATCATTGTAAGGAAAAAATGGAAGACAAAGGAGTTCAAAGAGAGACCCCTTTCTAGGTAGGTGGGGCATGCAGTGGGTGTCAAAAAAAGGAGGTGAATACAATAGACTATACAAAACAGAACACAAGTAATCCTCAATACAATATAACAGTGCAATTGAAATATTACAAGTACAGATCAGAATTCAACAGTAGATGATATCACAGAATATGATTTGTGTCATCAGCACAAAGCCTGTACTGAAAGGATTGGTCCTTTATCCCATGAGTCCCATGACCCCATGATATCCCATGTTTAAAATTAGTTCAGTGGATCGAGACGGTTATTTTAAAATGAGTTCAACAAGAACACGGGGACACAGTTGGAAACTTGTTAAGGGTAAATTTCGCACAAACATTAGGAAGTTTTTCTTTACACAGAGAACCTCAGACACATGGAATAAGTAACCAAGTAGAGTGGTAGACAGTGAGGAACCCTTAACCCCAACACAGACAGGCAGGCACAAATATTGTCCAGCACACACGTTTTATGAGCAACCATAAAAGTAGGACAACCAAGCACCAAATCAGTGTCCGGTCCTGTCCTGTCCCTTCCTTTCTCTTCTCTTCTCCCAGCATGCTTCATCCACCTCCTCCCAACTCGAGGGAGGCGGCCCCTTTTGTGTTGCTCCTGGGAGCAACAGGATTAGCGTTACCTGGAATCACTCCCAGGTGTAATCAAAGTTCACGAAAAGGCTCCACAGCTCCTCCTGGTGGCCCTCACAGAACACAACAGGGCTGCACCAAACTCCAGCTCCCAGCGTGCCCTGCGGGAATCCATGTTACAACAGCCGCCCAGGAGGGCTATCTTCTAGCATCCCAGGGGAGGTAGTGCCTAGCAAATGCTGTCTCCCACAGGTCCTGCCATTAGAGGGGCATCCCGGCTGGGCAAGGGCCCCTGCAGTCAGACTTTAGGGACTTTCAAAACTCAATGACATTTTAGAAGAATGAAGTGGATAGGACTGGTGAGCTTTGGTGGGCTGAATGGCCTGTTCTCATCCAGATTGTTCTAATGTTCTAAAACTACAAGTTTAGAGAAATCACCTTAAAAATGTGAAAAGCAAAGATTAGAGCATGGGTACCTGTCTCCTACCAGCAGGTAGAGCTGTAAACATCTCAGAGGTTTTTCAGACAAGGAAGACCGACATTGTGAGGTCAGGTTGCGATCCTCACTAATGGTGGCAGCAGATGTTATGCTTCAGCCAGGGTCTTCTCACTGCCCAAAATGTGTTTTATCTTTATACTTTAAAGCTGTTTTTTCAGTGTTTTATTTTGTTTTATGTTGTTTTATCTTTATTTTATGCATGAACTATTGCGATTTTTAGGGTCTTTTTTATATTCTGTTGAGTTTCATTGTTTTTATTTTGTTTCTCGGCCCTGTCACCTTACATTGAGCCTGAGGAGGTAGGGCTGCCAGTGGGTTTTGTTGGCCCGACTAGCGTTGAAGGCGCGACGTCTTTATTTCAGTTTCTGTCTCATGGTTTGTTTTCATTTCTTATTGGATTTTCTGCCTTTGCCCAAAAGCTCCGACCCCACTCCCCCCTCCCCCCCGCTTTGTTGATTGGCTTGTGGATTATTGGATTTGTTTGCTGTTAGTTTTGCCTTTGTAGACAAAATCCATTTTTACCCTTTTTTTTCCTGCCTTGCCTTTTGTTTTTCTTTTTTTTTCTTCAGAAAAATCTTTAAATATTAAAAGAAACGTTTTATTTTTCTTTGCTTTCCTGGGACAGGAGGTTTCACACTTTCTTATCCTTTCTGGACATTTTATTTTTAATTTTTGATATTTGAAATACCATTCTTGAGCCTGTGTGTCATGATTTGACTTTTGTTCATTTTTTTTTTATGTTTTCCTTGACTTCAAAAAATAGCAGAAATTTAATTCTGGGAGACTTTAGAGGTCAGGCACTCCAGTGGTCACGTCTGATTCTTGATTCCAGGCGTTTTTTGCAACACTAGATTTAAAGCACATTTTTCTGCAATGCCCTTTTGAAGCACACATTTTGGCATCTGCTTGCAACTGTTAGGACTACGTGCACACAGGACGGCTGTTCCATATTTTTTATAAAACAAAGTCACTCTTGATTATGTATATAGTGCCTTTCCATTCTTAATTCCATTCCTGTTTGCTTTCTGCATGCGGTATTTTTTCACAATGCAAGCCAGTCTTCATTTTATATAGCGCCTTTCCAGTCTGTAATCCCAT
>JANRMT010062861.1:7765817-7776568 GCA_026402145.1 Polypterus bichir lapradei | reverse complement strand
TTGAAGCTCGTTGAAAGTTTTCTGCCCAACATTTGGACAAGCCAATGAAATACTGGGAGACTACAGTGGGTACGGAAAGTATTCAGACCCCCTTCAATTTTTCACTCTTTGTTATATTGCAGCCACTTGCTAAAATCATTTAAATTAATTTTTTCCCTCATTAATGTACACACAGCACCCCATATTGACAGACAAAAAATAATAATTTTTGAAATTGTTGCAGATTTATTAAAAAAAAAAAACTGAAATATCACATGGTCCTAAGTATTCAGACCCTTTGCTCAGTATTTAGTAGAAGCACCCTTTTGAGCTAATACAGCCATGAGTCTTCTTGGGAAAGATGCAACAAGTTTTTCACACCTGGATTTGGGGATCCTCTGTTATTCATCCTTGCAGATCCTCTCCAGTTCTGTCAGGTTGGATGGTAAACGTTGGTGAACAGCCATTTTTAGGTCTCTCCAGAGATGCTCAATTGGGTTTAAGTCAGGGCTCTTCGTTATTTTAGCTGTGTGCTTAGGGTCATTGTCTTGTTGGAAGGTAAACCTTCGGCCCAGTCTGAGGTCCTTAGCACTCTGGAGAAGGTTTTTGTCCAGGATATCCCTGTACTTGGCCGCATTCATCTTTCCCTCAATTGCAACCAGTCGTCCTGTCTCTTTCCTCGCTGTATATCTAAATTTCCATACGCCTGCTGCATCCTCTTCCGCTGTATTCACATTTGATTGGCTCTGCCTTACTTACAGTCTCCATCCCAATTTGCTTTCTGCACATATTACACTTTATGTATATTCTGCTAATATACAACCAGTTTTTATTTTATATAGCGCCTCTCCATTCTTAACTCTGTCCGTATGTGTTTTTCACCCACAGTGCTGTTGTTTCCATATTTTAATAACATGAGGATAGTATTTATTTTATATAGCACCTTTCCTTTCTTAAGTCAAGCCTAAGCTGCTTTCTGCACACAGTATAGTTGATACCTGTTTTGGTAATGCAATACCAGTCTTTATTTTATATAGTGCCTTCCCATTCTATAACTCCATCCCTAGTTGTTTTTCACCCACAATGCAGTCTTTTCTGTGTTTTTCTAAGATGAGGCCAGTCTTTATTTAAAATCGCGCCTTTTAATTCTTAACTGCGTGTTTTCATATCCCCCATGACTTAATTTTATGCAGCACTTTTCCGCTTTACTAGTGAACTTACCGGTGGCCTCACAACATATTGGCCAACAGGGGCCCACAGCACAGTTTGGGGGGTGTGTGTGTGTATGAGGGTCGCTTTTTTTTGGTTCTCTGTGAATTACACGATTGGCCTCTAAGATCACCTGGCCATCGATGAAACGGCACTTGAGTCCCAAAGTGCAGAGTGAGCAGGGCTGTCAGGATTTCCCTTTATTTAATATACAGTAGTGCCTTTCTATTCTGTAACTCTGTCCCTATATAGTGTTCACCCACCATGTGACTGCTCCATATTTAAATGACGTGAGCCCTGTCTTTATTTAATATAGTGCCTTTCAATTCTATAGCTCCATCGCCATATGTTTTTCACCCACTTGCAGCTGTTCCATATTTTGATCATGTATAGCACCTTTCCATTAGGTAACTCCATCCCTACATGTCTTCTTCTTCTTCTTTCAGCTGCTCCTATTATGGGTTGCCACAGCAGACCATCTTGTTCCATTTCTTCCTGTCTTCATCATCTTGCTCTGCCACACCCATCACCTGCATGTCCTCTCTCACCACATCCATAAACCTTTTCTTAGGCCTTCCTCTTCTCCTCTTACCCGTCAGTTCTATCCTTAGCACCTTTCACCCAATATACTCATCATTTCTCCTCTGCACATGTCCAAACCAACACAATCTTGCCTCTCTGACTTTGTTTCCAAACCATCCAACTTGAGCTGACCCTCTAATGTCCTCGTTTCTAATCCTGTCCATCCTCGTCACCCCCAATGCAAATCTTAACATCTTTAACTCTGCAACCTCCAGCTCTGTCTCCTGCTTTCTGGTCAGTACCACCGTCTCCAACCCATATAACATAGCTGGCCTCACTACTGTCACCTACAAATACAGCTGTTCCATATTTTAATAATATGAGGCCTGTCCTTATTTAATATAGCGTCTTTCCATTCTATAACTCCAGCCCTAGATTTTTTTACACACAGGATGACTGCTCCATATTTCAATAACATGAGGCCCCTTTTTATTTAATATAGTGCCTTTCAATTCAATAACTCCATCCCCATATGTTTTTCACCCACAGTGCAGCTGTTCCATATTTTGATAACGTATAGCGCCCTTCCATTTGGTAACTCCGTCCCTACATGTCTATCACCCACAAATACAGCTGTCCTTATTTAATATAGCGTCTTTCCATTCTATGACTCCATCCCTAGATGTTTTTACACACAGGGTCCATCCATCCATTATCCAACCCGCTATATCCTAACTACAGGGTCACGGGGGTCTGCTGGAGCCAATCCCAGCCAACACAGGGCGCAAGGCAGGAAACAAACCCCGGGCAGGGTCTCAGTCCACCGCAGTACACACAGGATGACTGCTCCATATTTCAATTACATGAGGCCCCTTTTTATTTAATATAGTGCCTTTCAATTCTATAACTCCTTCCCTATATGTTTTTCACCCACAGTGCAGCTGTTCCATATTTTGGTAACGTATAGCGCCTTTCCATTTGGTAGCTCCATCTCTACATGTCTATCACCCACAAATACAGCTGTCCTTATTTAATATAGCGTCTTTCCATTCTATGACTCCATCCCTAGACGTTTTTACACACAGGATGACTGCTCCATATTTCAATTACATGAGGCCCCTTTATATTTAATATAGTGCCTTCCCACTCCAGCCCTAGATATTTTTTTTACATAGATTACGACTGTTCCACATTTTGAAAACATGAGGCCAGTCTTTATTTAATATAGCGTCTTTCCATTCTATAACTCAATCCTTAGATGTTTTTTCCTCCTCAATGTTTCTGTTTCATATTTTAATAACATGATGCCACCCCTTATTTAATATGAATGTCTTAATTGCTCACAGTCAAACACAACAATAGAAGGACATCTGATGAGCCGTCATTGGAATTAAAATCTGCAGAAGCCGAAGGAGCGAATAAAGAACAGAACAAGGCGCGGTATCGACGGAAACACTGAACGGGTGAGTCTGTGTTGAGCGCCAACACAGTCATGTCTTTGTGCTATAAATCATTAAAAATGTTCAACAAGAAAAAGAAAAAATAATAAAAAAAAAAGAAAAGAATGATTAAATGGCCGGTGGGCGTCTTCTTTCACAAAGGGAGTACAATAGAAGCTGACAAGGTCATCAGGGGAATAAAGCAGTAATGAGACCCGTGCTGTCAGTTTAATTCAGCTATTAAACAACACGCCGGTGGATCTGATTGAACTCGCTCACTCACTGGCTTCAGCTTCCATGACACCAATTTGACACACTCGCTACCTTTTTTTTTTTTTTTCCCCTATGGCAGCTCCTACTGCATTACCTGGAGGGGAGACTGATTAGCACACCACAATACTGAGGACCCCCAAGACCATCTTGCTGTCTCATTGGCTGAATCTGATAGCAGAGAAAGTAAAAGAAAAAGAAACAAATTGTCGATTCTTCTTGCATGCGGATGACAAATGAGACATTGGAGCTGAGATCGCTGGCTGAAATGAGCAGAAATTTCTGAAGAATCTCATAAAATTGGTAGTTGAACGGTGGCTAATGGCAGCGCATTAGAGTCACATGTTTACTCCTCCTGGGTATGAAAGCATGTTTTTTTTTTTCTTATAGATTTGTATTACTTTGCAGATGCCTTCTTACCCCCATTTTTATGGATGTGGCCATGGCCAGGAGGAGAGGTCTTTGGGTGGTAACCAACCTTCTCAGAGTGTTAAGTATAACACTCAGCAGTGGTACCCATGTCACTGACCTCCCCCTCCAAGCTTCCAGCTGGTGTCCTCTCTCTCATGCCAGTGCCAACCTCTGCCCCGAACATTCCCAGCCAAGGCTTTGCTTCTTGGATTTCTTTCTATCTGTTGCTTCCTCATACAGGACTGGAAATTCCAAATTTTCTTTCCCTCGGGAGACCGCATGATGAGTTATGGACAGTACCGCCTCTAGAATCTGGAATTTTCTGCCCTTTTCAAATTTCTTTTCCCATTCATGAGTTCTTCTGACCCTCTTTTACAAAAGTGGTGGAGCTCAGAAGTGGCTTTGTTTTGGTCTTTCTCCTTTCCCAGTCCAAGATCTCCATGAGCGTGTGTCAGCACCTTGTCATAACACCACCTATATTTCCGCCCGGTCAACGCTGTTTTTTTTTTCATTCTGACAGGATGTGCGCCAGGCTTCCTCTACCTCACAAAACTTGCAGAGAGAGTCCTCCCTCATTCCCCAGTTTGGAGGTTGTCAAAAACTGCTCTGAGCAGAAAGGAAATGCAAAAAAAAAAAAAAAAAACTCTAGCTGCCACAGTTCAATCTACGTGATGGTTCTCTTAGGGAGGTCCGATCTTGTCCATACACCTTTAATTTCAAGCTCGTTGGATTTAACTCTTCTTTTAAGAAGCATCTGTTGGTTAAAAAAGATTCACTGGTCTTGACTTTGCTGACAATGCTGTGATCTTTGCTGAGTCAATGGAGGCTCTGAATGGGGCGCTTGAGAGACTGAGAGGGGAGTCTGAGGGTCTGGGCTTGTGAGTGTCCTGATAAAAACCAAGAGCCAGGCCTTTAATGACCTCTTGGGTACGGCCATCAGCAGCGTGTCTGTCTGCGGAGAGCGTGTCGACCTCGTCAAGAGGTTTACTTACCTCGGCAATGACATTCATGTGTCTTGTGACTCTTCCTATGAAGTCAGTAGATGGATTGGGAAAGCATAGGGGGTAATGAGGTCGCTGGAAAGGGGTGTGTGGTGCCCCTGATATCTGCAAAAGGACAAAGGTCCAAGTCTTTAGAGTCCTGGTGCTTCCTGTCTTGCTATATGGTTGCGAGACATGGACACCATCCAGGAACCTGAGATAAAGACTGGACTCCTTCATGTGTGTCTCTTCAGAGAATCCTTGAGTTTGACTTTGTGTTGTTCATGGACTCCCGAATGAGGCACATGACCTGCATTGTGAGGGAGTGTCAGTTACGGCACTACGGCCATGTGGCGCGTTTCCCCAAGGTGATCCAGCTCATAAGATCCTCATTGTTGGGGACCCGAGTGGCTGGGCCAGGTCAAGGGGTCGCCCACGTAACACTTGGCTGCGGCAGATAGAGGGTCATTTCCAGAGGGTGGGACTGGACCGCGTGTCTGCCTAGGGGGTTGCAAACTGGGATCCCGAGTTGGTTCGTCGTGTGGTGGGTGCGGCAACATGCTGTACCAGTGCATGCTCCCCAACTTGACTTGACTTGACTATGTGGCCCTCTGTGTTACTAGCTGGGCTTATTGGATGGGATTTCCCCCTTTAATGGGCACTTTGGGAACTATTTAGAACTTACGTGCATTGAGACTCTGGAGCATCATAATGCAAACACGCCTTGAAAATCTTCAAAGGAGTCGTTAAAGTCAATCCAGTAGAATTCTTTCAACTTCACATTGAATCACGTACCTTGAGGACACCAGTGGACATTAAAGGGAAGTGCCTTTCAGATTGAAGCCAGGAAGTCCTTCTTTATGCAAAGAGTCATGGACTGTGGAGCAAACTACCAAGTCATGGAGTTGAAGCAGAAACCTTGAGAACCTTCCAGAAGGATCAGGATGAGATGTCAGGACTGCTTTGCTATGAGCTTAACAAACGGGTGACAATTGGACTCTCGTTTGTAACATTTTTTTTGTTCTGGTTAAATAGATTGCTCTGGAAAAATCACAATATTTTAGGAAAAAAATTCATGTGTTTTGCATGTTTTGAGCATATGACTGGATAATGGTCATGTGGATTATGCGACATAAGTGATGTGAGGTTAATTCTTGTTTTTTCCATGAACATTTTTTAGATCTATTGTACAGCATTAGTCACCACTGAGTTCTGTTATATCTCAAACCTCTTCTCTCTCTTCTCCATTAAAACCTGAGATTAAAAATGTTCTCAAATTACATGGTGTAAGCAACATATTTAAAAATGCCATTTTAGGCGGAGTGTTCCTTGAACGCTGAAGATCCTATTTGACGGACAGGACTGCAGGACTTGCTCGGTCTCGGTACACCGTTGAACGTTAAGTCACACTTAATCGATTTCTGTTCATTAAATCAGCACACTCTGGAAACAGTGCAGTAACATTCCAGAAACATGAAGTGCATCTCAAACATCTGAAACATCTTAGGCTATTATGTGTGTGGCAAATCTCCGGCTACACCAGGTGCTCAAAGAAATCTAACTTATTATTTCAATCACTCTATAGACATTAAGACAAAGCATAGAAAGTTAAAAGCAGTGTGGTATTTATTACAAGAATAATAATTATACCAGTGGAACAAAGAATAATAAAAATAGGTACTGATAGGAAAGTCTGAATATATATAGTCTTTAGAAAAGCTTATGAAAAAAAGTAGAGATGACAAGGATGAATGTAGCAGGCAGCTTGTGATCTAGCAATCGATGTTCATGATGCTTTTCTGACAACCAGTGACATCTTAAGTCCGTTCTTCTTCCTTCCTCCTTCCTTACTTTCTTACATCTTTACTTCCCCTACTCACTCCTCAGATGAGGCATATTTATTTTAAAATTCTACTGGGGGGTTTTGCAAAATGTGATCGTTAGATATTCTGATTGGCTGGCTGTCAATATGAAGAATTAATTCACTGTCTGTTTTCCCAAACAATAAAACCTATTATGTTCTCTGAGGTGTCGGTAGATCTTCCTTTCCCAGCCTGTAAAATAATTAAGCATCAGCTCAGTCTTCCTTTCCCAGGTTATAAAGTAATTGAGCCATCATACATGTCTTCCTTTCTGTGTTGAATCAGCTGTTTTAAAAGTGAGGTGTAAGGGAAGAAAACCTGCTTTGATTTGTCCTAAATGTAGTTCATCTGTTGTCTTGTCTCGAACAAAATATAATGGAAAATTAAACCAAAATGTACAGATTTTGTACCCCACAACACTAGCCATCACAGTGTGGCCTCCAGATCCTTGTGCTTGCCTGTCTTTCCTGCTTCCTGCTAAATTTACCCCAAGGTTGGGAATGTCACTTTCAATTCGATAAGGAGACAATTCATACAAATACTAATTCATTCTCAGTAGTGTTGTTTTAAAATATATGTTTAAAACAAATTGTGGTGTGCCTTATAACATTGTTTTGTATTTAGTTATTGTTTTGTAATTCTTTCCATCCATCATGCTATATCCTAACTATAGGGTCACGGGAGCCCATCCCAGGGCGCAAGGTAGGAAACAAACCCCAGGCAGGGTGCCAGCCCACCACAGGGCGCGCTCACACACCTAACCTGCATGTCTTTGGACTGTGGGAGGAAACCCACACAGACACGGGGAGAACATGCAAACTCCACGCAGGGACCCGGGAAGCGAACGCGGGTCTCGTAACTGCGAGGCAGCAGCGCTACCCACTGCGCCACCGTAATTCTTTCCTTTTTTCATTAACTATGGGGGCACAGTAGTCTTTTCACTCATGGAGGCCTTCCGGAGTCCTTTGGACCTGCGCTGGTTTTAATGTAGCTCCTGCTTTGTGTATTTGAGGGGGCTGTCGACATCTTTCAATCCAGCAATCTTCCGCCTCAGTGCGGCTTTTTCTTTCAGTTCCTCATGCCGTATTGTCAGCATGTATGGAGCTTCATCTTTTTTTTTTTCATTGCGACAGTAAATTTTGCCTAAGACAGAACGACGAATCCATGTTTAAACTGTGTAATTCGAATGAAAAAACAAATCAAGAAAACGTGAGCAAATGTTTACATCTTCACTGAGGACTTCTTTTATTTTATTGAAGTACTGAAGATTTCAAATTCCAGGGCTGTAAAACGTCGAAGCGCAGGTCCAGCTCATTATCGCAAAAAAGACAAATGTGTGGTGCATGGCAGGAGAAGACCCACCGCAAAAACGCTCGCGACCAGATCCCGCCGCGCGTGTGCACACGTATGAAAGGACCGACAGGTAGGCAGGCAGGAGTGCAGGCTCGTCTGCTTCACACTGCGCACATTTCACAGGACAGCGTAACTCATACAAGTGCGGCTTTGGATGAATGATTATTTAGTGCATCAAGCGCATCGGCATCAGAAGCTGGGAAAATGGAAAACAGAAATCTACCCGTCCCACGATCACCTTCATTAAACAACCACCTCCTCCTCCTCCTCCTCCTCCTCCTCCTCCTCCTCCCAAGTATGCCTGCTCCCACCGACGCCGCTTTAACAAAAACACGTGAATCCGCAGTTGGGCGATGCGATGACTTTTGAGCAAAAGAAAAACAATGACAGAAAGAGAAAGCAGGGTAGCTGTGTCACTAAGTGGATGAAACTGATGCTGGCATTTGTCACCTTCCCTAGCGGCAAGTGTTCGGCCTGCAAGAAGGACCGCCCACGTCGAGCGCGAGATAAGCGACGCGACCTGTTGAGCTAAGTGTGGCGAGCTGCCGCCGACTTTGTCGAAAAGCTGCTTAAAAACTGAAAAGGGCCAGCAGCGTTTTCTGTAGAAATGTAAATGGAGTCTCGATGGACGGTCCGCTAACCCAGGCGGCCGCCCCCTCATCATATCGGAGATCCGCGGAGAAACCGCTTGGAACTGCGCAACTCGCTTTGCTGTCCCTGGTGCTGAAAATCAAACTTGTTGATGGCGAAGACGTTAACAGCGTGGCATGACCCTGCCCAAGATAAGCGGGTTAGGAAGTTGGATAATAATAATAATAATAATTAATAATAATAATTAATAATGTATTAATACAGCGCCTTCACCATGCTTAAAGTTCTTCATAAATATTCAAAGAAATACAATAGCAATAAAAACAAACATGACATTAATAACACAAGGGTACACACTAACATAAAACATTAGTACAATGAACTCATTAATTACATTTATATAGCGTTACTTCTGACACTTAAAGCCAGTGGTGGGGCAACCATCAAGGAATTCTTGGTGCATGCCCAGGGGCCCGTTATGGCAAGGGGGCGTTTCACAAATCCCACCCAAGCGCTCGATGAAACGACTGAGCATCCACGAGTCCCAGAGAAAGGTTGGAATGGCAGAAAGTGATCAAGTCTTAAACCAAAATCAAATACGCCTATTTGGTGCCTTACCGCCAAGTCAAAAGTTTTTAAAATTTACACCTTTTTATTCATTCTGGTGTGTGTGTATACTTATTTATTTATATATCAATTTATGTATGTATTTATCTAAATAACTTCTGTAAAAAGTAAAATTTCCCCCCTAGGGACAAATAAAATATATAGTGCCCATCTATCTATCTATCTATTAAACAGTATAGTGCTATTCACATCTATCTGTCTATCTATCTATTTATTATATAGAGCATGGACAGCCTACTTCAAACCATCCCATAGATTTTTGATGATATTCAAGTCTGCAGACTATGACGGCCATTCCAGAACATTGTACTTCTCCCTCTGCAAGAATGCCTTTGTAGATTTCAAACTGTGTTTTGGGTCATTGTCTTGTTGGAATATCCAATTTGTTGATATTGGGTTAAATTCATCTGACCCTCGACTTTAACAAGGCCCCTGTCCCTGAACTGGCCACACAGCCCAGCAGCATGATGGAACCTCCACCAAATTTGACAATAGGTAGCCGGTGTTTTTCTTAGACTGCCGTGTTCTTCTTCTGCCATTCAAAGTGCTTTTTGTTCTGACCAAATAACTCAATTTTTGTCTTATTAGTCCAAAGCACTTTGTTCCAAAATGAATCTTGCTGTCTAAATGAGCATTTACATACAATAAGCGACTCTGTTTGTGGTGTGAGTGCAGAAAGGGCTTCTTTCTCATCACCCTGCCATACAGATGTTCTTTGTGAAAATTGCACTGAATTGTAGAATGATGTACAGATACACCATCTGCAGCAAGATGTTCTTGCAGGTCTTTGGAGGTGATCTGTGGGTTGTCTGTAGCCACTCTCACAATCCTGCCTCTCCATATGCCGCTCCTGTATTTTTCTTGGCCTGCCAGACCTGCTGGGTTGGTTTAACAGCAACTGTGCCTGTGGCCTTCCATTTCCTGATTCCATTCCTTACAGTTGAAACTGACAGTTTAAACCTCTGAGATAGCTTTGTGTAGCCTTCCCTTAAACCATGATACTCCACAATCTTTGTTTCCAGATCTTTTGAGAGTTGCTTTGAGGATGCCATGCTGTCTGTAACTATTCAGAGGAGAGTCAAAGGGAAGCACAACTTCCAATTGACCACCTTAAATACCTTTTACCACTCATGACTGGACACACCTGTCTATGAAGTTCAAGACTTAACGAGCTGATCCAACCAATTTGGTGTTGCAAGTAATCAGCATTGAGCAGTGACAGGCATTTCAAATCAGCAAAATAAAATTGGACCCACATTTTTGTACAGCCAGTTTTTCACATTTGATTTAATTTCATACAACTAAATACTGCTTCACGAAAAATGTTTGTTGGGAAAACACCCCCCAGTACTCAGATGTTCCTAGGAAATGAAGGACATACCACTGTTATCTTTTTTGTTGAAAGTCGAGTCAATTATTATGCAGGCTGAGGGGTTCACAAACTATCTATCTATCTATCTATCTATCTATCTATCTATCTATCTATCTATCTATCTATCTATCTATCT
>JANRMT010062861.1:7751039-7762197 GCA_026402145.1 Polypterus bichir lapradei | reverse complement strand
ATCTATCTATCTATCTATCTATCTATCTATCTATCTATCTATCTATCTATCTATCTATCTATCATATAGTGCCTTTCATCTATCTATTTATCTATTATCCAACCCGCTATATCCTAACTACAGGGTCACGGGGGTCTGCTGGAGCCAATCCCAGCCAACACAGGGCGCAAGACAGGAAACAAATCCCGGGCAGGGCGCCAGCCCACTGCAGATCTATCTATCTATCTATTGCCTTTCATCTATCTATCTATTATATACTTTAGCACCTTACATATCTATCTGTTTTATACTGCCTCTCATATCTAATAAATTTATCTATCTATTATATAGTGCCTTTCATATCTATCTGTCTATTCAGGCAGAGTTGTGGGACAGCTAGATCCTGTCCTAGCAATTGTATGTACAGTATGTATATTTCCATCAATCCATCTATTTTCCGAACACATCAATCTTGTATATAATATAAAATGCAGGCATTACATTATAAAATAAGTTTGACGGCTGCTTTGCATCTTTTTCTACTGAACTTCCATAATATGCATCCTTTTTCAACCCCGCTAGGCCTGACCAGGGTCCCAGTGAAGCTGGATCTGTTTTCTACTCAGCCACCAGTGACCACACACCAAATGTCATTCATAACTATTCATATTTAAATGAAAAATCCATCGATTAATTTTCCTGACAGGGCAGGTGGAGCCTATCCCAACAAGGATCAGACTCAAGGCAAGATCAACATCTGGACAGGGCACCAGTCGATTGGGGGACACAGACACATTAGGGCCAATTTTAGCATCTCCAGTATTTCATATATTGTGGACTGTAAGAGAAAACCAAAGCATTAGGAGGAAACCCACGTGAACATGAGTAGAACATGCAAACTCAATGCAGTGAGGACCTGTTAACACAAACCCTGGTCTCTTTGTTGTAGTAGTACTGCCACTGTGCCACCCTACTCTGCATCTTGAGATGTTAAATTGGTATCTGAATTTTTCTCTTAGTTTTTTATATATTTTTAATTTTGATATACTTTATTGATTCCTGGCAAAGTCACAGGGCAGCTGGAATCTATCACAGCAATCATATTTGTAAGCTTATATAATAAATGGCATACTGGATAGACTGGCATCTTGACTGGAATTGAGGGGGGATCCTTATCCATGTAAGATGTAATTACAAAAGGACAGTTTGGTGGGACTCCTAGTCCTGTTCCCAGTTGGGGTGAGGAAATAACAGATGGACAGTCTTTTGTACATCCATCCATTATCCAACCTGCTATATCCTAACTACAGGGTCACGGTGGTCTGCTGGAGCCAATCCCAGGACACAAGGTAGGAAACAAACCCGAGGCAGGGCACACACACCAAGCACAATTTAGAATTGTAAATGCACCTAACCTGAATGCCTTTGGACTGTGGGAGGAAACCCATGCAGACACGGGAAGAACATGCAAACTGCACACAGGGAGGACCTGGGAAGCGAACCCGGGTCTCCTTACTGCGAGCCACCGTAATGCCCTCTTTTGTACGTATATGTATAAAGGTTCCAAACCCACTTATCTTTTATATAATACTATATAAAGGATGTCGACATAGTATTTATCAGTCCATCCTTCTTCATTCCCACATGTTTACATTTCTCTGCAAATCCCAAAATGCGCTATTTAATGCCAAAAAAAGTTCCGTCATAAAGAAACAACTCTTAATTAATCACCACTGTCGTCAGGGGGCTTTAGAGGCTTACGACCCCAATCTTTTATACTATTTATCTTATGCTCCCTCCCTCCACGGTACCCAACCCCTGCCCTTTGATGTTCGATACGTTTTTAACGAGCTCGAAACCTAAGAGGGACGCCCCCACTGCACACCCCTTTCTTCGATAATGCAAACACACCCATAAAGACTCCAATACAATTTAAATTTAGAAACGCCGCTGTTAAATTCCCTAAGCCCACCTTTACCACGTAAGGCCTCACCAAGCCGCTCGCGTCCTTCGTTCCTTTCCCAAAATTTGTCTGCACGGGGCTCTGGTTCTACAGGTGGCACTGCCCATTTAAACCGTTCCGCTGTTCGGTTTTGTGTGGAGCCTCCCTGCCATTTGCGACTTTCCTTTTTTTTCCTCACTTGGCGTAACTAACGGGATGTGCGTCGGATTGTTGCTTGCCCGCTCATCCATGTCCTAAGATAACTGAAATTGTTGCATGCAACATCCTTTGAGCGGAGCGATTGAAGTCGATGACACCGCCGCCGGCACACACGTTTATGAACGGGGTGGGTGGACTGCATGTGCTGCGCGCTTAAAAACACCGTGACACTCATGCAAACAGTCACGGTGACAGTGAACGGGTCACCTCCCGGTCACCGAGACAAGGTGGAGAATCTGCTGGCCGGAGGAATGATCTCCATCTCCTCTGCTGGGATTCCTTCGGCTCCGTGCCGGACTCTGCGCCTCCTCGGCGGGTCTCACGGACACGATGAACCTCCTCCTGAACGTTTCGCACAGGACGATGTAGATGAAGGGGTTCAGGCAGCTGTTGGCATAGCCTAGACTGATGGCCACCCTGTAGGCATAATAGAAGGGTAGGGTGGGCTGGTCGATGGCCAGTTGAGCTAGCTGTAGCACATAGAAGGGAGCCCAGCAGAAGAAGAACACCAGGCAGATGGTGATGGCGATGCGGGTCACTTTTTTGGTCTTGATGCGGGCGCTTCTCTGCGTGGTGAGCGCCTCCGAAGAAGTCATGCGGAGCAGAATCCTCCAGTAAGCTACTGAGATGACAGTGAAAGGAATAGCGAAGGCCAAGAAGAACTGATAAAGAGTGTACCAGTAAATGTCCGTGGCCGGGTTAGGTAGTCGGATCCCGCAGCCCAGTACCCCCCCGGGTATGGGGATGAGCCTAGCATACATCCATACGGGGGTAATGCTCAAGAAGGACACGATCCACAGGACGCAGATGATGAGCACGGCCACAGTGGGGGTCCTGAAGCGCGAGGACGTCAGCGGGTACACGGTGGCCAGGTACCTGTCAAGCGTCATGGCCGTCAGGATGTAGGTACTGGTGAACTGGCTGTTGGTGTCCAGTGCCGTGATGATCGTGCACATCGTCTCTCCGAAGTGCCACACTCCATTGCCCATCAGCTGATGGATGAGAAAGGGCATCCCCAATAGGAAGAGCAGGTCCACCACCGACAGGTTGACGATGAAGATGTCCGGGACACTACTTCTGCAGCGAAACTTGGACTTTTTAAACACGGTGACAATGACGATTGTGTTCCCGATGATGCCCAGCAGACAGATGATGCCAAACACCGTTGGCATGAAAACGCTGCTGTAAGCCATGTGTTGATCTGCTCCTTAAAAAACGATGAGAAAACGAAATCAGTGCCGGGGGAGACAAACCATTCAGCAAAGACACCAACGTGAAATAAAGAAAGAGGGGAAAAAAAGCCTTTAAAAAGCACCTGCTGCAACAAAACAAAAGAAATCCAAACGGCACACTCTGAAACTTTTTAGCTTGCCGAATGAAAATGTCAACCCTTACCTGTCTCGGACACGTTAGGGGACAAGCGGGACAGGTTGGCGTCTCCGTGCTCCATGCCACGCCGGCGGCCTCCAAGTCGCTGCGCACCTTTGCTCAAGCCCGCGCTGACTGCCTCGCTGCCGTTTTTTGGGGAGAAGGGCGACCGACTGAATGCGGGAGGCTGCGCGTTCGCTCTACCCCCTGTGCGCGCGCTTGTGCCTGAGTACTCGTGCACGCAAGTCTGTGTGTGGACGAGCGTGAAGCCGCAGAACCATTGGAGCGCCTGCGCAGCACACCGTCGCAGCAGCTAGCGGGCAACTCCGCGGGGCTTTCAGAGCTACTGGTTCTTATTAATCATGAGAGGTATTGGCGTTGGTGCGAATGGCGATGATGTCCAAATCTTTCTGTTATCTGTGCATGTTGAACACTTTTCTGCAATTATTATTATTACTTGTAGCACTAGCAGAAGGACAGTATTGATACTGCTAATCCACCTTAATAAAAGGATAAGTGTCTGGGTGTCCATGCAGTTGCTATGTTTCAGTCGTTACAACATATGGCACATCACAAACATTTTTAGTAATAAAATGCATTGCATGGGGAAGAAAGGCGACTGGAGTGACTTTGAATATGACATGGTTGTTGGTGGGGAACGGGCTGGTCTGATTATTTCAGAAAATGCTCATCTACTGAGATTTTCAGTCACAACCATCTCTAGAGTTTACAGAGAATGTTTTAAAGTGAAAATATCCAATGAGTGGCAGGTCGATGGGCCAAAAAGCCCTGTTGATGCCAGAGGTCAGAGGAGAATGAGCTGATAGAAAGGCAACAGTAACTCAAATAAGCACTCGTTACAACTGAGGTATGCAGAAGAACATCTCTGAAAGCACAATACGTCAAACCTTGAAGCAGATGGGCTACAGCAGCAGGAGACCACACCGGGTGACACTCCTCTCAGCTAAAAACAGGTAACTGAGGCTACAGTTTGCACAGGGTCACCAAAATCGGACAACAGAAGATTAAAAAAAAGTTGCCTGGTCTGCTGAGTCTCGATTGCTGCTGCGACGTTCGGATGGCAGGGTCAGAATTTGGTGTCAACAACATAAAAGCATGGATCCGTTCTGCCTTGTATCAACTGTTCAGGCTGGTGCTGGTGGTGTAATAGTGTGAGGGATATTTTCTTGACACACTTTGGGCCCCTCAGTACCAACTGAGCCTTGTTTAAATGCCACATTCCTACCGGAGTCCCTTTATGACCGCAGTGTTGCCATCTTCTGATGCCTACTTCCAGCAGGGTAACATGCCATGTCACAAAGCTCAATTCACCTCAAACTGGTTTCTTGAACATGTCAATGAGATCACCGGACTCAAATGGCCTCCACAGTCACCAGATCTCAATCCAATGGAGCACCTTTGGGATGTGGTGGAACGGCAAATACACATCATGGATGTGCAGCCAACAAATCAGCAGCAACTGCATGATGCCATCATGTCAATGTGGACAAAACTCCATGAGTATTTTTCAGCACCTTGGTGAATCACTACCATGAAGAATTACAGCAGTTCTGAAGGCAAAAGGTTCGTTGGGATCCCCTCAAGCTTGCTGGATGTCATGGCCGGCCTGTACGCTGGTACTGTGAGTGCTGTGCAGAGTGGAGGCAGAACCTCTGCGTTTTTCCCAGTTGATTCTGGGGTCCGTCAGTGGTGTGTTCTACTCCTTCTCTGTTCAGTGCTTGCATAGACTGGGTGGCGGGCAGGGTCGTGGGGTCTGTGGGGCATCTGTTGGCGAAGAAAGGTTCATGGATCTTGACTTTGCCGACGATGCTGTGATCTTTGCTGAGTCAATGGAGGCTCTGATCGGGGGGCTCGAGAGACTGAGAGGGGAATCTGAGTGTCTGGGCTTGTGAGTGTCCTGATAAAAACCGAGAGCCAGGCCTTTAATGACCTCTTGGGCACGGCCATCAACCTTGGCAGTGACATTCATGTGACTCTGGTGACTCTTCCTATAAAGTCAGTAGATGGATTGGGAGAGCATGGGGGGGGGGGGGGGGTCATGAGGTTGCTGTAAAGGGGTGTGTGGCGCTCCCGATATCTCTGCAGAAGGAGGAAGGTCCAAGTCTTTAGAGTTCTGGGACTTCCTGTTTGTGAGACATGGATGTTATGCAGTGACCTGAGACGAAGACTGGACTCCTTCATGTGTGTCTCTTTGGAGAATCCTTGGGTATCTCTGGTTTGACTTTGTGTTGCTCATGGAGTCCCGAATGAGGCATGTGATCTGCATTGTGAGGGAGCATCAGTTACGGCACTACGGCCATGTTGCGCAATTCCCCAAGGGTGATCCGGCTCGCAGGACCCTCATTGTTGAGGACCTGAGTGGCCGGACCAAGCCAAAGAGACACCCACATAACACCTGGCTGCGGCAGATAGAGGGTCATTTCCAGAGGGTAAGACTGGACCGCGTGTCTGCCTAGGGGGTTTCCAACCAGGATCCTGAGCTGTTTCAATATGTGGTGGGTGCGGCAGCGTGCTGTACCAGTGCATGCTCCCCAACCTGACCAGACCTGAAGGCTAAATGGGGGTCCAACCTCGTACTAGCAAGGTGTACCTAATAAAGTGGCCGATGAGTGTATACCCTTTCAGTACCCATGGAGGAAATAATCAGACAAGAGAAATATGATCCATAAAGAGATATATATATGTATTTAACTTGCTTTAATATTTAGCCTTCACTCCCAACATACAATGTAATCTAATCATTTATACTGCACATGTTCAGGCCGAAGAGAAGCCATTGGAGCAGAGCAATCACCCTCCAGTTCTCCGGTGGGGAATGCTGATGATTGTATGTCCAGTTTAGCAGAGTGCAGGTGGCAGACGGCTTCTATTCCAATATAATTACCCACATAATTTGCATATTCAGTGAGCGTTTTATAAAACTTGCCAGGTATGGCTAACTACAACCCTGAGCTCTTGTTATTAATGGACTGTGCGCTTCTAAGACCCAAATAGCACCTTTTCCCTATCTGTGCACAGTGCTCCTGCTCCAATCACTCATGGCCTCCACCTGAACGTGATGCTTGGAAGAACCCTTCTGACATCAGCTGCACGTATGTTAAACATTTAGGCTCACAAATCACAATCATCAAAGAGTTAATTTTTCATTTCTGGTTACAATAGACGACAGCAGTTTTAGCTTTTCATTTTCTCTCGGCGTCAAGTCTTTTGTTCCAAATCTTTTGCTCTCTCCCTGGCGGTGGTTTAAAAATGCATGGACTGGAGGATTTGGGGACGGGTGTTTTAGGAAGAAGCCCTGTGGGCGGAGCTGCCATTCACTACACACTTTTTAACAGGTGGTCCCCAGATGTTTATTCCCATTTGACAATGACCTGCTTTGGTGATTGGCACAGGTGTAGTCTAACCATCTGGTCTGCTTGTGCTGAGCTGGTATGTTTCTTTGCTTGAGGCAGCTGTCCATGTGCAGGTAAGGCTGTAGACGTGGAGCGCCATAAAGTAACCCTAAACCTAACTTTCCTCTAAATAATACAACTCAGCGTCGATGAACCAAAATAATGAACATAGGACTCCCCATGATAATATATTCAAGGTATGGTGATAAAAGCACCTGGTGTGAGTGATTGCCATATTTTCATAAGGGTTAGCAGCTTGGATGATGCCAATAAAAAGTGAGTGGGCACCTGCTTTGGTGATTGGCACAGATGCAGCTCAACCATTTGGTCCACTTGTGCTTAGTTGGTAAGTCTCTTTGCGTAAAGCAGCTGTCCATGTCCAGATAACGCTGTAGACGTGATGCGCTATAAAGCAGATAGATTAAGGCAAATTTCCACAACAATACAGCATCTCTTTTGTGTTTAGCTGCAGTCTGATAAAAAAGGAACAAAGGTAACACTTTAGGTTAGGCACGGCAAAAATGAATCTATTAATAAAGTATATCAAATAAAAAATAACTAATTTATTCTTGTGTAACAAGATCTTGGAAAAGAATTCTTCTGGTTCTATCCAGCAGGGGGCACTAGCTCCCTGGTTGGAATAAATTCTTTTTTAATTGCAGTGTTTTAAGTAACCTGAACCTGAATAAATATATTATAATGAGGCGATATCCCTCCCATAGTGATACAGTGGTAAGAAATCACATAAGAGAAAATAACTTTGCTTTCTTTAACGACAATTTATGTGGCATAACAGATGAGGAAGCCAATGACAAGCCTATGTGAGAGTCTGCCATTTTTGTCGCTGCGCTGGAAGGATTTTCAGGATCGGATGACGTAATTTTCCCTCCGTTTGTCAGCTTCAAAGGTGTGCCGGGCAATGTTCCAAGGCTTTATACTCTTTCTCCATGTGCAGACCCTTACTTAGGTAAATCATGCCATTCCAAACAAGCAAAGAGAGGATACTATTTCATGCTGACTCTAACACACAGAAATAGTGCAATGCCCATTTTGCACTTGTCCCTTTCATTTCTTCTAATGCTTGCCTCGCAGTTCTAAATGATGAGCCCCTCTGTGCTAAATCTGGCCTTGTGTTAGCTATACATGTGAGAAGAAGCACATTTATAAGATATTTTTTGTACAGAGCACAGTGACATATTAAACATATAAACTTATTACACTGGTGTTCATAACACTTACCAAGCAGCAGTAAAGTGACTATTAGACAGAACTTTAGAAGTTTATTTGTCCACAGGGGGATATGTGGCTTTTTACAGAAGCTCTTTAAATAAATAAATAGCTAAATAGATAACTAAAATCCATCCATCCATCCATCCCACTGTATCCTAACTACAGGGTCACGGGAGTCTGCTGGAGCCAATCCCAGTTAACACAGGGCTCAAGGCAGGAAACAAACCCTGGGCAGGGCGCCAGCCCACCATAGGGCATGCATACACACATACATACACATCCACACCCATACACCAAGGACAATCTAGAATCGCCAATGCACCCAACCTGCATGTCTTTGGACTGTGGGAGGAAACCCACGCAGACACGGGGAGAACATGCAAACTCCACGCAGGGAGGACCTGGGAAGCAAACCTGGGTCTCCTAACTGCGATACAGCAGCGCTACCCACTGCGCCACCGTGCCACTGCATAACTAAAATCTCTCTGTTATAATAAAAAAAGTCCCGGGATGAGACGTGACTTTCTCAGAGAGACACTTTCACGTCCCGCGAGATGAGACTTTGTGCCAAGAGATTTAGCCACACCCGGGGCCGGAAATAAAAGACAAAGAGTAGATGACAAAGTAGAACGCCGTAAAGAAATTTAAAAAACATTGGCGTGATACACATACAGAGCAGGTTAGAGATAGTGAAAGTACGAAAATTCAAAAGTTTCCAAAAAATGATAGTAAAGATCGTATTAGGGCGAGCAAACGGAAATTATTACATGGTGAAATAACGGAGCAGTGAAAAGAGATCAAATATATTGTTCGGATTTAAACTTTAAGTCAGAGACTTGTAGATTGTGTAATTCATGTTGCCATCAGGGAAAATTAGTGTTTCTTCCCTAAGAAGAGGCGTATCCGCGAGAATTATAAGATTTGTTGTTGGGTGAAAGTGAAATCCACATACCCAAGCGGCAGAGATGTGAAGTGGCTGGCACACACACCAGAATGAGTAAAAAAGAAGAAAAAATCAATAAGAAAGAAAAGAATAGCTCTGACTTGGCAGTCCCAAACCCCATATACAGGCATATTGCTGTTGATGTAAAGGAGCTCCCATAGCATTTCTTGTCACCCTTCTGCTGAATAATTTATTGTCTGAAAGTCCTCAGTGTTGGTGTGTCACAGAGAGGATGTTCAGCGTTGTTCATAATGGCACTCAGTTTTATTTTAATTCTCTCCTCCTCTGCCACCTCTAGGGGTCCAGAGTCCATCCCATATCCTGCTCTTTTAATTAGTTTGTTAATTCGGTGGACCTCCCTTGAAGTGATGCTAACAGCCCAGCACACCACACTGGCCATCACAGAGTTGTAGAAAATCTAAAGGAAGCCACTTCACACTTTAAAGCAACACAATTTTCTAAGGAAGAAGAGCCTGCACTGCCCTTTCTTCTATAGTTCTGCTGTATTTCGAGACCAGTTGAACCTGTCATTGATGAGGACCCCCAAGTATCTGTAGGAGTGGACCACCTCTATGTACACTTCCTGAATGGGCTCTTTGGTGGGGCAAAACGCATTCACCAGTTCTTTGGTTTTGCTGATGTTAAGTTGCAGACAGTTCACAAAGTTCTCCCCGTGACTCTTCTCCTCTGTCTTCTCCCCCTTATTGATACACCCCATAAGTACACAATCATCTGAGAGTTTCTGCAAGGGACCGGACCTGCTGTTGTATTTCTAGTCTGAGGGGTACGGAGTGAAGAGAAAAGGAGACGGGCCTGTTCCGTGCGGAGCTCCAGTGTTGCTCACATTCACATCAGTGACACACTCCTTAAGCTTCACAAACTGTTGTCTGCCTGACAGTCCATTCTCCTCAGACTCAGAGATGGCTGGATGGCATTGAAAAGCACTGGAGATGTAAAGAATGAAAGAATTATAAAGAACGTAATCCTCACAGTGTAGATAATTCTATCTGCATTAAGATACAAAGTTCTCCCCCTGACTCCTCTCCTCTGTCTCATCCCCCTTATCGATACACCCCATAAGTGCAGAATCATCTGCGAGGGACCTGACCTGCTGTTATATTTCTAGTCTGAGGTTTACAGGGTGAAGAGTAAAGGTGACAGGCCTGGTCCATGTGGTACCCCAGTGTTCCTCACGCAGTCCCAGAGTGTCACAAATTGTGGCCTGTCTGACAGATAGTCCATCATCCATGACACCACAGGCTCATCCACCTGCATATCTCTGAGCTGACAGAGACGGCTGGAGGGTATTGAAGGTTAGGTTAGAGGGTTAGGGGCAGGCGCTGATACAGTGCGTTGCTGCACCCACCACATGACAAACCAACTCAGGATCCCAGATTGCCATGCAATGGGTGACACCTCAGCACCACACAAGTTCAGATGGAATGGAACCAGTGTGAGGCTTTTTATGGGCACTGGAGAAATCAAAGGGCGTAACCCTCACCGTGTAGACAATTCTATCTGCGTTAAGATACAAAGTTCTCCCCCTGAGTCCTCTCCTCTGTCTCATCCCCCTTATCAATGTACCCCATAAGTGCAGAATCATCTGCGAGTGACATGACCTGCTATTATATTTCTAGTCTGAGGTGTACAAGTGAATAGTAAAGGTGACGGGCCTGGTCCTTGTGATGCTCCAGTGTTCTTCACCCAGTCCTGGAGTCTCACAAATTGTGATCTGATAGTCCATCATCCAGGACACCACAGGCTCATCCACCTGCATATCTCTGAGTTGATAGAGATGGCTGGATGGCATTGAAAAGCACTGGAGAAATCAAAGAACGTAACCCTCACCGTGTAGACAATTCTATCTGCATTAAGATACAAAGTTCTCCCCCTGACTCCTCTCCTCTGTCTCGTCCCCCTTATCGATGTACCCCATAAGTGCAGAATCATCTGCGAGTGACCTGACTTGCTGTTATATTTGTAGTTGGAGGTGTACAGAGTGAAGAGAGAAGGTGATGGGCCTGTTCCGTGCGGAGCTCCAGTGTTGCTCACATTCACATCAGT
>JANRMT010062861.1:7669954-7691720 GCA_026402145.1 Polypterus bichir lapradei | reverse complement strand
TTTATTAGTATAGATAGATATATATATATGTGTGTGCGAGTATATTATTGAAAAGGCATTATTGTCAGGAAACTACCAATGTTATTATCAAGTAACATAATGTAACATTCTGCATTCGAATACAGCAGGGGTTGCCCGCTCCAGGACATCATTACTCCCATTCTCAGGCTACACAGTGATACCATTTTCGATACATTTCACACAGTAATTTAAATGCTACAGCCTGTGAAACGTCATATACATAAATATGGGCCACTCTGTATATATCACTTGGCACATATATTGCTTTTTTAACTAGATATGGACTGGACAAAAGTTCAATAAATGCTGTAAAAGAACTTTCAAGAACTTAATTGATCCATTTATGACAGTTAAATTACAAGATTCCTTATTCTTACTGGCAAGTGCCCCATATGATTTGGTGCTACAGATGCCCTGGAGAAAAAGTTTACCTGTTTTTAGATAATGGGCATTTGACAGTCCTTTTGGATAACCACAAAGTTTGTTGGCAAAAGCTGAACTGGGACAAAACCTTTTTGTCACTGCAACTCACCGATTCTTGTTCCAAAACCACAACTAATGAATATTACGAATACAAATACATCAGGAGCTGAGCTGAGCTGTGCATCCAAACCTGTCTCACCACAGTTACCTTTTAAAGTGAACAACACAGTAACATCAGTCCAATGTAACCAGGAAAGCTTACCTTAGAATTTCTCTTTAGGTTATTCAACAAAGAAGTGAAGCGGTTTTGTAGCTGCTGCATTTCTGAAGACATTGAAGTACCTTCACTCTCTCTCATTGCAGAAGGCTGTTCAGTCTGTGAAAGTCTCTGTTTAAAGACAGAACATTGCAAATCACCCTCTAAAATAACATGGATATGAATACCTGATGAATGTAACTCTGTATAACATTACAAAAATATTACTAATGATATCTTGCCAACTCGGCATGCATTGCTTGCTTCCCAAATGAACATATCACAGAACAGTCCAAAACATGCATTGTTTTATAATCACAGCTGTCTGAATACTTATACGTGGCATTGGATAAAAAATAAAATCATAATATCCGGTTTTGCTTTGTACTGAAATCTCATTTGCTTACTGCAGTTGCTTGTGATGGAATCTGCTGTGTAAGATGTTACATAAAATAGATTTGTTTATTCTGTACTGAAAACAGCTATTGCTATTTCACCTTCCATTGCAATCAGCATCAAAAATAATGAGAGAAGTAAAGGTCAATGTAATTTATACATTACTGCACACCTCCACTTTCAGACAGTAAGAGAAGACAGGCATCTATTAAACCTTTTGCCTCGTGTTAGAAATGAATAATCAAGGCCTTTGTCTGTTAATAGCTTTTAAACTTTCTTTGGATGTCTTAAAAACTTCAATGACTTTTTCATATTTGGATCTCCTTTTTCACTAATTAAGGTGTTTGAAACCTTTTTTTCTTTGACAATATGCTGCATTTTAGAATTAGCAACTGTAGAAAATGAAACATTAACTATGTTCTGTATGCTGTGATGGATGGCAAACAATTGGGTGGGCGTCCCAACCAGGATGGGGGCAAGGTTCCTTACCTGGATTGAAGGTTAGCCCTTTTGAGACATGAGAAGGAAGACGAGGATTGTCCTACCTTAGCCAGGAGACAAGTAGAAGATGCCAGTGTGAAAGTGGATAGGCTGGCATCCCGGCTGGGTTGAGAAATCAAACTCAGCCGAGAGACCAGTGTGATTGAAGGACGGGGGACACAACCCGTCAGGGCTACATACTCCTCCCTGGGCAACACCATCTGTATGGACACTGCAAGGCATGCTGGGAACTGTCGGGTTTTGCAGCTTCCACCAGGGGGTGCTGCAGGGATCTTTCCATGTGCGCCATCCATCACAATGTATTATAAGGATGGATAGGATTAGAAATGAGTACATTAGATGGTCAGCTAAAGTTGGACGGTTGGGAGACAAAGTCAGAGAGGCGAAATTGTGTTGGTTTGGACATGTGCAGAGGAGAGATGATGAGTATACTGGGAGAAGGATGCTAAGGATAGAGCTGCCAGGTAAGAGGAAAAGAGGAAGGCCTAAGAGAAGGTTTATGGATGTGGTGAGAGAGGACATGCAGGTGATGGGTGTAACAGAACAAGATACAGAGGACAGAAATATATGGAAGAAGATGAGCCACTGTGGCGACTCCTAACGGGAGCAGTCGAAAGAAGAAGAAGAAGAAGCAAATCTCAGATTTATGTTTTCCTCAGAATATTACATTTTTGTAACAATGTGACTTGCTGCTATACCCTTTCAGCACAAATGTGGTATCATATCAATTGTAACAATATGAAAAGAAACAAGATATACAAAAATCTCTCTCTATTATATAAAAAAATCCTTTAGTGCGATGACTTTTTGAAGACGAGACTTTATGGAAGAGAGATTTTTTTAACTTCTGCGAGATGAGACTTTTGCCTTGAGATTTTTTCAAGTCATGCCCTCCTCTCAAACAAGACCACAGTCCTCTCAACTGTCATTCGTGTGAATGTTTTTGTCAGACACAGTTCCTGCACTCTCAGCTCTTATACATTTTAATATTTTCCTCACTTTAAGATCCCAATTAAAGAAGACGTATTACTGTATGTCCAAATTTTATTGAAGAATTTTATGACAAAGGGTTATTAACATATAAAATGAGTACACGGGCAATCCTACCACCGAGAAACGACAAAATCAAATGCAAAAATTGTCAATCGGTTACACAGCAAATTGGTTAAATGCATATCAATAGGCTCTGCTGAAACAGTTGGTGGTGATGGTGCGGAAGATGAAAACATCAGCTTACAATATCACAAAGAATATCTACAACCGTTAACACCGTCCAGTCTTACAATTCATGAATTACTGTTGAAAGAGGGATGTATCCAAGAAAGGTAATGCAGTACATCTTCAGGGGATAACATTAGACAACAAAGGAGATCTTGATATGCCATTCGTATTAAAACATTAACAGTTTCCCGTTAGAATAGATTTTGCAAAGACAATTAACAAATCTTAGAGCCAAACATTTGAAAAAGTAATTTTATTTAATAGACAGAAAGGAACAAAATTCGATCTTGGGCAGTTATACATTGCGTTGATGCATATTTAACAACTCCCATGAAAATAGAAATCAATTTAAATTGTACATCCACATCCCCATACGCGAGCAGCAGAACCGCAAAGAGGCTAGAGCGTAATGCAGGCCCAGGGGTTGGCAAGAGAAGCGGGTTAGTTTATAATAATATGAAATAAAGACAATTTTCTAAATACCATATTAGAAAATACACAAAACTAGGCACATACAGTACTTAACCTCCACTGCCGTAACCTAATAACCTCATGGGACATTTTATATTTGGTTTCTAAAATTAAACTATCAACTGGGCTTTTAGATTAAACTCCCATTACTTTGATGGAAACATTCACCCAGCCTATAGTGAATATAATTAATAGTTTTTATTAATAGCCACTGTCTGTTTCTTAACAGCAGCTACTGTTAGCGGTTTATTCAAGAAAACTAAAATATTTTTTGTTAAGAATTATAGACCAGTTGGGTGGTGGGGGGGTTGAATTCTGTTTTATTACGTTTTGTCTTTTTTTTGTTCCTGCTTTATTTTTTTAACTTTGATTTTTCTTTTTTTTTTCCAAGTTTGACTAGTCATTTGTTGTCTAAGTTTGACTTGATTGTATGCAATGTTATTTTCTTCAATAAAAAAATAAAATGTATCCCATTCACTAGTTCACTTTCAAGCCTTAGAAAGAAAGGACAATCTTATCTTATGCACAAGCTTTTAAGAGAAATGTCAGCCTGCCTTTCACTCCAGTCGCTGCACAGTTAGAGCCTTAACTTGTGTACCAAAAGTGGCATTATCATCCAATGTAAGAAAAACTATAATCATTATGCTTTTAGGCTTAATCACAGTTTTTAATACTACTGGCCACAGCCCACACGCTTGAAAATTTACTTGGACTGCCAGGCACTATTTTTGGGAGATTTACTGCCCACTTACCATATTATTAAGTTTTTCCATTTTCTCCTTTACAAAATATAGGAAATGTATTGTAATCGTCAAAAAATTCGATTTTGATGAATCTCGACGTTTAAGACCTCCCCGAGTTCGAAAATACCATTTTTGGAATTGTCTGTGTGTAAACACAATAACTTCAGTACGCTTTCACTTAGGTCAACTAAATTTTGCATACAAGTATTAGGTACAAAAAGTCTACTTTTGGGCTATTTCTGCTAACCGGAATTGGTACTTCTTTATTCAGTCTGATTTGTTCAACTTTACTTTTATAATAATTGCTCAATATATTATTAATTTGATTTGTTGTTGATGGTTATTTAATTGTACTTAATATCCTATATAAAAGCGGTCGGGATTGTCCTTCCGTCCCGTGAGTGCTACGCAGGCGCGGAGTTTCACACACGCCCCGTCCATTTCGCAATGCACGATGGGATTTGTAGTTTCGGTTTTCCAGGTAAAAGATGATTTTCTACTCCAGACTGTGCAATATCTTCTTCTTCTTTCTTACTATATAAAAGCGGTCGGGATTGTCCTTCCGTCCCGTGAGTGGAAAGCGTAGCGGTATTCCGCTTATCACAGACTTACTACTTGCAGCTTGCGGTACGAAGCGACATGATGTGAGCAGAGTTCTGGTGCTCCCATCGTTCCCCCTTGCTTTTGTGTGCGATGCACTGGAAAAATAGACAAAATTATGTCTCTGGAAATAATTAATGTTGATGGAGTACAAATGCCTCACCGCGTAGTAAATATCAGGGGGGTTCAAAAGGGCGACCTCAATATAGAAAAAAAGTTTAAATTTATCACAAAAATAACAGAAGCTACGAGTATTAAAGTAATACCGCTCAAATGCAATATAACCAAATTAATGAGTTTGTATAAAATATCAAATTAATCTACATATTGAATTGCCTTAAGACGTGGTCAACTTAAAAGTCGGTCGCCTTAAAAGGCGGGTCAGCCTAGTAAAAATAGAATCACTGTCTTGTGATTTACTCCTCAAATATCCATCCCCATATATGAGTATACGAAAAAGTCAAGGGGCGACCACTCCCAATTTTTTATATTTGCAAAGGTCTGATGATAGTACTTATTCGTTCTTATCGTTGGTTAAATTTGGCGTCACCTAGGGTTTAGTATGGGAAACGTTTCTATGTTCTCTTTGTATGTTGTGATTATGGGTGAAAGCTTTCCACCACCCTCGACTGGAAAAAGTGGGCCCAAAAGGAATGGGTGGGTTGTTAGACAGAATTGTTTGGGCACATTTTCAGTCGTATACTGAAGACACTCAAGCATATTTATAAAGGGAAAAAAGCTTTAGCGAGATGAAGGGTATGTGGCAAATGATTGGCTTTTCAACTCAGAATTTCTTCTATTCATCCATTTTTAAACTCGCTTAATCTTTAATTAAATGAGTTTTCATTTTAGTTTGGATGAATTAACATTAAAATGAAGTATTACCAAGTTCACATTTCGTGTCATGTTTACACAGTATAATTAGATCCTTGCTTGCATGGCTCTCTTACAGCCTAGAAGTTGTAAATGCGACATCAGACTACAAATGCCTCTGGTATTTCTTTTTTGCAGTTTCTGCTAACCAAAACTTTACCTGAGGCAGTTTATTGCTTACCTTTTCACCATTTTAGGTCATTCACTGCCTTTCAACTGATTAAACTGGAAGAAGAACTGGAGTGCTTGGGTGTTGTACCGTATTAGCCATTATGAATATAGTGAGGGGCAGCACAGTGGCGCAGTGGGTAGCGCTGCTGCCTCGCAGTTAGGAGACCCAGGTTCGCTTCCCGGATCCTCCCTGCGTGGAGTTTGCATGTTCTCCCTCCGGGCACTCCGGTTTCCTCCCACAGTCCAAAAACATGCAGGTTAGGTGGATTGGCGATTCTAAATTGGCCCTAGTGTGTGCTTGGTGTGTTTGTGTGTGTCCTGCGGAGGGTTGGCACCCTGCCCGGGATTGGTTCCTGCCTTGTGCCCTGTGTTGGCTGGGATTGGCTCCAGCAGATCCCCGTGACCCTGCGTTCGGATTCAGCGGGTTGGATAATGGATGGATGGAATATAGTGAGACGTCAAGCAAAATGACACCTTTTATTGGCTAACTAGAAAGATTACAGTATGCAAGCTTTAGAGGAAACTCAGGCCCCTGTAAACATCCTGCCTGAAGAAGGGGCCTGCATATTGTAATCTTTTTAGTTAGCCAATAAATGGGGTCATTTTGCTCGACTTCTCAATACAAGAAAAAATGGGAAAACTAAGGTGTTCTAAAACTTCTGTGAATTTGTTTGTGTAGCATGATGTTGTAATGTTCTGCTTTTTGAAAATAAAACAAGAATTGAAATAAAAAAAATGAACTGCTAATCAGAAAATTGAAAAGGTATGACGAAGCAGAGTCGAAATAAACACCTCAGAAAAGAGCAGTGGGGCGAGTCCATTAAATTTACTTGTATGACTGTGATGTTAATTTGCTGTTATTTTAATTGAATCTAGTGCTGCAGATGCTGCTGTTCATGAATGAAGGAAGGAGAAGACCTGACTGTGCAGGATGGAAATACTGACAGAGACACAGCAGACAATTTTACAATACACTACAACTTACTGTACCGTGCAATAAAATTTACATTAACTTCTAGAATATGCACACAGCTATAAGTATAAATATAAGCGAAGGCAGCCGACAGCTCGTTTGCCATACCAAAGCAATATGCTGGACGATGAAGAGAAAGAAATGAACCAAAACACAAACACACAGCACAGCAGATCTGTCAAGGTCAATGCAGCCAGGAATTAGGCCACCCAGTCTGCACCAGTCTGTCTGTGCAACTTGTTTACTTCATTTGACCCAATGTGTTGCGACAGTAGATGGCGCTATACCAGCGCTCAACCTGACACAAACAGACACAGGAGGCACACTTATAAAAGCACAAGCTTTTTTATTTTCTTTTCTTCCCTCGTGGAGAACGTCTTCCCCGTTTCCATCAGTACACAACATAGACCCAAAACACAGCGCACACACACAGTGCACAATACTTTTCCTTCCTTTCTCTTTCATTCTCCTCCACTCTCCCTCCAGCAAGCTTCGTCATCGTCGTCCTCCTCCTCCTGACCAGTAGTGGCTGCTGGCTCCTTTTACAACGCACCCGGAAGTGCTCCAGGTGCTTGATGACCCATCCGGTGTGGCGGAAGAGTGGCTCTGTAGGGCTCAGACAGCAGCTACAGCACCCCCTGGCGGCGCCCACAGATCCCAACAGGTCTGCAGCAAACTCCAACTCCCATGAAGCCCTGCGGGAGTCTTAAGCACTGCTGCAACCCAGGGGGGGCTGCCATCTAGCGCTCCGCGGAGGTAACGCTCTGGATAGGCTGGCTCACCCCGGTCCTCCCAGTGTGGAGACATCGCGGCCAGCCGCCACAGTGTTTACTTTTAAATGAAATATTATTTAACTTGTTCTTCTGATTCAATTTCCTGTTCATGTTCCTCTACAATTATTTGTGTGCATACTGAATATTGTAGAAGTGAATGTAGATATTATTTCACAGTACAGTAAGTTGTAGTGTATTGTAAAATCTTGAGTTGAGCGATTTCCTCCATTATTACTAATGTGTAATTTACAAGGAAATGCTGGATGGGCCATTCCATACCAATTTGGCCTTATATTTTTATTATCTTCCAATGTCATAATGTATATGTTTATGCACCTTCAGGTAGAAAAATATGAAGAGACACAGATGCAATCAAACTCTGCTGATTGGCAACATTTTATAATTGTGATTTTCATATTTGCTGTCCTTTCCATTATAATTGTTTTTTTTTAAAATTGATTTTATTAAAAGCAAGCAATATTCCATACAATCAAGTCAAGATTAACAAAACTAACTTCGGCCCCCGCACCCTCACCTTTGAAGGTTTTAAAACTCCATACAAACAGAAATGTGGGATTAGCGAAAAGTCAATTTGCAACATTTGCAATTTCCTTTTCCACGAGAGCTTCCATTTCTCAAGTTAAATTACAAAAAAAAAAAAAATCACCGCAAAATGTGACTAATGTGTTCTATATGGATAGCGTCTGGTTTATTGCCTAAAAGTCTTGCACAGTTTGTCATTTTATTTTAGTTTGCATCTCGTCAGTCAGGCTTGCTCCATTAGTGTTATTAAAATTCCTTCTGACATTTACAAAAATGCCTTACTTGATTTTCTTGTATTTTAATATAAACACCAGTTATTTCAGAGGACTCTACATTTCATGTGAAATGTACAACGGGTCCTGTGAACTAACTGAACTAATCTCGGACTTGACTCCTGAGTAGAAAAATATAACACATATAATCTGTCAACACAATGTCATACTTAAAAGAGAGAAAGTTTGAAATCATTGTTTACACATTCCATTTTTAAAATGGCTTTTACCAGTAATTTTTTCCAACCATTTTCTTCCTATTTTTATATTTTTAATTCTGTCTCTACACATTTTTCCTTTTCTGTCCGTGAAGGGGGTGGCACATTAGCGCTGTGGTTGTGGTTGTGCTGCTGCCTAGCAACAAAGAAGCCAAGGTTTACGTGTCGTGTCCTCCCCGTGTGTAGTTTGCATGTTCTCCCCGTTTCCGTACCCCGTTGGGTGAGCTGGCATTGTGTGTGTTTTCACCTGGTGCCAGACTAGTGCCTTGCGCAGGCCTTCAGGGATTTTTCCTGCCTTGCACCGTTTTTTTTTTGCTGGCATGGGCTCCAGCTTCCCAGTAAAATAGATGGATGAATGGATGTCCGTGTAGGCAGTAAGATGTGATAAGGAAGTGTGATCTGTCAGCTACATTTAGCTTCCCTTGCTTTTGACACCCATGGCAGTAAAATGTGGTAAGGCAGCAAAACAAAAGGCAGAATAGTAGAATATTGGCCAGGGTGTGGATGGATACAATGGACTGGCATCCAGGCCAGAGCATATTCATGGTGGAAGCCATAGACAGAATTTTTTGGCATTGCCCCTAAATGCAACAAATCTCAATAAGACATGGTTATACATATGCAATACTGTGATAATGATACATTTGTTTTATAATGTCGTCTTATTACGTATCTGTCTCTCTCTACACCTGCGCCACCACCACCTACTCAAAGCTTCATGAAGCTCCAACATTGATGGACTGAAAGCCAGAAGTCAACGTGACCATCATCATCAAGTCCTTCCATGAAAACCCTAAATACAAAGAGGACTTTTTGATCTATGTTAGGTAGATTGCCCAGAGGGGACTGGGTGGTCTCTTGGTCTGGAATCCCTAAAGATTTTATTTTTTTTTCTCCAGCCTCTGGAGTTTTTTTTTTGTTGTTTTTTCTGTCCACCCTGGCCATCGGACCTTACTTATTCTATGTTAATGAATATTGACTTATGTTTATTTTTTATTGTGTCTTCTATTTTTCTATTCTTCATTTTGTAAAGCACTTTGAGCTACATTTTTTTGTATGAAAACGTGCTATATAAATAAATGTTGTCGTTGTTGCACATATACATCTTCTTATATAATACGCTACCGTGGTTGTCCGTTTGTCTGTCCAGGATTTTAAATCACCTGTAGCTCGCAAACCGTTTGACTTATTGACCTGAAATTTGGTACACATATATTACGTGACGTCTACTATCCACTTTTGGGGTAATGACTGACCTCCAAGGTTATTCCTCTTTTTATTTTTATTTAATTTTATTGTACAATCAATTCTCGGCAGCAGGGTGGTCGTGCAGCGCATGCGTACGAGCGCCGTTCTCATCCCTACCACCTTCGTCCTCACTTCCCCAACCTCTTTGCATCTTAAATCATTCCTAATTTTTCTCCTCTTTCAATTTACGTTTAACATTCGTTTATTCAGAGGCTTATGCACTTGATGCTTCCTGAGCAGCTCTTCTTTTCTCCACCCTAGCGGCCCCCTTCGTCTCTTCTTTCGCCGGCATCTTTTCACTTTAAAACTGATTAAGTCAGTGTTTGTGTGTCCATTTCTTAGTATGTTTTCCTTAATGTTTCACTTAAGCTGACACGTAAGTCTTCAATCTGCCTCAAGAATGATTTAAGATATGAAGAGACAGGGGAAGTGATGGCGAAGGTGGTAGGGATAAGAACGGCACCTGTATGCATTCGCCGCAAGGCCGCTGCCGAGAGTTGATTCTACAGTAAAATTAAATTAAAATAAAAAGAGGAATAAAAATCAACACCCGTAAAGAGGACAGTACAGGTCACGTAGTATATGTGTAACAAATTTCAGGTCAATCGGTCAGACGGTTTGCAAGCTACAGGTGATGTAAAGTCCTGGACAGATAAACGGACAGCCATGGTAGCGTATTATATAAGAAGATCAAGAGGGCCTCGGATATGAAAGATATCAATATAAATTCTTCTCAATACAAATTATTACTTTTTTTTTTATTGATTTTTAATGTTTGTCCTGTTTCACTACTACACGGGCGAAGCTGCAGAGGACAGCTAGTCATATCATACAATATGGCTGTTTAGTGTTGTATCAGAATAACTTGAATGATCAGCAGTCCTTGCCGCCACTTCCAAAACTGTATTCAATATCCTTCTCTAGCCTCCTACTGGTAATTCGGCATCTAAACATTCAATAAACTAAATTACACGCTTAACAACCTAATCCACCATTACCTTTCAATGTTGCTATGTAGTTACATTGCAATCATTGGCATTCAATGTCATCTAGTAAGGGAACCATAAAACACTTTTTTAAATGCAGACCTACACACACAAATGCTCCTTATGAGTCCATGAAAACTGCAGGGGCTTGTGATTCCATATTAAGATGCGACAGGAATGCCATCGGCCCGCTGTTGGAAAATTACGCAGGCCCACTCAAAATTAACCCATACCTCACTGTTGCTAAAATGGAGCTTTTTGTCTGTTCAACATCTGAGGTCACTCTAAAGACATACTGCCGTGAATTTAACAGTGAAACATATCCACACCTTATACTATAAACTCATACAATTAGCTCTTACTCTCCTAATTGAGACTGCAACATCTTGAAAGAAGCTTTTCTGCAATGAGAAGAATTAGAACTGGCTGAACTCTTATCATGACTCTCTTAACCGGCTGTTCTTAACACTAACCAGGTTTCCATCCAAGGAGTTTTTGCGTAAAAATATTTAGCGCTTCAGATTTTAGCTGATGGAAATGCTAATTATCGATAAAATGTTGTGCATGTCGACATAATATTTTTCCGTTTAACTTTAGCACATAAATTCCATATCGATACTTCAGATGTCGCAAAAACTACATTGGAAACACTTTTTGTCGGAAAAAAAGGGCTTTAACGCAAATAAATGTGTCACATGATACATTTTCATCACGTGCAATCAAAACAAGAATAGCAGAGCGGTTCGCATGGTCTGATGAAGAGACTCGTTATTTCTCGTGATGAGCCAATGCAGTAGCGGATAGGCTGGGTCTCCTGCTACTAAAAGGGGTAACTGAACTCCCTCCACATCAACTGTAGCCTGGGGGTGTCTCTCAGGATGTCTAAATAATACAAAAACCGCAAAGGTAATTTACTGTGCCAGTCAAAATATTTAATAAACCGTGTGTTTCATTATCTAAACATGTTTTTCTTATTATTAAATGGCAGATGTTTTAGCATATATGAGAAATTCTCTCATTAATATTAACTTTAGTTTTTTTTTTATTAAATGTCGTTATTTTGTATTAATTCAAATTTCAGTTTTAATTAAAAACCTTAAGGGAAGCAGGTAACAGTACTAATTCAGAAGGGATGTTGAAAGGTGGGCTCACCTGTACAGATCCGATGCTGCAAGCACAGCTGCATCATGGGCACTTCCAGGAGTGCCAACGCAAATGTCTCGTATCATGCACCTGTCATCTAAGGGCCTGGAGAACAATAGATGGCCATCCTTTGCGATTAATGTAATCGCGGTAGCCTTCCGTCGGGGGAAGAATAGGCACATGCGTGCCATCCAGCGCACCGTAAATCTGTGGCACAAGATGCACCAAGGAATTGCGGTATGCAATTTCATTGGCATCCGCTACAGTCGGAAGTCTGATATAACGCTGCATTAATTTTTCTTTAATAGCGGTGCACACATCATATACACATCGATGGACGGTAGTTTTACTAACCCCGAAAGTTTCTCCAACTACTCTATGCTCGGCGCAGGTTGCCAGCTTGTAAAGGGCAATGGCAATCTGCTTTTGGGTTGGAACCGGTGATCGGTGGCAACCTGTGATGGGCGCAACATCAGGACTGATGAATCCACACAACATCTCAAACGTCGGCCGTGTCATTCTAAAATGTTGCAGCCAGAGATTTTCTGTGAAGTGTCTCTCCACCACCTCCTCCCAGAAGGTCTTATTCCGTCGTCTCTACCATACCCGTGGGTTTCGTCGCACTGGGATACTTTCTTCAAGCTCTAGGGCTATCGGACAGGCAACTGCTTCATTCTGCTGTCGTCTTCGGATATTATGTACAATTCCAATTATTTGTGTAACTGAAATAACAGTAAGCTGGCAAATTTTAAAAAACTGTCTGAATAATCTCTCCATTTCTTTGTTTCTTTGTTTAGTGGAGAACAAAAGGTAGATAATTTGCGACATACACAAAATTATGTATGGAAACGGCTCAAGGGCAGATTTTTTTCGCGATACAACAAAACTTATGCGACAGTTTGTTTTGGGGGGGGTGACATCATCACGCACACCGTTTTATCGATAAAAAGCCAGTTGGATGGAAACAGGCTGGAGACAGCAAATTTCGCACAATTTTTTTACGTATATTCTGTTTGTCGATAACAAAATGTCGCAAAAAACTGGATGGAAACTTGGCTATTGAATGGGACCAGGGCCGGTTCAGGCTGGTTCAGGCCAGTTCTACCATTTAGGCAAACTAGGCAATACCCGAAGACAGCACTTATTTATTATTTTTAATAAAACTGACCTGACTTACAAACACTTGGACTCAATACAGCTGTCCAAATTTCATTAGCTCTATTGAATCTACTGTATAACCTTTGTGAGATTATTAGAAATAAACTTGATGCATTAGGATTAAAAGTCAAGACGGAGGTAAAAAGCTTAGGGGTAACTGTTGATTGCAACCTGAATTTTAAATCACATATTAATCAGACCACTAGGACAGCATTTTTTTCACTTAAGAAACATAGCAAAAGTTAGACCACTTATATCATTGAAAGATGCTGAGAAATTAGTTCACGCTTTTGTTTTCAGTCATCTAGATTACTGTAACGCACTCCTCTCAGGACCACCCAAAAAAGACTTAAATCGTTTGCAACGAGTGCAGAATGCAGCTGCTAGAATCCTAACTAGGAAAAGAAAATCCGAGCACATTTCTCCAGTTTTGATGTCACTACACTGGTTACCTGTGTCATTCAGGATTGACTTTAAAATTCTGCTTATGGTTTATAAAGCCTTAAATAATCTCGCCCCATCTTATATATCGGAATGTCTGACACCTTATATTCCAAATCGTAACCTTAGATCCTCAAATGAGTGTCTGCTTAGAATTCCAAGAGCAAAACTTAAAAGAAGTGGTGAGGCGGGCGGCCTTCTGCTGCTATGCACCTAAAATCTGGAATAGCCTGCCAATAGGAATTCACCAGGCTAATACGGTGGAGCACATTAAAAAACTGCTGAAAACACATTACTTTAACATGGCTTTCTCATAACTTCATTTTAATTTAATCCTGATAACGATGTATATACAATTCATTATCATAACTATTCATGGTGGCTCTAAAATCCATACTGACCCCTACTCTCTCTTCTGTTTCTTTTCCCGGTTTTCTGTGGTGGCGACCTGCGCCACCACCACCTAATCAAATCACTGTGATGTTCCTACATTGATGGATTAAAAGCCAGAAGTCTACATGACCATCATCATCAAGCCCTTCCATGAGAACCCTAAATATAAAGAGGACTGTTTCATTTATGTTAGGTAGAATGCCCAGAGGGGACTGGGTGGTCCTGTGGCCTGAAACCCCTGCAGATTTTATTTTTTCTCTCCAGAAGTTTTTTTTTTTTGTTTTTTCTGTCCTCCCTGGCCATCAGACCTTACTCTTATTCTATGTTAATTAGTGTTGTCTTATTCTAATTCTTACTTTGTCTTTTATTTCTCTTTTCTTCATTATATAAAGCACTTTGAGCTACATTATCTGTATAAAAATGTGCTATAGAAATAAATGTTGTTGTTGTTCGTGTTTTGCATTACTACAGTGGTGTATAATTATTATTATTATTATAGACGTCAGTACAGTTTTGGCCAAAAGTATGGAGAATGACACAAGTATTGGTTTTTTGGTTACTGAAGTTTGCCGCTTCAGTATTTTTAGATCTTTGTGTCAGATGTTTCTATGGCATACTTAAGTATAATTACAAGCATTTCAGAAGTTTCAAAGGCTTTTATTGACAATTATATTAAACTTACGCAAAGAGTCAATATTTGCAGTGTTGGCCCTCTGCAAATCGCCCTGACATGCTGTCCATCAACTTCTGGGCCAAATCCTGACCGATGGCAGCCCGTCCTTGCATAATCAATGCTTGGAGTTTGTCAGAATTGGCGAGTTTGTGTTTGTCCACCTGCCTCTTGAGGACTGACCACAAGTTCTCAATGGGGAGTTGCCTGGCTATGGACCCTAAACTTCGATGTTTTGTTCCCCGAGCCACTTAGTCCTCACTTTTCCCTTTTGGCCTGGTGCTCCATCATGCTGGATTGTTCATTATTGGTCACCAAACTGTTCTTGGATGGTTGGGAGAAGTTGCTCTCGGAGAATGTTTTATTCCCATTCCTTATTCATGGTTCGGGATCGGGGCACCACCAGTGCAGAGCTTGCTCAGAAATGGCAGCAGACAGGTGCGAGTGCATCTTAATCCCATTGAGAACTTGTAGCCAATCCTCAAGAGGTGGGTGGACAACCAAAAAAAAACCCACCAATTATGACAAACTCCAAGCATTGATTGTGCAAGAATGGGTTGCCATCAGTCAGGATTTGGCCTAGAAGTTGATGGACAGCCTGCCAGGGCGAATTGCACAGGTCTTGAAAAAGAAAGAAGGACCAGCATTACAAATATTAACTCTTTGCATAAACTTAATGTAACTGTCAATAAAAGCCTTTGAAACTTATGAAATGGTTGTAATTATACTTCAGTATACCATAGAAACATCTGACAAAAAGATCTTAAAATACTGAAGCAGCAGACTTTGTGTTATTCTCAAAACCTTTGGCCATTATTGTAGACCAGGGACTCCAACTCCAGTCCTGCAGAGCTACTGTGGCTGCAGGTTTTCATTCTAACCCTTTTCTTAATTAGTGACCAGATTTTTGTTGCTAATTAACTATATGCCTTAATTTTAATTGATGCACATCTTAAGACCCAGGCCCCTGAATTATTTATTTTTTCCTTAATTAGCAAACAAGCAATATTAAGACACAAAATGTACCAACACATAAACAACAACCTGTGTCCATCACACAATAACTGAAAATAAAGAAAGGTGAAGGCCTCAGTAATGATGATCTGCTCAGGTCCACAAAACATTTTGACAGCCAGCGCTCTTGAAAAAGAAAATCAACAGTTTTGGAAATGTCTGCCATGGCAGAATGAGTGCCATGGAATTAAATAACGGGTTTAATTAGCAACGAGAATTGGCTTCAAATTAAGAAACTGAATGAAGTAAAGCTGGTTGGAGTTTGAGGCCCCAATTTAGTTGGTCATCTGTTGGCTCACTTCACATCAAATTTATGTTTAGATGCCATTTAACACTAGAATTACCAGAGCCTACGAAAAAACTCGTAGATATGTCCCACCTTCAATCGCTTCGCACCTCACCATCAGCGTCTTTTGTCCTGTAAATGTGTCGATAAGCAGCAAGCAGCCTGCTATCACATCCCCCACCGGCGCACAGTTTTCTCAGATCAAGTCTGTTTACCTGCGTGTCAGTTGCTTAGAGTTGTACAGAGTGAGAAAACAAAACATTAACATTTATATGTTACTTACATAAAAGCCAGATCGAATGTTATTTACCTTGAGTTATTTACTTACTTCCTACAGCGTAAAGTCACAAGTAGACTGCAGAGCTTCCTGTGTTTGATCAACACAGGCATGCTCAAAAAATACATGTAATGCCACGAAAAGTGCCTGCTGACACTTTAGTACGCAAGCAATGGTACGAGAATGCAGTTAGACTTTTTTTTGGGGCACATACACCATTCAGATCTAAACACTAGCATGGGGAGTTGCTCATGTACTGAAAAGTCTATAGCTGCAGACGGAAGCTGGTGTCACTGTACTTTGTATGTAAGAGCCAGATCGAATGTTATTTACCTTTATTTATTTACTTTCTTCCTACAGCATAAAGTCACAAGTAGAGTGCAGAGCTTCTTGTGTACATATACAAAGTACAGCGATGGCAAAAGTGCGGCGTGCATTCTTGCTCATATGTAGAACCGTCGTCATGATCTGAGTTCACCTTTGTTATAGCATGTCTATGTGAACACAGCAGTGTCAAATGGGGGGGGGGGGATCGTGAACGCGACTGAGACAATAAAACTGAATTAAAAAAAAAAAAAAAAACACAGCTAACCTTTACAAGTATCATAAATTTATACTGGCTGTTACAGACTGAAATCAAATGTATGTTTTTATTCAAAAATAGAAAGAATGAGAGCAGCTCACTTCTCAAAACGGACTCATCCGGGGTCGAACCCTTGAAATTTTGATTAAACAGTTGATACCGTTGCACAACCGAAGCGGTCGTAACAAATGCATGTCAATGTCACACCCTAACGCAAGTTCTTTTTCTGCAGTTATATTCTTTAATAGAAGTGCACTTGTTCTGTTATATTTGTTCCTTTTGTGAAAGTGTTTATTTGATACTTGGACTTCAGGCTTCACACATTATACATTTCATGTCTACATTTTGTCCATTATTACTAAAACATGAAAAACGTTTCTGTTTTAACAATGCGTTTACATAGATCGTTGTAGACGTGGAACACACATGAAATGCAAGTGTTCTAAATAACGATATAGTATTTATAAAAGATGTCATCTTGCTTGACTTCTCGCTCTATACAACTGTAAGCAACTGACATGCAGGTAAACAGACTTGACCTGAGAAAACTGTGCGGGGTGGGGGGGGATGTGATAGCAGGCTGCTTGTTGTTTGCTGCTTATTGACACATTTATAGGACAAAAGACGCTGACGGAGAGGTGCGAAACGATTTAAGGTGGGATGGATCGACGAGTTTTTTTGTAGGCTCTGGTAATTCTAGTGTTAAGGGAAAAAAAATCAATTGAGTGGTTAGAGTCTCAAGAAAAGCCAATTCAAATAAAGGGAAATAGTTAATTAGCAGCAAAAACTGGTCACTAAGAAAAGAGAATGAAAACTTGCAGCCACAGTAGCTCTCCGGGACTGGAGTCGGAAACCCCTGCTGTAGATGGATGCGCTTATTAATCATGTGGGCCCAAGCCACTGCAGTGTAACCACATGGTTGACAGCTCACTCTCTAGAAGCAACCTGTCTGTTCCACAGCTTTCATGGCCAGGGTTATTTAAACGGAAGCATTGTGACAGCTGGCATTCCCAGGGACAGGATGTGATGGCAAGGAGCCCTGATGATTCACGTACAGGAAAAGGAACCCATCAGGGGCACCCACAAAGTCAGCTGGTGCACTACAGAGAATAACTTGTGCAGCGGAGACACCGTGAAATTAGGATGTTGTGTTGTTTGGCAGAACATTTGTTCTTTTTGTCGTGTTTCCCATGACCACAAACAATGGAGGAGTTTGCATAGTTGTGCTATAGTTGTATTAACGTGATTATATCTACCTGTCTATCTATCTATCTATCTATATACGCACATCCATCCATCTTTATGGGAACTGAAGGTTATTCCAGCAAGCATCAGGGTGCCAACCTACTGCAAGATGAACACACACTTGCACTAGGGCAAATTTACCATTATACCAGTCCACCTAACCGTCACCTTGAAAAATGAACATGCGCATTTCTTTTAAAAGAAATTCAAATGCAACAGTGACGTTCGTGAACGCCGACCGTCGGTGTAGCGCCCAGCCGAACAGAAAGTCATGAAGTGCGGCCTGCGAGAAAGCGAAGATGCACTCCGCCTCCTGCGCTCGGCCTTCAGTCTAGGGGCACCGCGGCAGGCACACGCTTGCCCATGCTCGATTAAAGAGGCCCTAAGATGGCACCCTCTTTTTTTCGCCACTGATGCTTGTCATTCCGTGAAAGAATGCAACATCCATCACCACCCCCTCCCGGCGGTCACCAGTCGCTTCTTACCTCGGCCGGCGCGCGCATCGACACGCGCACTCTCGGCTCCTACGGTCGCGCGCTTCCCGTCCCTTAGATTGCCGCCGCCGCTCGCTCGCTCGCTCGCTCACTTCCTCAGTCGCTGGTGTCGTCCGCGTTCACACTCCGGTTGTTTGTCCCGCTGCAGTTTCCGCGTTCCCAGCTTCGGAGTTTGACGAGGTTTCTGCGCGTCTGCTTTTGTTAAGGGTTGGAGGAGTGGCGAAGTTGACGCGTACTGGGCTGTCTGAACTGTTTTGAAGAGGCGGACACAGTTCCTTTTAAGTCTCCAGCGTGTTCCTGTTGCTCGGGGTGTGACATGTTGACACAGTCGGCATATACGATGCGACCCTGTGATGCGCAGCAGAGACAGAAAGAAAAGCAAACTTTTATTAACTCTCATTTGTGCTTTCAAACTACGACCCAAAGAACATTAGAGAAAACCAGCGATGAGAAAGAAGCTGAAATGAGAAAATCAGTAGAGGTGCCTGTGGTGTGCAGGGCAAGACGTGAAGAATCAGATGGGAAAGGCATGAAAGGTACATTTACACACAGGGTGTCCATAAAGTCCGTGTGCAATTTAAAATAGTTGTAACTTTGTAAGTATATGTGATAGATAACTGTAAAAAGGATTAGAAAGAAGAAACACATTTTTTATTGTTCGTGTTAATTTTCAACATGTCCACCATCGTTACTAATACAAATAATAATAATAATTCTTTGCATTTATATAGCGCTTATCTCTCTACTCAAAGCGCTCAGCAATTGCAGGTTAAGGGCAAGAGTCCCTTTTGGCATTTATGGGATTCGAACCGGCAACCTTTCGATTGCCAGTGCCTCAGAGCCAGCACTACAGAGGGTAATACGATTCTGTAGTTCTCTTTTCAAGCTGATTTTCAGTAATACCAGCAATCACATCAGTTATCCTAGCTTGCAAGTCTTCTAAAGATCGAGGTTTGGTTGAATAAACATTAGTTTTCACATGTCCCCCATAAAAAGAAACCCAATGGAGTCAAATCTGGCGGAATGTGGAGGCCAAGAAAATGGTCCACCTCTTCCAATAAATCTGTTAGGGAATTTCTCGTATAGAAACTGTCTAACATGCAAGGCAAAGTGACAAGACGCACCATCTTGTCGAAACACGGTAATCTCTATCAGTTCTAATTGTTCAAGTTGAAGAATAAAGTCATTTTGCAGCATTCCTAAATAGCTATCACCATTATCAACACGCCCTTCAAAAAAGAATGGCCCTATGACTCGATTTTTTCCCAAAGCACACCACACATTAACTTTGGGAGAATCTCTTTCATGTTCAACAGACTCATGTGGATTTTCAGTTCCCCAAATACGGCAAAAATAAAACTTTTAAAGGAAAAAAAAAAAAAAAGATACATCAAGCTTTCTAATCCTTTTTACAGATTCTTTCTATCACATATACTGTCCTTACAAAGTTACAACTATTTTAAATTGCACACGGACTTTATGGACACCCCGTATTGGGCTGACGCCTTTACCCAAGGCAACTTACAACATTTTTGATACAATTGGTTGCATTTCTTGTGGTTTTCCAATTGGAGCAAAGGCAGGTCAAATGACTTGCTCAGGGTCACACTGGTGTCCAAAGTGGGAAAGGCCAGGTGTGGGTGTGCAGCAGATTTAGGAAGGAGTCGGAGCCCTTCACTGTCTGCACACTTTATTGTGTCGAAGTTTTAATTTTAAATGGACTAGGGGGCTTCACTCGCCAACCCCTTCCCCCTCTGCCAGTGGCCGCCTCTCCGAAACCCCTCTTAAATGGTGATACAGTGAGAAACAAAGATTTTTTTTTTAACTCCTCTTTAGTCGAGCAGCTGCTGGCGTGCTGCTGCTGCCCACATGCATGATCTGCAATTTGCTCGCCTACCCCTCCCCACGCCAGCAGTAGGGGCCATTGTGAAGAGGCAGCTGAGCGCACCCCAAGGAGACGTGGCCGCTCCTCCGAAACATTGGGAAACAAGTAACATTTGGTTTTTTTCCCTCCTTTTTGCTCAAGAAGCTGTTGGCTTGCTGCTGCCGTGCCGCCTGATCTGCATTTCGTGCTGAGCTGTGAACATTTAAAAGCCTATACAGCACCTGAATATTCAATCTCCTTTTGCTGTTCCATTATTTCCCCGAGTAATATTTTCCGTTTGTTTGCGCTAATGCGATCTTTACAGTCATTTTTGGAGACTTTCGAATTTTCTTGCTTCCATTATCTCTAACCTGCTCTGCATGTGTATCACAGGACTTGCGTCTGAAGGTTGTAAATATGATGTGACTTGTCCGTCTCGCAGGAAGTGAAAGTGTCTCTGTCTCTCTATTCAAAAGATCAAAAGTCTCGTCTTGCCACAAGTTTTTTTTTAATAATAGAGAGATATATTTGCCCTTTTTGCTCATCAGTCTACAATCAATAGCCCATAATGACAAAGTGGGGATATGTTTTAATAATAATTATTCTTTACATTTATATAGTGCATTTGTCACTACTCAAAGCACTTTGCATATTGAGTGGTGATCCACTTCAATCACCTCCAATGTGTAGCATCCACCTGGATGATGTGACGGCAGCCATTCTTGTGCCAGTGCGCTCACCACACATCAGCTGTTAGGTGGTGAAGGGGTTAGAGAAAGAGAGGCAATTAGAATAGGGGGCCAGAATGAGTAGGCTGTGGTGGGCAGTTTAGCTAGGACATTGGGGTACACCCTGTTCTTTATCAAGGATGCTGAGGGACCACAGAGAGTCAGGACCTTGATGTTATGTCTCATCTGAAGGACACCATCATTTTTACAACACAGTGTTCCCATTACTGCACTGGGACATTGGGATTTACATTCAGGGTAGGCACCCCCTGCTGGCCTCACCAAAACCTCTTCCAGCAGCAACCCAAGTTTTTTCTAGATGGTCTCCCATCCAAGTACAATACTAGCCGGGCTCAAACATGCTTATTTTAATGGGGATGACCTCTTCTGAAGTGCATATCATATGGCAGCTGTTTTGTAACTTTATTAAAAATCAAAATTGCAATATCTCACATTAAAATTCACACTCTTACTTTAGCACTTTGTTAGTAGCAATTCAAGCTGTGAGTCTTCTTGGATAAGCCTCTACAAGCTTTCCACACCCGAATTCAGGCAATTTATTGCATTCTTCCTGGCAGATCCTCTCATGCTCCATTAGACTGGACAAGAAGCATCAGGTCTCTCCACTGCTGTTCTATGAGCTTTCCCGCTTGGGGAAAAATTGGCTTTGATAGAAGCTCTTTAAATAGATAGATAGATAGATAATGTGAAAGGCACTATATACTAGATAGATAGATAGATAGATGTGAAAGGCAGTATATGATAGATAGATAGATAGATA
>JANRMT010062861.1:7639501-7664294 GCA_026402145.1 Polypterus bichir lapradei | reverse complement strand
CACAGCATGATGCTGCCACCACCATGCTTCACTGTAGGGATGGTATTGGCCTGGTGATGAGCGGTGCCTGGTTTCCTCCAAACGTGACACCTGGCATTCACACCAAAGAGTTCAATCTTTGTCTCATCAGACCAGAGAATTTTGTTTCTCATGGTCTGAGAGTCCTTCAGGTGCCTTTTGGCAAACTCCAGGCAGGCTGCCATGTGCCTTTTACTAAGGAGTGGCTTCCGTCTGGCCACTCTACCATACAGGTCTGATTGGTGGATTGCTGCAGAGATGGTTGTCCTTCTGGAAGGTTCTCCTCTCTCCACAGAGGACCTCTGGAGCACTGACAGAGTGACCATTGGGTTCTTGGTCAACTCCCTGACTAAGGCCCTTCCCCCCCGATCGCTCAGTTTAGATGGCCGGCCAGTTCTAGGAAGAGTCCTGGTAGTTTTGAACTTCTTCCACTTAGGGACGATAGAGGCCACTGTACTCATTGGGACCTTCAAAGCAGCAGAAAGTTTTCTGTAACCTTCCCCAGATTTGTGCCTCAAGACAATCCTGTCTCGGAGGTCTACAGACAATTCCTTTGACTTCATGCTTGGTTTGAGCTCTGACATGAACTGTCAACTGTGGGACATTCTATAGACAGGTGTGTGCCTTTCCAAATCATGTCCAGTCAACTGAATTTACCACAGGTGGACTCCAATGAAGCTGCAGAAACATCTCAAGGATGATCAGGGGAAACAGGATGCACCTGAGCTCAATTTGGAGCTTCAAGGCAAAGGCTGTGAATACTTATGTACATGTGCTTTCTCGATTTTTTTATTTTAAATAAATTTGCAAAAACCTCAAGTAAACTTTTTTCACGTTGTCATTATGGGGTGTTGTGTGTAGAATTCTGAGGAAAAAAAATGAATTCAATCCATTTTAGAATAAGGCTGTAACACAACAAAATGTGGAAAAAGTCATGCGCTGTGAATACTTTCTGGATGCACTGTACATAGATGTGAAAGGCAGTATATGATAGATAAAAATAAAAGGCACTATATAATAGATAGATAGAGAATATTTTATTTGTCCCTAGAGGGAAACCTGGCTTTTTACAGAAGCTCTTTAAATTCAAAGATAGATATACACACACTACAGTATGAACACACACCAGAATGACTTAAATGAAATAAATTTAAAAAGGAAGAGAGAATTCTTGCTTGGCAGTCACAGTCACAGCAAGTCACTATACATGCGTATTGCTGTTGGTACAATGGAGCCCCCAGTAGCGTTTCTTGACACACTTTTGCTCAGTAATTCATTGTGAGGTAGGAGCTGCGATAGTTTTACACTCCAGTACATTGCGGTGAATGCTGGTAACAGTCAGTCTAGTGCCATTACAGAGACCTCTTGCTGGCATGAGGTTTCTGAGAAGCATGACGACTGATCGAATTTTAATTTTGAGTTTATGCGGAGGCATGCCAGTGGGAGTAAGACTGTTATGAAATTCTACGGGGAATGAAAGTTGATCTGCGGGATCGTCTGTGACGATGGTGTCAACGCTGGTGAAAGTTACTTCGTCGGTAGGGATAAGTTTCAGTACTTGTTCATTAAGGTGTAGCGAGTCTTCGTTGGTGACGCTTAATATAGCTCACATACAGAGTTGTTCCGGAGTGACAGTTGAGAAGTCTGTCGCCATATAGTTGTTGAATGGGATCAGAATTTAAAGGAAAACAATGTGAAGGTAATGTTACAGCTGTTCTGTTTTTTCCCCATCTCCAACATCGAGGAGCCATTTTGCGAAATGTTGTTCGTGAGGAAGAGCTCTCATATTTGTCATCAGTGTAAGTACATGCATGTGACGCCACAAAGGTTGCTTGTTAATGCAACTGTCGACAGTAAGTGCATAATGACGGGGAGTATTTGTCAGAAATCTCCACCCAATAGTATTGTTTTCCCTCCAAATGGCTGCGTGTCACCCATGAGGTCACGTAATAACCTGTCAACTTCCTAGAATACGTATGCATGTGTCATTGGCGCCATGTCCCATATTATCAATTTGGATTGCAGAAGATGTTGAGCGTGTGGCGAGGTAGGTTTAATGTTGCATGTGGAAGTAGTAGTCAGCTTCAACGGTATTTTAAAAACGGAATGTGCAGTACGGCCACCCGGTAACAATGTTGCAGCTGTTCCTGTAGATGCTACTGTTGTAGGAATGTCTCCCCTAGCTCTGATGGTATGAATCAGGGTTTTGTAGACAAAGATTTTCCCTGTTCCTGCAGGACCATCTAAGAAGAAGCAAGTTTGTCGCGGATGGGAATCGCTGTATGCAGCGTGTAAACGTGTTTGGTGAGGTGTTGGGGGCGGGCACATGAGCAGGCAGTGCGCATGCCTCGAGAGCAAGGGTGGGCGCGGGAGGAGGGTTAGAGTTGGAGGATGGGGCTCCGTCATGCGTACTCCATGGTCATGCTTCCAATGGTTGGGCGACTTGGTTGATTATATATATAGATATTAAATTAAAGAGTGATAAAAATGCAGGTATTACAGACAATAACTTTGTATAATGTTAACATTTAACTCGGGTGGAATTGAAGAGTCGCATAGTGTGCGGGAGGAACGATCTCTTTAGTCTGTCAGTGGAGCAGGACGGTGACAGCAGTCTGTCGCTGAAGCTGCTCCTCTGTCTGGAGATGATCCTGTTCAGTAGATGCATTGGATTCTCCATGACTGACAGGAGCCTGCTCAGTGCCCGTCGCTCTGCCACGGATGTCAAACTGGCTGAAAGTATAAGTAGGATGTGCAGTATTATTCATCATGGCACTCCGTTTTGTTTTAATTCTCTCCTTTATATATAAGTGCTGGCATTCCATTTTAGTTAGATTTCTTAATAGGTGGGGGGGGGGTCCCCAGTGAGGCAGTACCCCATGGAAATTCAAGAGCTGCAATATACTGACATAAGATTGGAGAGTTGGGGGGGAACGGGTCACCTGGGGTTAGATTTATAAAACTTGTCTACGTACATAAAATAGGGCATGAAATGTGCATCTGAAACTTTCCAGGCAAAAGTTTGTTTTGTAAAAAAAAAAAAAAACAAACTTGACAAGAGAACTCACATATATTTGGAGCAACTTTCATCTATCCATATACAACATTTCGGAGAAACTGGGAAATGATGACACCCTTGATCAAGTAAGGAAATGCGGCCAAACCAGTTAAATGATGACTCATGTAATAATTCATGTCCCCAAGTTGTTGTTATAATGTACATTGACATGACAAAGATATTAAAGCTCAAAAGTGATGTGCAGACTGTGTTTTAGCTACCTGTTGTCACTTCTCAAGATTAGAAACCAAAGCACAGTAAAAACACGGCTGCAATTAACTCCCTGCGTGGAGTAAGCTCTAAATATCATGCTGTATAGCAGGGGTCTCCAATCTTTTTTCCCCCCTGAGAGCTCCTTTTACAAAATGAAAATGCCTGAGAGCTCCTCATGTTTTCTAAAGTTTATTCTCATAGCTTATTTCAACCCAAACAAACTGAAGAAGCTTTTACAAAATGTTGGTGTCCACAACTCACCTTTTGCATTAAAACATGACAAAAATATTTAGTTCACCTGCAAGTGCATTTTGTATGTCTGTATGCGTTATCTCACACTGTTGAATTAAAACAAAACAATGCAATTCCAAATCCACAGATATGACTTCTTCATTTGTCATTTTGTCACATGTCACTGTGTCACTTTATTCACAGGTCCAGTTGCATGTGTGATGTGTTTTTTAGCTTGTCAGATGACTCAACAGGAGAGGCAGGTGTCTGGTGGAGTGGAGCCCCCTTAGGTTCACTCTTCTGGAGTCATTTCAATGTTCGTCTGTCAGTCTTGTTCTGAACTTTGATTTCACGACATTCATGTCAGACTCACAGAGGTATGGAGACCCAAACAAAGCAGACATTTTCAGAGCTGCTTGGTGAAGATTCTTCTAGTTATATGGCTCTACTAAGCTCCAGAAATGCAGAGAATGCTATTGAGACTTTAACTGCACATTATTTTGAAGGTTTACTAATATATAATATATAAAGTTCAATGTCTCTTCTGTGTCTGTTTGTCTGTCCGCTTTTCACGAGAGAACTACTTAACGGAATTAGATCGGGTTTTTTTCTATAATTTGCTTGAACATTCCGGTTGATTTTGCAACTTCTCTCATTTTACTATGTATCAGAGTTCGCTTGCAGTACTGATTTATTTGCGCAAATCCGAGAAACGCACAGCGGGCCGAGGGGAGGGGCCTTCCTCACTCACTCACGTGTCAGCTTCGGTCGTGTTCCTTAACTCTGCTTAGCTAGCGAACGAGAAAACAATTGAATTCAATTTTGTTTGATATTTTAAATAAAGTGTTACTTAGGCCTTGATGAGTTTGAGTCCGGACATTCTCTTAAGAGTATGCCACATTGAAAAGACAGATTGCAATTCAGATTGTGGATCGTGATATGATTTTTTTGGAAAGATCACCCACCTCTAATTTGACTAATCAAGTTTTCAAATTTATGTAGGATTCATTAACCCTGTGGCATGCGACTTGGAAAGGGATTGCGAGCTACCAGTAGCTCGGGAGCGACGTGTTGGAGACCCCTGCTCTATAGCCTATGCATAATGTAATTGTTTGCCTTGCCATGGCTTGTTTGGCACTACTTGAGAACTATGCAGATGGCCTCAAACAAAAGCAATGAGCTTTTAGGGATTGTCAGGATTTTTTTGTTTTTTGCCCATGATCATGACTGACTTGTGAGCTGATTTAGGCTCCTAACGTAATCGGGACATTTGACAAAACGTATAGCAATAAGCAACTAGTGAGAATGAAGTTGCTTTTGATAAAGCAGTAACATTCCATTAACACACAAGTCATCTTCGATGCCAAGAGGAGATTGATAAACTTTGTGGCCTGGTAGCCTGGGTCCACCTGTGATTAATTTATTTTTAAGGCAGAGTAGCATTGGCAGGCAACTTGCTCATGGGACTTTACTTGATGGCTGGCTTGTTGGCAAAGCAAATGCACTGAAGGCTCAGTTTATCATATGGTCTGTATTGCTCATTGTATCAGCAATCGTGTCATCACAAGTGCCAAGGGGAAAGTGGCTACCTGGACGCTGGTGCCTTACATCTTTCCTTGACCCCAAAGGAGATTAACTTCAATTGCTTGTGGAGCACACCATAGATCTCAAATGTAGGAGCTGATATCTGGATGCGTCAGGTGGGTGCTGCTCTACCAGCCAATTAAGGTATGCAGCATTGTGATTGCATATGACAGAGGTTGATTAGCATGGTCCATGTATGGTTCTTTCAGGGTGGCAACAAGATGGGGTGCAAGGCATATTCATGTAGGCACATTTACAAGATGATTGTGATTTATAAAGGTACCAGTAACAGCGCATTGCATGATAACGTGCAGTGAATACACTTGTCTTGAGTACAGTAATCCCTCGCTATATCGCACTTCGACTTTCGCGGCTTCACTCTATCGCGGATTTTAAATGTAAGCATATCTAAATATATATCACGGATTTTTCACTGGTTCGCGGATTTCTGCGGACAATGGGTCTTTTAATTTATGGTACATGCTTCCTCAGTTTGTTTGCCCAGTTGATTTCATACAAGGGACGCTATTGGCAGATGGCTTAGAAGCTACCCAATCAGAGCACGTATTACATATTAACTAAAACTCCTCAATGCTATAAGATATGCATCCCACGCGGTGTTTGTTTGCTTGTCTCTGCCTCTATCTCACCCTCTCTGACATTCTCTGCGCCTGACGGAGGGGGTGTGAGCAGAGGTGCTGTTTGCACAGAAGCTGTTTGCTTAAAAGATACTGACGCTCCTCTAAAAAATGCCGCTTTATTGCGGTGCTCGGCATATTTAAAAGCACACGTATTGATTTTTTGATTGTTTGCTTTAATCTCGCGCGCTCTCTCTCTGAGTTCTCTGCGCCTGACGGAGGAGATTTGAGCAGAGGGGCTGTTTCAACAGAGGCTGTTTGCTTAGAAGATACTGACGCTCCTCTGAAAAATGCCGCTTTACTTAAAAGCACACGTATTGATTTTTTGATTGTTTGCTTTTCTTTGCGAGCACTCGCTCTCTCTCTTAAATTCTCTGCTCCTGATGCAGACACTCATTTGAAGAAAAGATATATTTGCATTCTTTTAATTGTGAGAAAGAACTGTCATCTCTGCCTTGTCATGGAGCACAGTTTAAACTTTTGACTAAAGGGTGTTATTTCATGTCTAGAGGGCTCTAATAATGTTAACAATGTGGGAGAGTTTATAAGGGCTTAAAATATATAAAAATAACCATACAAACATATGGTTTCTACTTCGCGGATTTTCATCTATCGCGGGGGGTTCTGGAACGTAACCCCCGCGATCGAGGAGGGATTACTGTATTCCTAGTTTTCATCCTCTCTCTCTGTATGTTTAGCAGTCGTTTACTCAGAGGGTGATGCAGCTGCTGCTTCCTGAGCAACTCTTCTTTTCTCCACCCTAGCAGCCAAACTTCTGTCATCTTTTGTTGGCATCTTTTCACGTTAAAACTGTTTAAGTCAGTGTTTGTGTTGCAATTACTTTTTCTTTAATTTTTAACTTAAGCCAGCACTTAAGTCTTCAATCTGCCCCAAGAATGATTTAAGGTATAAAGAGGTGTGACGGCGAAGGTGGTAGGGATGAGAACGATGCCCGTACACATGTGCCGCATGGCAGCCCTTCTGGCCGCCGCTAAGAGTTGATTCTACAATAAAATAAAAATAAAAAGAAGAATAACCTTGGTGGTCAATCATCACCCTGAAAGTGGACAGTAGATGTCACGTAGTATTTGTGTACCAAATTTCAGGTCAATAAGTCAAACGGTCAAAACATACTAAGGAATTAACACGCAAACACTGACTTAATCAGTTTTAAAGTGAAAAGATGCCGACGAAAGAAGAGAAGAAGGGGGCCGCTAGGGTGGAGAAAAGAAGAGCTGCTCAGGAAGCATCAAGTGCATAAGCCTCTGAGTAAACGAATGTTAAACGTTCAGAGATAGAGGATGAAAACTAGGAATGATTTAAGATGCGAAGAGGTGGGGGGAAGTGAGGGGGTGAAGGTGGCAGGGATGAGAACGGCGCTCGTATGCATGCGCTGCACGACCACCCTGCTGCCGAGAATTGATTGTACAATAAAATTAAATAAAAATAAAATGAGGAATAACCTTGGAGGTCAGTCGTTACCCCAAAAGTGGTAAAGTGGATAGTAGACGTCACGTAGTATATGTGTACCAAATTTCAGGTCAATAAGTCAAACTGTTTGCGAGCTACAGGTGATTTAAAATCCTGGACAGACCAAAGGACAGCCACGGTAGCGTATTATATAATGAGATCAAGAGGGCCTCAGATACGAAAGCTATCAATATAAATTCTTCTCAATACAAATTATTACTTTTTTTTATTGATTTGTAAAGTTTGTCCTGTTTCACTTCTACACGGGCAGAGCCACGGGGATATTGCATACAATTGTGCGTATGCCAGGTTTAATATAAATCAGAATATTTTTTTGGCATATGCATATTTTCACAATCTAATCCATGCAAAGTTTTATACATAAGATCCCTGGTGCCCCTTGGAGGTTTGAACGCCGCAAACTGATTGTAAATGTAGTGTTTGAATTTGGTATCAATACCAGGTTTCAGATCGTAGCATTGCTATCAAAATGTCTTACTCCAGCCTCCCTGGTGTGCAGTTGGCTTGGTGTCCCCCGTGAAAGTCTGATTGCATTGAAATGTGTGGTTTCTTTTCACGAACGTCTACAAAACAGATGTTTTTCTACACATGCCATAGCGAGTGTGAAGGAAAGGAGGGGGGGACAAGGGATTGCGAGGAAATCTGCTGTTTACTTCCGATACTTAGCATTCTGAATTTCTGGTACCGTACCTTTTTAAAATTTAGGTTTTTCAGTACTTTTCCAGTACCAGTATATCATGCAACCCAATCTTTTTAGGTGTCCTAGAGTTTTGAGCGTGGTGATGTGCTGAGTACTGAGTACTGTACTGGTGGATACCAGCCTTCTTCAAGCTCTGGGGTTTGAGTGTGGGCATTGGGTGGGTCACTTGGGGACAGTCAGAGCCTTGTCCCAAAACCATTCCAGCTACTTCTGTATTATCAGTGCCCATGAGAAACTGGAAACCTAATACCTCGTGGGAAGGACTTTTTGAATTGAAGACAGAATTCTTCAAAAAGTCACACATTTGAGGCTTTAGGTTTTCTGTTTATCATGTCTACTAATAATTTTAGAAGTAACTATCCTTATATATAATTTGATACTATCCGTATGTATGTTGTTCGCGTCAATACCTCGACTCAATACAAGTTAGAACCATTCAATGGGGCTCTGCCTCTGTAGTTCGAACATAATGTGGCAAACGCGAACGCAGTATTGCAGGATTGGCTAAGAATGTTTGATTGCTTCAATGACGCCGCTGGACGGCCGAGTATAGTAAGTCGGTGTTGGTTTGAGCAGATAACAGTCAGTTCGGTTGGTTTTTGGAATGTTGGTTTGGTGGGGCGTACTTTCCAGGACTAACATCGTCAACTGACTTAAACTCTTCGACAGCTCCGGAACCGTAAGTAATTTAGAATGTATCGCCATTTGCTTGGTACGTCGAAATCTATCTTTGGGCAGTTCGGTTTTGGCATCCGTCCTTCTGACATCTATTGGCAAATTGAGTAATGACAGCTGGGTATTAACAACGGTCACTGTTTAAATTTTAGCCAATCTCAGATCTAAAATGACCACGCCAACATAATTATTACTCCGACTCTGATTAGAGTTGTAAAATACGTTTGTTTTGAAAATTTGTTTGCCGGAAAAAATCAAATGAGGTGCGGCGAAGAGCTGAGTTCACGTCTCGCAGCCCCGTTTAAACAGGAAAGTCTTCATTACATCGGCCGAAAAGGTCTATTTTAAGCACAGCTCAGTGCCATGATAACAAAATCATTTCAAGGACTTAACAAAACAAATAATTCTTTGCAGAGAAAGTATGGATTTCACAAACATAGAATTTGTAGCCCGATTCGTTCAGGCTCCCATGCGCTAGTTTAACAATATTTTAACAGAAACATATGCATTTTGCACATTTTGAGTTTACTACTTTATAATAGACATGTGTATTTTGTGATATGAGTAACGCGAGATTTTGTTTTCTTTTTCCATTGCTCTTTTATGTATTGTTTGCAGTTATATAGTACTGGTCGCTATTACCGTCTATTATGTCATAAACATCTTTCTGTCTATTTTGCCCGAAAACATGACATTGCATTTTTTTTGGCCACCACTACAAAGTACATGGAGTAAGTAACATAATATTATTTTTGGTTGGAGTTTTCCTTTATATATTTATTCAGAAATAGAGCAAGAAAAGCAAGGAAGAACAAAATAAGCAAAAATAGTTTTTGACTAAATAAATACAGGGATCAAAAGTCAGGAAATCCAAATATTGCAAGAAGTCACAAAAGTAATACAGAGCCAGCGGTGCAGTGAGAACTGCAACATCTCCTTAAATACTTGCTAGGGCTAGTATCCCCATTGCAAGATTAGGTGGCCCTGCCTCCTTAGGCACCACATTTAAGAGACAGGGCAGATAAACACAAAAAATATTGTTAACAGAGTACATAATGGCAACATGGTTAATAAACAGTACAATATTAAAAATGTTCAATGAAGAAAGATCAAAAATATAATAACACTAAGTATACAAAATGATATGTAAAGGATAACTGTAACCATGGCTGAAGTATAACTGTAATAGCAAGCTAGTATCTTAAGTTGAACTCTCAGGTAATGGGCACCTTAATGACCTCAGCAGCTGAGAGTAGTGATTCAATCCAAAGTCAGGTCCCTGCAGCCACAGAAAACAATAAGAAAAGTAAAGGATCAAGGAACGACGAAAAGCGCAAAATAGAGTGGAAACCAGGCAAAGGAGCAGGAGTAAACGATAAACACCAAAAAAAGACGAAATGAGGTGAGGTGTTGCTGTAAACCCAACAAACTGAAAAAGAGTTTGGTGTGTGCCTACTGAGAGATGCCAGCTGTTGATAAAAGAATACAAGCATTTACCGAGAAGCTGCAAAATTTTTTGTCCCTGAACAGGATGGAGTGTCAGTTTCGGTGTGAGCGCCGAGCTAAGAGGTGCCAGCTGTTGCAGAAAATAAGCATGAGGAATCAATGTGTATATTTAACAAGTAATGCTAACAAGTGCACATCTGGCAATGTATACAGAACAAAGTATTTTTATGTGTATGTACTTAGCAAGGGATGCTAAGTATTACTGAGTCCAGACTGGACTAGAGCAACACTATGCATACATCAAGAATGACGCAGTGTGCACCGTAAGAAATGCTGGACATTACTGGCTCTTGGCAAGAGTGCTAAAGCAGAGTTAGTGTGTGTGTGCATGTGCGTTTGTGTGCGTGCGTGAATGTTTTGCAGAAAAGACTGGAGAGGGAATTTGCTAACCTGAGTGAACCCAGATAATCACTTATAAATCAGACATTGTTATTGTTTCTTGCCTCCTAAATTATCTTTGTCCCGTTTTCTTTAATTTTTATAAATGGAACCCTTCTTATCCATTACATAAGTTCCACAGATAGAGGAAGGAAACAAGACTTGTTAAGTGACCCAAATTACAAGTGCCTTTGATGCCACTACTGTCAATCAAAATGTTTTCTACAGCACTGCTCAAGGAGCTCAGCCTCACTACGTGCTATACATAAATTATACAGTACATTACTTACAAATGAGAGCGTGCAATAAGTTCTTGGAATGCTGGCCTACTAAAGACTTATAGGATTAACAAAATAACAGTGGGAGGCCGAGCTTTTAGCTACTGGGCTCCAACGCTGTGGAATGATATGCCTTCTTATGTTAAAGATGCCCCGTTGGTCTCCAGGCTCAAGACTCTTCTTTACTTTAGTCTAGCATGCCCTGATTAATTTATTAGTTGTACTTATTGCATATCTGTTTGTTAGACATTTGTATTTAAATCTAAGCAATACAATTATTATGAACGGTCATTAACCCTCCTCTATTCTGTTTCTCTTCTTGGTATCCTGCTGTATCACTTGGTGCCACTGCTCTGCTGCCACTAGATTTTCTACCCTTGGAAAGACATCTCTGATGCTTGGAACATTGGAGTCCATGGATGGAAGGATTCTTTTGTTGTATTAGATGGACAAGCAATGACTTATACTGTAGAATGTCCAGGATTATGTTCGGGTGAGGACCCCAGGACTGAGAGTGTGTCTGATTGTGTCTTTTGACTTTGTCTCTTATAATTGACGGTGGACCCCAAGAGGTTTGTTTTCTCCCGAGATGCTGCTGACTGGAGTCATTGTTTTGCTTTCTTCTGTTGTCAGCTGGTCATAGATCGATAACTTAATAATTAGGAAGATATTTTTAGGATCCATTTATGCTAATCTTTTTCAAACTACTTTGTTTAAAGAAATCTGTGTCCTTATATGCACTCATTATGCAATCAGTAATTTGTAAAGTTTGTATCTACCTCAAAACCTCTCATGGCATTCTAAGTCTGCACTCAGTAAAAAGTACTATAAAAATAAATTATTTTGAATATTATGTATCTGATTTAGAAAGGCTGTGACAGATAGGGGGCGCTATCGCTCCCTTGAACCCCTGTCCAAGACTCCAGACACCAAGTAAAAGTCCAAAAGTAGACTATATTTATTAACAACAGTGCACAAAGCACCCTCTCCTCCACAATACTCATTAAATACACAATACTAATCACAATAAACAATCCTCCACTCCCAGACGTGTTGCCACCCTTCCACCCAGCTCAGCTCGCCATCTGGGAGCTGTCGCAGTCTTTTTATAGTCCCTGACCCGGAAGTGTTCCAATCCCCAGTTCATGTGATCCTTATCACTTCCGGGTCAGAAAAAAAGTCCTTCTCTTCATCCCGGAAGTACGTCGCTTCTGCTGTCGCTCTGCCTATGACGCACTTCCGGGTTATAGGGCACATATGACTCTCTGTTCCTCCCTGCAGCGCCCTCTGTTGGCCCCTGGGGTATCCAGCAGGTTTGTAAGGGAAAACTCCATGGTCCATGATTCCCTGCTGGCATCCGGGGCACCTCCATGCTGCAGGGAGAGCTCCATCTGGCGGCCTGGGGGCATTGGCCGTGGTGACAAGCCAGCCATAGACCACAAGGGTTACAAACAGAAGACGCTCATTTAATGGTATGAAAAATAGTTATTACAGGATCTTAATACTCCTGCTAAGATTGGTCTGCTTTGTGGACTTGAACAGATCATGTTTGCACTGCTCAGCTCTTTCTGGAACAGAGAAGAATTAACTGTCTGAGCTGAAAGAGAATTTAGCAGTCCTGGTATGTCAGAGTAGGTATGTGCTGTCAGTGCACGGCTTGTAAAATAAGAAAAATGCAGTATGGCATGCGTTAGAACACATTTTTCACTGATTTTCTAGAATCTGAAAACACAGTAAAATAAAATAGAGACGATTGTTTGATATGCAAATGATTTTTTTTTTCCATTGTTATATTTATTTCATAAAGTGACAGGTTTGTATATTGGCTGTAACTCGTATTCTGCACTGCTATCTGTTATATATTGCTGCTTCTAACTTATTATGTATGTAGGAGGATACAAATGTCCAGCTAAATCTAACTGGATGATTTTAATTAAAGCTTTGGGCAATATAAAATCCCTCCATCTAACTATTCTGGGCCAGACTTGCAGAAATTACTTATTTGTCCAAAAGAAAAGAATTGAGGCAGAATGTAAAATTCAGTAATTACATACTGTGTAGCCACGTAAATTTTAGAGGGGTACCGAGTGTATGCGTGGTCACCATGTGATGGACTAGCACCCTGTGCAGGTGTTGGTCCTGCTTTATGTTCTGTGATTATTGGGATGGGCTCCAGCCGCCCCATGACCTTGCTCTGAATGAGTGAGTCAGGATGATGGATGGATGGATGGATGGATTGTAAGTCTTTTAACGTTATTGTCAGTTCAACACCAGGTGAAGCTAAGATAGAACTTTTTGGCCTTAATTCTAAGCGGTATGTGTGGAGACAACCAGGCACTGCTCATCACTTGTCCAATACAGTCCCCACAGTGAAGCATGGCGGTGGCAGCATCATGCTGTGGGGGTGTTTTTCAGCTGCAGGGACAGGACGACTGGTTGCAATCGAGGGAAAGATGAATGCGGCCAAGTACAGGGATATCCTGGACAAAAACCTTCTCCAGTGTGCTAAGGACCTCAGACTGGGCCAAAGCTTTACCTTCCAACAAGACCATGACCCTAAGCACACAGCTAAAATAACGAAGGAGTGGCTTCACAACAACTCTGCGACTGTTCTTGAAAGGCCCAGCCAGACCCTGACTTAAACCCAATTGAGCATCTCTGGAGAGACCTAAAAATGGCTGTCCACCAACGTTTACCATCCAACCTGACAGAACTGGAGAGGATCTGCAAGAAGGAATGGCAGAGGATCCCCAAATCCAGGTGTGAAAAACTTGTTGCATCTTTCCCAAGAAGACTCCTGGCTGTATTAGCTCAAAAGGGTGCTTCTACTAAATACTGAGCAAAGGGTCTGAATACTTAGGACCATGTGATATTTCAGTTTTTCTTTTTTAATAAATCTGCAACAATTTCAAAAATTCTTTTTTTTTTGTCTGTCAATATGGGGTGCTGTGTGTACATTAATGAGGGAAAAAAATTATTTAAATGATTTTAGCAAATGACTGCAATATAACAAAGAGTGAAAAATTGAAGGGGGTCTAAATACTTTCCGTACCCACTGTATTTAAAATCCAATGTTTGTCTGTCTGTATGCTTGTCCGCTTTTCACGAGAGAACTACTTAACAGATTTAGATCGGGTTTTTTTTTGTACAATTTGCTTTGCGATTTCTCTCATCGCGCTAAGAATTGTAGTTCACTTGCAAGAGCGATATATATTTGCGCTAATCCGAGACAGAGGCTGCGGGCTGAAGGGAGGGGGAAGCGTGATGTCAGGAGTAGGGAGCTGGGCGGGGACAGCTAGTTAACAGTTTGGTAGAATTTACAGAAAAAAATAAATGAATAACACAAGTCAGTAAACCTGGGTTCTACTCCAAGTAAAGCATTTTTAAGGGCTGATATTCTGTGTAAGCATTATGAAAGGTTTGAGATGCTGTATTTGGAAAAAGTGGATGATAGCAAAGTGCTAAAATATTGTTAATATATAATTTATAAGCTTTCTGATTGTGGTTTTGGTCAGTATAATGCTGTTTCTCTGATTCCAGAAAATTAAAACATCTCCCTTTAGGAAAATATGGGGAACATTTAAAACTAATTATGAACTAAAATTCATAATGCATCCGGCATTTAATATTTCCATGTTATAATAGGAATGCTACTATTAAGATCTTGGCCTCTGGTGATTTTCAGGAGCTTTCAAATAAACCTTAATGCCTGAAGCGTCCAAAAAAACACCAACTAGTGTCAATTTAATATTAATACACGGAGAGAGGAGCGGGGTGGGGTGTAATCTTGCTTGTTGATGCAAACAGTCTGCTTCTCAAAAGCCAATCATGTATTTGGAAATTAGAGTATATATGTATATATATACAGTATATAACAAGCATAGTTGTTTTTCTCCAAATATTAGAATGGGAAAGATACACGGTGAGTGTTGTTGCCGTAGCTTTTGTGTCCGTAAATTCAGAAACAGCTGCCGCCCTTTGAATTTTCACACACAATTTTCAATTTACAAGGAATGGTGCGATACACACACACAAATCAAGTGAGCACCAGTTCTGCCTACAAAAGTGCCTTGTTAATAAGTGCCTGGTCATGGTAGGGCCCTAGGGTGATCCTTCTTCTCCTTTCAGATTCTTTGCTACGTAGACCATAACGGAATGCTCCAAATCCCATCTATAGATCTTGTGTGTTTCCCCTTACCAGCCTGGTCATCACTGTTAGGATTGATGACTACTGTAGTTCAATACTTTCCATTTTTCCTTTATATCTATAACTAAAGGCAATTAAATAGAGAACCAGAACAGGGACAAGAAAATGTTATGCTTTTTATTTATTTTCCAATTTTGCTCAAAAAATAAATACAGTCTGATTAATAAGCAGTTCATCTTGCATGCTTAACTACCAGGTGGCTCTCTGTTTTAATATGCTGATTGATCCCTGCCCTGACATGGTCTGGCATGCCCCTTAGATGGAATGGTCGAGAAACAGCATGACCCCTCTATGGATATGATGTCGGCATGAATGGAGCAGCAGAGACACATTTCATTCCTTTGTTAGCCTAAATCAATGCTCTCCGGCTTCCTTGATGTACCTCCTGGACCGACTGAATATCGCAGTGCAGTACTCTGCTGGTTTATTCCAGCCCTGTTTAGGTATGACTCAGCCTCCATTCCATCCTTGACCTTTCATCTCAACCACCAGCCTCCATTCCAACCCTGGCCTTTCATCTCGGTCACCTGTATTCCACCAGGTTAGCTGGCCAGAACTTGTTTTTAACACATCCTTCCTAAGATCTTGTCTATACTAGGTTTGAGAGAGAAATGAGATTAGAATGAAAAGTCACAAATATTCAACTGTTCTTTACAAACAGTATGGTGCAAAAGGGCATCTCTGAGTGAGTCAGGCCTTGAAGTGGATGGGCTACAGCAGTAGAAGTCCATGACAGATTCCACTCCTGCAAGCAAGGCTACAGTTTACATATGATCAACAAACCTGGAATATTTTGGAAAAAAATTCCCTTGTTCTGACAAATGATGCTTGTTGTGACGTTCAGATTGTAGGCCCAAACAGCATGGATTCATCCTGCCTTGTGCCAGCATTACTTCTTGTGGGTATTTTTTTCTTGGAACACATTAGGCCTCTTAATACCAGTCATGCATTGTTTAAATGTCATGGCCCACCAAATAATTATGGCCACAGTCTAACCTGTTCCAGTTAGATAATGTGCCATGTCAGAAAACATACATCATGTTAATCTGGTTCAGTGAACATAACAGTGACATCAGTTTCCTACACAGCCCTCAGATCTCAATCCAGTAGAGCACCAGTAGAATGAAGGAGAAATGGGACGTCACCAAAAAACTCTTCAGAAACTGTATGATTCTATCAAAATAGCATGGAGGGATATGCCAAAGGAATATCTCCAACATCTTATTGTTGACATACTGTACATAGAAGAATACAGGCTGTTTCAGGAGGCTAAAGGTGGCTCTGCCTGATACTAGATAGGTGAAACATATAAAGTCCTCACTTTTTTATTTACTGCCTGTATGTAATAATATTTTGCATATCTTATATGTAAATGTCTACACATGGAAGTGTCTGTGTCTGTCTGTCCAGCCCAGAAGTGCGAGGCTACAGCATGAAGCTGAAAGAAAGCAAAACTGCTAACGAAAGATAAACTCGCTTAGCTGCTAATACACAAGTGAGGCGAACACATCGGCAAAACGAAACCTCCGAGGAGAGAGAAACTCGCTTAGCTGCTGATAGACAGCGAGGCGAGCACATCGACAAAACGAAACCTCCAAGGAGAGAGAAACTCGCTTAGCCGCTGATAGACAAGGGGGTGAGCACATCGGCAAAACGAAACCGCTGACTCTGCATTTCAAATTTTTTTTTCTGACGACTTCAATAGTTTCTAGGAGCCCAGGCTTTTTACAGCATGGGCTTACACAGCTAGTATAAAACATTAATATATCACATACATTTATGGCTATTTGCAAGTTGTTATTAGATTAACAATATCAGAAGATCTTACATTTATTACAGATAATTAAGGATGATAAATGGTATTTTTATAAGATAGATAGATAGATAGATACTTTATTAATCCCCGATGGGAAATTCACATAATCCAGCAGCAGCATACTGATACAAAAAAAAAATATTAAATTAAAGAGTAATAAAAATGCAGGTAAAAACAGACAATAACTTTGAATAATGTTAGCGTTTACCCGCCGGGTGGAACTGAAGAGTCGCATAGTGTGGGGTCTCCTCAGTCTGTCAGTGGAGCAGGATGGTGACAGCAGTCTGTCACTGAAGCTGCTCCTCTGTCTGGAGATGATCCTGTTCAGTGGATGCCGTGGATTCTCCATGATTGACAGGAGTCTGCTCAGTGCCCGTCACTCTGCCACGGATGTCAAACTGTCCAGCTCTGTGCCTACAATAGAGCCTGCCTTCCTCACCAGTTTGTCCAGGTGTGAGGTGTCCTTATTCTTTATGCTGCCTCCCCAACAACAACAACAACAACATTTATTTATATAGCACATTTTCATACAAACAGTAGCTCAAAGTGCTTTACATAATAAAGAATAGAAAAATAAAAGACACAATAAGAAAACAAAATAAGTCAACATTAATTAACGTAGAATAAGAGAAAGGTCCAATGGCCAGGGGGGACAAATAAAACAAAAAAAAAAACTCCAGACGGCTGGAGAAAAAAAATAAAATCTGTAGGGATTCCAGACCATGAGACCGCCCAGTCCCCTCTGAGCATTCTACCTAACATAGATGAAACAGTCGTCTTTGGATTTAGGGTTCTCACGGAAGGGCTTGATGATGACGGTCATGTAGAATTCTGCCTTTTAATCCATCGATCATTGTTGGAGCATCATGAAGCTTTGAGTAGGTGGAGGTGGCGCAGGTCAGCACAACACCGTGTTGAAGAGGGCGCTCACCACAACTGTCTGATAGACCATCTGCAGCATCTTATTGCAGATGTTGAAGGACGCCAGCCTTCTAAGGAAGTATAGTCGGCTCTGTCCTCTCTTGCACAGACCATCAGTATTGGCAGTCCAGTCCAATTTATCATCCAGCTGCACTCCCGGGTATTTATAGGTCTGTACCCTCTGCACAGTCACCTCTGATGATCACGGGGTCCATGAGGGGCCTGATCCTCCTAAAATCCACCACCAGCTCCTTGGTCTTGCTGGTGTTCAGGTGTAGGTGGTTTGAGTCACACCATTTAACAAAGTCCTTGATTAGCTTCCTTTACTTCTCCTCCTGCCCACTCCTGATGCAGCCCACGATAGCAGTGTTGTCAGTGAACTTTTGCACGTGGCAGGACTCCGAGTCGTATTGGAAGTCCGATGTATGTTGGCTGAACAGGACCGGAGAAAGTACAGTCCCCTGCGGCGCTCCTGTGCTGCTGACCACAATGTCAGACCTGCAGTTCCCGAGACGCACATACTGAGGTCTGTCTGTAAGATAGTCCACGATCCATGCCACCAGGTGTGAATCTACTCCCATCTCAGTCAGCTTGTCCCTAAGGAGCAGAGGTTGGATGGTGCTGAAGGCGCTAGAGAAGTCCAGAAACATAATTCTTACAGCACCACTGCCTCTGGGAGAGAGGCAAGTGGGAGAGGGATCAATGTAGCATATAGATGATGGCATCCTCCACTCCCACCTTCTCCTGGTATGCGAACTGCAGAGGGTATAATAGGGCATCTTGGTGAAGTATTGGTGAGGACACCTGCTTCCAAGCTCTAGAAGTGTGGATTTGAATCATGTAGTAACCACTGCCTACTTTCCTTCGCATCTGTTGCATTTCTCTGGATAGTTTAGTTTCCTCACACATTCCATCGTCATGCAGCTTAGATTAAGTTTCTAATTGTAAAATGACCCTGTATCATCAAGTGTGACTGTGCGTGTGATTTATAATTGACTGCCATTCCATTCAAGGTTAGTACTTGCCCTGAGCGTGAGGCTATTAAGATAAGTTGTGGCCCCAGCTATCCCTGTAAATCACATAATGATACACGTTAATATGCCATTATTTTAGTTATTTAAAAATGAATTCTTCAACAAGAACAAGGTGACAGAGGTGAAAACTTGTTAAGAGCAATTTTAGCACAGAGAACCATAGGTACTTTATAAGTATCACTGTGGATAGGAGACCTTCAGAACTTGTCCTCATGTTGCAATGTTCTAATGTCTGACCTATACAGTACTTAGTGTTGGGGGGTGGGAGCTTACGCCAATGGCGCGTTGTCATACCCACCACTATTTAGAATCATAATATCTGTTACAGACAGTCATGTAACAACATGTTGATTGGCAGGTGCGTAAATATGCGTCCTGTGGTGGACTGGCCTCCTTTCCAGGGCTGGTATCTCCGACAGGCTCTTAAGATCCTTGAGGAGAGTTCAAAAAAATGAATGAATGTTTAGGTTATTAAACGTTTATTACAACAACGTTAATGTGTTTTAAATATATTTCCAGATCCTCCCTTCCTGGCATACAGACAACTGCCAAACCTGCAGCAATTAATTGTCTGAAGCTCCCTAAGTGAACCAACAGAAAATGGCACATCTCCGTGCCTACAGAAAAGATGTAAAACATGTGCTCACATTTATAATACAGACCGTGTGGTTATACCACACTGCCGACTAGAGCGTTGCATAATGGGATTGTTTTCCTGCAGATCATCTAATGCGGTCTACCTAATTCCATGTATGAAATGTCCCAACACTGCACTCTATGTGGGAGAAACTGGACAAACACTCGGCCAGAGAATGAATTTACACAGGTGCCACATCAAGCCTGGCAACACAGATGTTCCTGTAGCGGCCCACTTCAACAGCCATGGACACTGTGAGAGGGACTTTAAAGTCACACACAGGGCTTATGGGCAACTTCAGAACACAGCAAGTGGGAAAAGAATGGGAAGTTAAACCCGTGCTAAAACTGAACACATTACAACATGGCTTAAATGGAGACAATAGTTTTATGGCCAGATATGAGGATTGTTTGCATCTGTTGGACTGACCAGGACAACCTGTCTACATACCCACATTGTATGGAGTAACTCATCAGATACTTCAAAAGACTCAGTTGGACCGTTATCAAGAGATCTCGACTATACCTCGTTCTTCTCTCTTGCTAAATGAATCTTAGCCTGGAGAGGTCTATTCATTTTTTATATCTAAGATGTCTCACTTAAAGGTTTTCCAGTGTTGTATCTGTCCTGGTGTCTGTATTGTCACACACGCGCGCTTAGGAATGCAGCCAACAAGTCCTAAGGTGAGTGATATTTCACAAGATAAACGTCTCTTGATTATAAGTACTAACGTCTCTCTCTCTCTCCATCTACAGAAACAAAGAAGAAACACAAAAATTCACTGGCCATACTTCCGGGTTCTCAAATTGGCCACGATCCCATAATCCAATCCATAGATGACATCACCTCCGGCTCCACCATAACGACGTCACATCCGACCATCCCCAATGACATCACTACCAACACCATCGCCCTGACGTCACTACCGTCCATCTCCGTTGACGTTGTTTCCGTTTTGTCATTTCCTGCCACCATTTTCTGCTATAAAAATGACCATGCCTAACATGTTCTGTCGAGTGCCTCATATTTTGATTATTTTGACGTTTTTTTCCTTATATTGTCAGTCAGACAATATACGGGGTACTTCCCCAACTCTTTTTTGAGTATTCCAGCATTTTTCTTTATTACAGTATAAACACAGGGAACTCCAATTCCTGTATTACACTTTGTGTGACGAAGGGGCCTGTGTTGCCTCAAAAAGCTTGCATATTGTAATCTTTTTAGTTAGCCAATAAAAGGTGTGATTTTGCTTGACTTGCCATTCTTTTCAGCATTTTGGAATATAGCCATTATAGCATGCTGCAAAATTGTTTCTACGCGGTTGAATTTTTTTAAGTGTGTGTGTTTTTTAAAGCAGTCACGATGACTGTTTCCCAAAAAAAAAAAATCACTGCAAATATCATTTAAATAATTTAGTAGTACCAGTCTTTCATTATTAATCAATCACTCTCTGATAGTGCCTATGGTCTTCTTCTTGAGTCGTGCTGTGGTTGCTTAAATCTCATCAGATTTTTGCCAAGGCTGTAGTGTTTATAGAGTATGTTGCTCTTTTCACTGAGATCATTAGTTATCCATGGTCTTCCTAGCTGTGAACACACTAATAGATGACTCATTGTCTCAATGTCATGCCCCCCAAGTGCCTAACAATCCTCACTTTGTCAGGTTTTGTCAAGACTTCTCAATATCTGTCAGTTGCCGGTTTAGATTGTCCCATGTGGTCATTCTTCATTAGCAACAGATGAAAGTTTTACATCATTAATACATTTTGCTGTGTGACCCTTCTTATAAAGGCTGAGTGGGCCGTGCCAAATCAAAAACCCTGTTGTAACTTTCACTTATCAGTTTCCAAGGATGAGAGACACAGTTTATCCAGAATATTTCAACTAAATGTTAGTTGCTTGAGCCATTGAATTTCACCAACACAAACCATTTTTGAGTGAAGCGAAACCCTCAGATCATAGAATTCAACAAATTGGAGGTGCAGTAAAATAACTAATGTCAGGTCTATAAAATGAAACTGTCAGCTATGTCTCTTTTGCCAGTGGAGCTTTTAGGGTTTTCATAGCAGTAGCCCAACATAAGAGAGGCTGTCTGTTCCACCGCAAAATAATAATTGAAGTAATCTTCCGACTGTCTTGTGCTCTTGGCTCCTCTGTCTCTTGTTTCCTCTATCACCATATCTTTCCATCTCTTTCTAGGCCTTCCCGCTCTCCTCTTTCCTACTGGAAATCATCTTTCCACTCTTCTTGCTGTCTTTGAGTTATCCATGTGCCATACGTGTCCTGCCCATCTCATTCTTCTTGATACGCCTGTGTCACTCAGCTCAACTTGACCAGTCTCTTCTCTCAAATCCTCGTTACTGATTGTTACTACAGTCGTGGCCAAGTTTTGAGAAGGACCCAAGTATTCATTTTCACAAAGTTTGCTGCTTCTGTGTTTTTAGATCTTTGTGTCAGATGTTTCTATGCGATACTGAAGTAGAATTACAAGCATTTCATAGGGTTTTTATTGACAAAGACATGTTAAGTTTATGCACAGAGTCAATATTTGCAGTGTTGGCCCTTCTTTCTTTTTCAAGACCTCTGCAATTTGCCCTGGCATGCTGTCCATTATCCATCCATCCATCCATTAGACAACCTGCTATATCCTAACGACAGGGTCACAGGGGGTCTGCTGGAGCCAATCCCAGCCAACACAGGGTGCAAGGCAGGAAACAAACCCCGGACAGGGTGCCAGCCCACCACAGGGCACGCACACACACACACACAACCACACACCAAGCACACACTAGGGACAATTCAGAATCGCCAATGCACCTAACCTGCATGTCTTTGGACTGTGGGAGGAAACCTGTCCATTATCTTCTGGGTCCAATCCTGACTGATGGTAGCCCCTTTTTGCATAATCAGAATTTGTGGGTTTTTGTTTGTCCACCCGCCTCTTGAGGATTGACCACAAGTTCTCAATGTGATTAAAGTCTGGGGAGTTTCCTGGCCATGGACCCCAAAATGTCTATGTTTTGTTCCCCGAGCCACTTAGTTCTCACTTTTTCGTTATGGCCCAGTGCTCCATCATGCTGGGTTGTTCATTGTTTGCCACCAGACTGTTCTTAGATGGTTGAGAGAAGTTGCTCTTGCAGGATGTTTTGGTCTCATTCTTTATTCATGGCTGTGTTCTTAGGCCAAATTGTGAGTGAGCCCACTGTCTTGGCTGGCATGAATGGTCTCAGGACGCTTTACTGTTGGTGCGACACAGGACTGATGGTAGCACTGCTCACCTTTTCTTTTTTTCGGATGCCCCAAACAATCATAAATGGGACTCATCAGAGAAAATGACTTTCCCCCAGCAGTCCAATCCCAGTCTGTCCCTGATGTTTTTCTTGGCTTCTTTGCTGCCCTTCTTAACACCCAACAGGCCATCCTCCAAAAGTCTTCGCCTCAGTTACACCTGCCAATCCCAAGCCATGAATAAAGAATGGGACCAAAACATCCTCCGAGAGCAACTTCTCCCAACCATCCCAGAACAGCTTGGTGGCCAACAATGAACAATCCAGCATGATGGAGCACCGGGCCAGAAGGCAAAAGTGAGAACTAAGTGGCTCGGGGAGCAAAACATCGAAATTTGGGGTCCAAGGCCAGGAAACATCCCATTGAGAACTTGTGGTCAATCCCTGAAGAGGCAGGTGGACAAACAAAAACCCACCAATTCTAACAAAATCTAAGAATTGATTCTGCAAGAATGGGCTTCCATCAGTCGGGATTTGGCCCAGAAGTTGATTGCCAGCCTGCTAGGGCAAATTACAAAGGTCTTGAAAAAGAAAGAAGGGCCAACACTGCAAATATGGACTCATTGCATAAACTTCATGTCATGTCAATAAAAGCCTTTGAAACTTCTGAACTGCTGGTAATTCCACTTCAGTCTACCATAGAAACACCTGACACAAAGATCTAAGAACACGGAAGCAGCAGACTTTGTGAAAACCAACACTTGGGTCCTTCTCAAAACGTTTGGCCTCGACCGTAGAAACTTGTATTCATTATTTTCTATTTTTGTATTACCGGGACCCCATTTTGTTTTGCTAATGGATGCCACCATGGTATGAGTCGCATTGGCAAGATGCTGTTTCTGGTTTTAAATGTTACTAAATCTGGCATCATCAATGTGACAATTACCATTGTGGTGGATCGTTTAGCATCCGCGATTATGGATAAAATGCAGATTCATGTTTCTATTTGATTTATGGGTTTTAAAATAGTTTGCTTTTTTGGATTTTTACATTTTTCGTTTTGGCTTTGGTATTTGAGTTAACATCTCTTTGGTGTTGATCCGTTTCTGACACTTTGACTGTCTCCTGGTCTTTTATTCTTTTTTCATTTTCTCTCTTCTCTGCCTGCAGGCAGAATATCATCATTCACATCTATTTATCTAATTTTTCTGCCTGCTTTTCTTGGCTTGCAGGGTTAACAGTCCAGCTGCTTCTGAGGAATGTTCAGGTGCTTCCAGGATAAGTGAGTCATATAGTCCATCTCTCCTGTGTATTCTGGGTCAGTCTGTGGAACAATTCCCAATTAAACAGTGCTTAGTACACCTCCGGTGGGGGGACCCCAGGGCATCCTCAGTCGAGCCCCATTTCACCCGCACTGTAGCTCCAGTCTTCTGAAGAACAAATGTTTAATTTACAGACACAAACACATTTATTTACCTTGCTGAGTTTTATAACAACCAGGTAATCAAACAATAAATTCTCTCGGCACACAAATTGAAGCCCTTTAATACACATGGAAAAAAAAATCATCAGTGGTGTGCATTTTTAAACTTTGATGCCTGCTTATTTATGATGTGTGCTTTGCATACATTCCCTCAACTTATTTGCTTTTGTGTCTGGTGCAATATGTCCTTGTCTCCTCAATAAACTGATTACACTGTCTGTAAAATAAAAGACAAGAACAGAATGAAGTGTTGTGGCCCCAGATGGGAAAAGCCTGATGTTTTATAGGAGTTTTGCACATGCAGTGTGCTCAAAGTGTTTCTTTACCTTGAAAGGTGATTTAAGTGTAGTTCCTGGGGTTGTGAAGGCCAAGAAATAATAATAATAATTCATTTTATTTATAAGGCACTTTACATTAGTAGTAAATCTCAAAGTGCTACATAAAAAATATTTAAATAAGACAAAACAAGATTAAATCAGAGATAAAACAGCAATAAATAGTGGCATTCTTGTTAATATCCAGCCATCCATCCATTATCCAACCTGCTATATCCTAACTACAGGGTCACGGGGGTCTGCTGGAGCCAATCCCAGTCAACACAGGGCGCCAGCCCACCACAGTTATATATAACATAATTAAATAAAAAAAAATGAAATAAATAATTTTATATATATATATATATATATATATATATATATA
>JANRMT010062861.1:7609174-7639401 GCA_026402145.1 Polypterus bichir lapradei | reverse complement strand
CCAGCAGACCCCCTGTGACCCTGTAGTTAGGATATAGCGGGTTGGATAATCGATGGATGGATGGACTCAATGAAGTCATCATGGTGCTGATGACTTCATTGCTTCATTGAGTCCATCCATCCATCCATTATCCAACCTGCTATATCCTAACTACAGGGTCACGGGGGTCTGCTGGAGCCAATCCCAGCCAACACAGGGCGCAAGGCAGGAAACAAACCCCAGGTTGGGCACCAGCCCACAGCAGGGCACTCTTGTTAATATGCTTTCCTAAATAGAATAGTCTTTAGCTGTTTTTTAAAACAGCCCACAATCTGCTGCGTTCTCAAGTTCTCTGGTAGGGCATTCCAGAGCCGTGGAGCAGCCACTGCAAAGGCTCGGTCACCCACTGTGCCACCACCATCCTACTCAAAGCATCATGATGCTCCAACATTGATGGACTCAAAGCCAGAAGTCTACATGACCATCATCATCAAGTCCTTCCGTGAGAACCCTAAATACAAAGAGGACTGTTTCATTTATGTGAGGTAGAATGCCCAGAGGGGACTCGTGGTCTGGACCCCCTGCAGATTTTATTTTTTTCTCCAGCCGTCTGGAGTTTTTTTTTTTTTTTGTTTTTTCTGTCCTCCCTGGCCATCGGACCTTACTATTATTCTATGTTAATTAATGTTGACTTATTTTTCTTACTGTGTCTTTTATTTTTCTAATTTTTAATTATGTAAAGCACTTTGAGCTACATTTTTTGTATGAAAATGTCCTATATAAATAAATGTTGGTGTTGTTGTTTGGTCATAGGGGGGCAAAGGCGGTAGGTATTTGCACAACGGACGTTTCTTGTAGTGGATTGTAATATAAGGAGTTGTTTAAGATATTTTGGAGCATTTTCATGAATACACTGGTGAGTGAGCAAACAGAGTTTGTATTCAATACAGAGGTAATAATATTAATAATAATAATAATAATAATACATTTTATTTATTTGTAGGCGCCTTTCTAAACACTCAAGGACACCGAGCAATAGACAACACACAGATTATAAACAAAAGTAAAATACAGAAGTTAAAATCAGACAGAGCAATTGTAATCAAGAGAAAAAGCAGTCTTAAACAAATGAGTTTTAAGTTTAGATTTGAAAAGTGAAAATGATTCATACATATTATGCTGTATTAAGGATTTGTTCTGTTCTGTATACTTGTATTGAACCCCTTCTTTTGACACCCACTGCACGCCCAACCTACCTGGAAAGGGGTCTCTCTTTGAACTGCCTTCCCGAGGTTTCTTCCATTTTTCCCCTATAAGGTTTTTTTTGGGAGTTTTTCCTTGTCTTCTTAGAGAGTCAAGGCTGGGGGGCTGTCAAGAGGCAGGGCCTGTTAAAGCCCATTGTGGCACTTCCTGTGTGAATTTGGGCAATACAAAAATAAACTGTATTGTATTGTATTGTATTCAATATTTCTAAGCTCAGGTGGTAGCGAGTTCCAAAGCTGGGGAGCAGAGCAACTGAATGCTGTGCCCCCCCATAGTGGTAAGACGGATGAAGGAGACAGTCAGGTGGATGGAGGAAGAGGATCTAAGGGTATGAGAGGGAATGGCAACATGGAGGAGGTCGGACAGATATGGAGGGGCGAGGTTGTGGAAAGCCTTAAAAGTTAGTAGGAGAATTTTGAATTGAATTTGGAACTGAATTGAGGGGGTACTAGTAATGATGTGGGCAGCTGAATTCTGGACCAATTGAAGCTTATAAAGAGATTTGCGAGAAACACCAAAGAAAAGTGAATTGCAATAATCCAGACGAGAAGGGACAAGGCTATGAACAAGGATAGCAGTGGTGTGGGGAGTGAGTGAGGGGCGAATATGATTAATGTTACGCAGGTGGAAATATGCAGACCGGGAGATGCTATTGATGTGGGACTGAAAGGATAAAGTACTGTCAAGGATGACACCCGTGGGGAATTATCAATAACAAATGAAAAATGATCAGTTTTGGATAATGTTGATTTTGTACCAATGAGGAGAACCTCAGTTTTGTCACTTGTTATTTAATTTAAGAAAGTTTGAAGAAAACCAGGATTTGATTTCTGCTATGCAATCAATAAGCGAGGAGGGTGGAAAGGAAGCAGTAGGTTTGCTAGTGAGATAGAGCTGGGTGTCATCAGCATAGCAGTGGAAGCTAATGTTATATTTACGAAAGATATTACCAAGGGGAAGGAGGTAAATAATGAAAAGGAGAGGCCCAAGGACAGAGCCCACCTGAAGTAACAGCAGTGGGTTGGGATGTGAAAGTTTGAAGCTGAACAAACTGAGTGCGGCCTGAGAGGTAGGATCTGAACCAATCTAGTGGAGTGTGGGTAATGCCAATCGAAGATAATCTATTGAGAAGAGTCGTGTGACAAATAGTGTCAAAGGCTGCACTCCGATCAAGAAGGATGAGAATAGGAATTAAACCAGAATCAGCTGCCATAAGGAGGTCATTAGTAATTTTTATAAGTGCCGTTTCTGTACTGTGGAGGGGACAAAAACCAGACTGGAACTGTTCATACAACAACAACATTTATTTATATAGCACATTTCATACAAATAGTAGCTCAAAGTGCTTTACATAATAAAGAATAGAAAAATAAAAGACACAATAAGAAAACAAAATAAATCAGCATTAATTAACATCGAATAAGAGTAAGGTCCAATGGCCAGGGGGGACAGAAAAAACAAAAAAACTCCAGACGGCTGGAGAAGATATAGAGATTTAGATTATTTTGAGATAAATGAGAATGAAGTTGAATAGCCACTAATTTTTCACGAATTTTGGAAATGAAGGGTAGATTTGAAATAGGACGAAAATAATTGAAATTAGTCGGATCGGCACCAGGTTTTTTCAGTATTGGGGTTATTGCAGCAGTTTTATAAGATGAAGGAACAGCACCATAGTGAGAGAAGAGTGGATTATAGCAGCGATAAGAGGGACCAGAGAGGGGAGGCAGGCTTTGACCAGAACTGTAGGGAGGGGGTCCAATTGACAGCTGGATGGCTTAGACTTACAGACAAGATCTGAGATTTCTGAGAAGGTAGGAAGCTGAAAAGAGGAAATTGAGTGAGTTGGTTGGTGAAATTCAAATGCAGTACTGGGGGAATCCATACAGAGAGACTGGTGAATCTTCTGGATTTTTTCATTAAAAAAGGATGTAAGAGAATTGCAAAATTCAATTGAGTAAAGGTGAGAAGGTAAAGAATCCGGGGGTTGTGTGATATTGTTAAGTAGTGAAAACAATGACTTGGTGTTTCCTTCACTGGAAGAAATAATGAGAGTATAATAGTTGGATTTAGTTTGGGCAATACAGTCCTTGTAATAAAGTATATGGTTTTTGTGAAATATGGTCATATTTCCGCACCCTCATTAGGACCCTTGCAGCACTATTTTGGATTTGTTGGAGCTTTTGAAGGCTCTTGTTGGGTATCCCGATAAGGAGTGCATTACAATAGTCCAGCCTGGAGGAGACAAGGGCATGAACCAGCTTTTCAGCATCACAAAGGGAGAGGCAAGGACAGAGTATGGCTGTGTTTCGGAGATGAAGGAATGCAATTTTACAGAGGTGGTGGACGTGTGTATCAAATGACAGATGGGAGTCTAATTTAACACCCAAATTTGTAACAGAGGGGGAGAAGGTAATAGTATGACCAGAAAAGGAAATACAATTTACAGAAGAACGAAGTTGATGGGTGATACCAATTAAGAGCTTCAGTTTTGGTGCTGTTCAGCTTAACTCTTTCAGGGCAGATGTCAACTTTTGTCAAAATTCACGGGTAGAGGATGGTAATCACCCATAAACTGCAATAAAACTCGCCGTTATGTTTTAGTTCAACTCTCTTTGCTAGAAGAAAAGTTAACTTCATTGAATTGACCTCAATTACCTGCGTATGCATGAGAAGCAAAGAGCAAACAACCTCTAAAATGGCATTGACATCTAGCGAGAGAGCAAAGCAAATGCACAAACTAAAATACTCAGTGGACAACATTTTGCGTATTATCACTGTATCGGACTCTGACTTGTCGGACTCTGATTTTTGATTTGGAGATTGAAAATGAAAGTGAGGGACTGGCTTCAGCTGATCAGTCCCCAGCCGATCGTGGTGCTGAACGCACTTGTGTAGCTGACGCACCTATGGCTAACGTTCGCCTGGGAGGACCACCACTTACGATGACAAGAGGTATAAGCCAGATGACGTCACAGTGTAACGTGAAGATGGGCCAGGCAGCCAGCCCGCCACACATTCCTACCGGCCATCAAGCAGCCCCCCACACAGTCACCAGAGACGCTGAACAGGTGCCGACAGCAGCCACAGCAACAGATGTTTTACGCTGATTTACATGTGAAACCTTTGCTTTGTGTGCTTTTCAGAGCAAAAAATATTCATCCCTCAAAGAGTTAAGAATGTTCTTGGACATCCAAGCCTCAATCTCATCCAAGCCGGACGAAAGGGTTGATGGAGCTGTAAGAAAAATCGAATCCAGTCTCACATAGGGCTGCATATCATCGACACAGCAATGGAATGAAACTCCATGCCTGCAGATGATGTGACCCAGGGGTAGCATATAGATATTAAAAAGGGTCGGCCCAAGGACTGATCCTTGTGGGACCAAGTGCAGCTGTGAGATCCAGGAGGATAAGGAGTGATGGAGAGCCCTGGTCAGCAGCCATCAAGAGGTCATTGGTGACTCTGACCAGAGCTCTCTCTGTACTGTGAGAAGATCGGAAACCAGATTGAAATCCATTGGTGATACTTAGTTTTTGTTCCCATGTGTTTTTACCAATGTTAAATATGTGGCCCTGTTTTGTTTCTCTTATGGGTGTCATGATTCTGGAATGCTTTTGTTGGCGATTCCTATGCTGTTGCTCAGGTTGACGATCCGCAGTGACAGACCTGGGGCATCGTTACTGGAACAGCATAAAGGTCAGCGTCTTGCACATCCTGGTTATTGAAGATTTGGATTCATAAACGAATAACCTATAGCGTCTTTCTACTTGACCCGTTGGTTCACATGTGGTCTCCAGTCACCCAAACCCCTCTATCATTGATCGTGTGTCATCTCCTCGCATTGTTTGTTGCTTCATGGGATGCCCTAACTCAGGGCTGGATTAACCATTAAGCAAAATAAGCACGTGGTTAGGGCATCAAGAGAAGGGGGGCACCAACAACAACAACAGCATTTATTTCTATAGCACATTTTCATACAAATGATGTAGCTCAAAGTGCTTTACATGATGAAAAGAGAAAAAAGGCAAAATATGAAAAATAAAATTAGGTAATACTAATTAACATAGAATAAAAGTAAGGTCCGATGGCCAGGGAGGACAGGAAAAAAACAACTCCAGACAGCTGGAGAAAAAAAATAAAATCCGCAGGGGTCCCAAGGCCACGAGACCACCCAGCCCCCTCTAGACATTCTACCTCACATAAATGACCTTAATCAGTCCTCATGGTTTTGAGGCTTCACATGGAAGAACTTGATAATGACAGTTATGTGGACTTCTGGCCTTTAATCCATCAATGTAGGGACATTACGGTGCTTTGATCAGGTGGTGGTGGCACAGATCACCACCACAGAAAACCGGAAAAAGAACAGAAGAGAAAGTAGGGGTTAGTACGGATTACTGAGCCACCATGAATTATAATGATAATTAAATACATATACAGAATATCCACCGTATTAACCTGGCGAATTTCTATCAGTCAGCTACTCTAGATTTGAGGTGCCTAACAGCAGAAGGCCGCCTCACCATTTATTTTAAGTTTAGCTCTTGGAATTCTAAGCAGACACTCATTTGAAGATCTAAGGTTACGATTTGGAGTGTAAGGTGTCAGACATTCCGATATATAAGATGGGGCAGATTATTTAAGGCTTTGTATACCATAAGCAGGATTTTAAAATCAATTCTAAATGACACCGGTAACCAGTGTAACGACGCTAAGACTGGGGTGATGTGCTCAGATTTTCTTTTCCCAGTTAAGATTCTGGTAGCTCCATTCTGCACTCGTTGCAATCGATTGATGTCTTTTTTAGGTGGTCCTGAGAGGAGTGCGGTACAGTAATCTAGCCAACTGAAAACAAAAGCGTGAACTCATTTCTCAGTATCTTCCAATGTTATAAGACGTCTAACCTTTACTAAATTTCTTAAGTGAAAAAATGCTGTCCTAGTAATCTGATTAATATGGGATTTAAAATTCAGTTCCAAGTCAATAGGTACCCCTAAATTCTTTACCTCCATTTTGACTTTTAATCCTAATTGATCAAGTTTATTTCTAATAACCTCATTATATCCATTTTTGCCAATCACTAAAATTTCTGTTTTCTCCTTATTTAGTTTGAGAAAATTAGTACTCATCCATTCAGAAGCACAAGTGAGACATTGGGGTCAGTGAACCAAGAGAGTCGGGGTCATCAGGTGCTATTGATAAATACAGCTGTGTGTCATCAGCATAGCTGTGGTAGCTCGCTTTATACCCCGAGATAATCTGACCTAACAGAAGCATGGAAATCGAAAAGAGCAACGGACCCAGGATAGAGTCTTGTGGACCACCATCTAGAATATCAATAATCCTTTGCCAGATTTACCATATGGTGCAAAACTCAAAATGGTGCAGCTGAACCAAGTTGTGCAAAAATGGGCTCCCAATTTAAATGAAAAAATTACATACATATGTACAGTAATAAAAAATAATAATAAAATAGAAATAATAGAGGTTGTATTAATTTTGGAAATGCAACAAAATTAGAATATGGTAACTGCCACACAATGCACTGAGGCTCATGTATCGTTCTTGTCTTGGTCAGGTCGGCTGTCTTTTTCTGTCATGCTGAACTTTATAAAATAACTTGCTGTGTAAGCCCTTGCTGTAAAAAGCCTGGGGTCCTAGAAACTATTGAAATCATCAGAAGAAAAAACTGAAATGTAGAGATGTCAGGTAATTGAAAGGAACTACTTTGAGCATCTCTCTCCTAGGAGGATTTGTGTTGCCGACCTGCTCGCCTCGCTTCTGTATTAGCGGCTCAGTGAGTGACTTTCTTTGGAGTTTCGTTTCGCCGATGTGCTCACCTTGCTTGCATATCCTCGGTAATTGAGCCCTTACCCCGACTCCACCTCTCACTTCTGGGCTGGACAGACACATGCACACACACACACACACACTTCCATGCGTAGACATTTAGATATAAGATTGTAGAAGACAATACTGTGTATGCCATTCCAATGTAGACATTTGCTTTTGTATATTTTTAACATTAATGATCACAGATTGCTGAGCTGGAGTGTTCATTTTCTCAGTTGAGGTATATTAAAAGTCACAACAGAACAACTGTGCTGGATGCCTCATCTCTGCTAAGTGTAGAAGCAGATGTGTTGCATAAGATTAGTTTTGAAGATCTGGTCAAAGTGTTTACAATTAGAAAAAGTAAGAGACAACTTTTCAAATACTGTATAAATAAACATTATTTTCCATTTTACTGTAAGTTTTATTTCATTTTGCAAAATACATTTTTATTTTATGGTTTACGATTATTTACATTTTGAATTAGATATACACTATATTAACAAAAGTGTAGGGACACTCCTCTTAATCACTGCCACAGGCGTATGAAATCGAGCACCTAGCCATGCAGTCACTGTTTACAAACGTGTGTGAAAGAAAATGGATCCTTGTGAAGAGCTCAGTGACTTCAAGTGATAGATAGATAGATAGATAGATAACTTTATTAATTCCAAGGGGAAATTCACATACTCCAGCAGCAGCATACTGATGATAAAAAAAAAATAAAAAAAAATATTAAATTAAAGAGTGATAACAATGAAGGTATAACAGACAATAACTTTGTATAATAATAACGTTTACCCCCCTGGGTGGAATTGAAGAGTCGCATAGTGTGGGGTCTCCTCAGTCTGTCAGTGGAGCAGGACCATGACAGCAGTCTGTCGCTGAAGCTGCTCCTCTGTCTGGAGATGATCCTGTTCAGTGGATGCAGTGGATTCTCCATGATTGACAGGAGCCTGCTCAGTGCCCGTCGCTCTGCCACGGATGTCAAACTGTCCAGCTCTGTGCCTACAATAGAGCCTGTCTTCCTCACCAGTTTGTCCAGGTGTGAGGCGTCCCTCTTCTTTATGCTGCCTCCCCAGCACACCACCGCGTAGAAGAGGGCACTCGCCACAACCGTCTGATAGAACATCTGCAGCATCTTATTACAAATGTTGAAAGACGCCAGCCTTCTAAGGAAGTATAGTCGGCTCTGTCCTCACTTGCACAGAGCATCAGTGTTGGCAGTCCAGTCCAGTTTATCATCCAGCTGCACTCCCAGGTATTTATAGGTCTGCACCCTCTGCACAGTCACCTCTGATGATCACGGGGTCCATGAGGGGCCTGGTCCTCCTAAAATCCACCACCAGCTCCTTGGTTTTGCTGGTATTCAGTTAAGTGTGGTACTGTGATAGGATGCCACTATTGCAATAAGACAGTTCATGAAATTTCATCCCTTTTGGATATGCCACGGTCCACTGTAAGTGCTATTATTGGAAAGTGAATTTAGAAGATTATTGAGATTTCTAAAGGTATTTATATTTATAATTTATATTTAAATTTTATGCATTGAGTTAAACGCCCTGCGGTGGGCTGGTGCCCTGCCCGGGGTGTGTTTCCTGCCTTGCACCCTGTGTTGGCTGGTATTGGCTCCAGCAGACCCCCGTGACCCTGTAATTGGGATATAGCGGGTTGGATAATGGATGGATGGATAGATGGCACTGAGTTAAAAGCTTATTTTTTTAGTTCAATTTCTTCACTGTACTAGGGGGCTTTGCCCCCTGCTCGCTTTGCCCGCCAATCCCCCACCCAGCCCCCCGCCGGCTGTGCTACCCGCCAGCCACTTCGCATTTGTGCCACTTGCGTTGTGAAGAGGGGGTCTGAACACACCCTAAGGAGACACGGTTGCGCCTCCAAAACCCCCTCTTAAACGGTGATACAATGGGAAACAAATACAGTTTTATTTTTACCTCCTATTTGCTCAATCAACTGCTGGCTTGCTGCTGCTGCCGTGCTGTGTGATCTGCATCTCACACAGTGCTTCAAACATCTAAAAGCCTGCACAGCAGCTGTCCTTTGGTCTCACTGCCTTGTCTCTCTTCTCCCCCAGACATCCTCTGCTCCTGTTGGGGGTCCCGCTCCCGAGGCGCGTCCCTATGAAGAGGAAGATTTTCTATTCTTTTAACTGAGAGATGAAACTGTCCCCTCTGACTACACACGGAGCTCGATTCACTCCTAAAAGAGACTTATGTTTGTTTGAAGTGTCTGAATAACGTTTCTGTCTCTAAACTCTCCTGTGTATCTGTGCAACTCTGTGACCCAAGCGTGACAGCGTATGTGGATTTCACTTTCACCAAAACATCAAATCTTTTAATTCTCGTGGAAACTCCTCTTCATTGGGAAGAAACACTACTTTTCTCTGATGGCAACACAAATTAGACAATCTACAAGTCTTCGACTTAAAGTTTAAATCCGAACAATATATTCAATCTCTTTTCGCTGTTCCGTTATTTCACAGAGTAATAATTTCCATTTGTTTGCGCTAATGTGGTCTTTACTATCATTTTTTGGAGACTTCATACTTCCATTATATCTAACCTGTTCTGTTCTCTGTCTATTACTGGTTTTACTCCAGTTTACTTCCTTACATTTGCCCACTTCAGCTCTGTTTCAACTGTCATGGAGTGGCGCCCTCTCTAGGGTTTGTTCCTGCCTTGTGCTCTGTGCTGGCCAGGACAGGCTCCAGCACCCCCTGCTACCCTGTTCAGGACAAAGCAGTTTAGAAAATGACTGATTGACTGAGCTATCTTTCTATAACTAGCAGTTGACCATTGTCACAGGTGGCTGGGGGGGGGGCGACCCAGCTGGGATGCCCCGGAGAACCAGAGGAGGGCTTACGCCTCCCCCAGACCATGTGGGGGCGACTGCCCTGGTGGCTATGGGGACCACGGGTACAGAGCTTCGAAGCTCAACCCTGTAGGGGTCTGTGGTCACCGCCAGGGGGCACCCCAATGCCTAAAGAGCCCTGGACCTCACCACTTCCGCCACACCCGGAAGTGCTGGAGGGAAGAGGATCGGGGACACCCGGAGTGTTTCCAGGTGTGCAGCCGGTACTTCCGCCACACTGGGGAGTGCAGGCACGGAAGCTAATCGGGAGGCACCTGGAGCACATCCAGGTGGTCATAAAAGGGGACAAGGTCTTGGAGGAGGAAAGGAGGCGGCCTGAAGACTGAAAGAGGCATTGTGTGTTGGCCTGAACTTTTGGGGACTTTGGGGTTTGTGTGTCACTTTGTAAATAATAGGATGGTTAATAAACGTGTGTTGGGCGTAACAACGATGTCCGCCTGTCTGTGTCCGGGCCGAGCTCCACACCATCTTATAATATCAAATTCATCTTCAAATAAGGGCACTAGCGGCATTCATCCTATAGCCACCTAGGAGTAACCGCTTGCCAAACCGACATTTAAAATAAGAAGAGAAACATCTATCTGTGAGTGAGCTCTGTGGTCTGTCAAGGAACAGGCACAATAACAGAATTTCTAGGGAATTCTAGCACAGGCAAAACATTGAGATTTACCAACACAGTTTAGATGGAACAACAGAAGTACAGTCAGGTCCATAAATATTTGGACAGTGACAACTTTTTTCTAATTTTGGTTCTGTACATTACCACAATGAATTTTAAATGAAACAACTCCGATGCAGTTGAAGTGCAGACTTTCAGCTTTAATTCAGTGGGTTGAACAAAATGATTGCATAAAAATGTGAGGCAACTAAAGTATTTTTTTTTAACACAATCCCTTCATTTCAGGGGCTCAAAAGTAATTGGACAAATTAAATAACTGGAAATAAAATATTCATTTCTAATACTTGGTTGAAAACCCTTTGCTGGCAATGCCAGCCTGAAGTCTTGAACTCCTGGACATCACCAGATGCTGGGTTTCCTCCTTTTTAATGCTCTGCCAGGCCTTTACTTTCAGTTGCTGTTTGTTTGTGGGCCTTTCTGTCCAAAGTTTAGTCTTCAACAAGTGAAATGCAGGCTCAGTTGGGTTAAGATCAGGTGGCTGACTTGGCCATTCAAGAATTTTCCACTTCTTTGCTTTAATAAACTCCTGGGTTGCTTTGGCTGTATGTTGTGGGTCATTGTCCATCTGTATCATGAAACGCCGCCCAATCAATTTGACGTCATTTAGCTGGATTTGAGCAGACAGTATGTCTCTGAACACCTCAGAATTCATTCGGCTGCTTCTGTCCTGTGTCACATCATCAATAAACACTAGTGTCCCAGTGCCACTGGCAGCCATCACACTGCCTGACTCCACCGTGTTTTACAGATGATGTGCTATGCTTTGGATAATGAGCTGTTCCACGCCTTCTCCATACTTATCTCTTGCCATCATTCTGGTAGAGGTTGATCTTGGTTTCATCTGTCCAAAGAATGTTTTTCCAGAACTGTGCTGGCTTTTTTAGATGTTCTTTAGCAAAGTCCAATCTAGCCTTTCTATTCTTGAGGGTTATGAGTGGCTTGCACCTTGCAGTGCACCCTCTGGATTTCCTTTCATGCAGTCTTCTCTTTATGGTAGACTTGGATATCGATACGCCGACCCACTGGAGAGTGTTGTTCACTTGGTTGGCTGTTGTGAAGGGGTTTCTCTTCACCGTGGAAATGATTCTGCGATCATCCACCACTGTTGCCTTCCCTGGACGTCCAGGTCTTTTTGCGTTGCCGAGTTCACCAGTGCTTGCTTTCTTTCTCAGGATGTACCAAAATGTAGATTTTGCCACTCGTAATATTGTAGCAATTTCTCGGATGGGTTTTTTCTGTTTTCGCAGCTTAAGGATGGCTTCTTTCACCTGCATGGAGAGCTCCTTTGACCGCATGTTGTCTGTTCACAGCAAAATCTTCCACATGCAAGCACCACACCTCAAATCAACTCCAGGCCTTTTATCTGCTTAATTGATAAGAGATAACGACGGACTTGAACACACCTGCACATGAAATAGCCTTTGAGTCAATTGTCCAATTACTTTTGAGCCCCTGAAATGAAGGGATTGTGTTAAAAAAATACTTTAGTTGCCTCACATTTTTATGCAATCGTTTTGTTCAACCCACTGAATTAAAGCTGAAAGTCTGCACTTCAACTGCATCTGAGTTGTTTCATTTAAAATTCATTGTGGTGATGTACAGAAACGAAATTAGAGAAAAGTTGTCTGTCCAAATATTTATGGACCTAACTGTATGCTTGTTATGGAAAATATACTGCAAGGTAGGTTAACCAAAGGCAGTGTTGAATTTAATTACAGAAACCAGTAGATTTAAATCGAAATAAAATGTTGTCCAATCTATAGTCATACTGAAAGGTCACATTGCAGCTTGTGAGTAAAATGGGTAACGTGATTGTTTTTTCTAAGTGGCCATGTAGAAATTGGCTCAATGAAAATGGAGATGAAGCAGCAAGTAATTAGCACATAGCATACTGTAGCAGGGACCCCCTTGGCAGGCTTATCTTACATTAAATCAATCTCTCAGTACTTGCATGAAAAATATACTTTTAATTTGAGAAATTGTAATATGTTTTTCCGTACTGCTCTCCACCCTATTACATGGCTAATAGTACTAATCTTGGCTTGGTGTTTACAAGAGAAAGAACGTGTATAGAATAAAGTTTTGTTTTGCTTGAATTCTCCAATAGGTAAAGGTCATTTATCTTATACCAGCCCACATAGTAGTGAAACCGGACAAACTTTAAAAATCAATAAACAAGCAAGTATCGCTAGCTAAGTGGAGGCGAGGTACGCTCCAAAACACAGAGGTAGACCGATTTGAACGGAGAGCTGGTGCGTGAGTGAGGAGGTCCCCATCCAGCTTCCCACTCCTGACGTCACGCTGCCCCCTCTCCTTGGCCCGTAACCTCTGTCTCGGATTAGTGCGGATATATCGCTCCTGCAAGTGAAAGCGCGATGAGAGAAGTCGCAAAATCAACCAGAATGTTCAAGCAAATGCTAGAAAAATCCCAATCTAAATCCGTTTAGCAGTTCTCTCGTTCGCTAGCAAAGTGGAGGTAAGGTACACGCCAAGGCTGGAGTGTACCTATTATTTCGATGTTAATTAATGCTGATTTATTTTGTTTTCATATTGTGTTTTTTTATTTTTCTATTCTTTATTATGTAAAGCACTTTGAGCTACTGTTTGTATGAATATGTGCTATATAAATAAATGTTGTTGTTGTTGTTGTTGTTGTTGTGAGTGAGGAGGGCCTCGCCCCCATCCCCTCGGCCCGCTGTGTCTCTCTCAAATATAAATCAGTACCGCAAGCGAACTATAATACATAGCACAAAGGGAGAAGTCGCAAAATCAACCAGAATGTTCAAGCACATTCTAGAAAAAAACCCGATCTAAATCCGTTTAGCAGTTCTCTCGTTCGCTAGCTAAGTGGAGGTAAGGTACACGCCAAGGCTGGCACGTGAGTGAGGAGGGCCTCGCCCCCATCCCCTCGGCTCGCTGTGTCTCTCTCGAATATAAATCAGTACCGCAAGCGAACTATAATACATAGCACAAAGAGAGAAGTCGCAAAATCAACCAGAATGTTCAAGCACATTCTAGAAAAAAAACCCAATCTAAATCCGTTAAGTAGTTCTCTCGTGAAAAGCGGACAGACAGACAAACATTGGATTTTATACTGTACTAGCCAACCCGCGGCATACCATACGTCATATAATCAGGCCGGTTTTTTAATGATTTTTGAGCACAGGGAGAAAATTAACATTTGAAAAATCGGTAATGTAATAAATCAGCAAGAAAAGCAACATTGTAACAATGCACGGAACGAACCAACACACAATCGTCCGTGACTGAAAACTGGCGGACCGCCCTCGCGCCTTCTCCTCCCAGACGGAGGGATGGGGGTGGACAGCGCTCAGGCGCGGAGGGTGGAACGGGAGGAGAGGAGAAGGACGTCCATTCCGCTCCCTCTTGCTGTATGTAGCGTGTAAAACAGTTTGCTATGGTGAACGCGGTCGTGCGTCGTAACCGAAAACTCGGTTTTTAAAGACTGCCTACTTCATTGTGTTTTAACCTCAGTTGTAAAGGATTGTTTTAAGGATCCCATGGGATACCCCTCGCAAACCGTTTTACACGCTGCATATGGCGACTCACCTCCGCGAGAAACATGCCTCTATGAACAGTCAACGTGGCTCGAAGGTGCATGTGGCCTCTACGACAGACGAATATAAATGACGCCGTTCTTTCTGTGTCGTCACGTCCGAGTTGGTGGGCGTGGCTCTGTGAGTTGTCGTCGTATCCAATTGTCTTGGAGTTGGTGGGTGTGGCTCCTTCCTGCATGCGCCATAGGTGTCTTACTTGTCGGTGGTTTAGTGAATCCACGCCCCTTCCGGCGTACTTTCCATGGGTGTCTTGCCTTTGTGAATTATATATATAGATATTTAGAGATGTCATGCGTGTATGCATGGGAGACAGCTTAAGGGCATTAGTGATGGTAATTACCCGCCGGACCAGGGGTTGGCGCTGCATACTAATGCCTTCTTTTTTCTTCCCTGTGCAGAACGGAAAACTGACAGCCCCTCCATCTCTGATGTCATTTCTGTGTTTGCTCGCCAGGCCCTCTCATTCCTACCTCATGAATTCATTTCTTTATAATTACGGTAAATTACTGCATAATCCTAGACAAGGATTTCAAACTCAGATCCTGGACGGCTACAGTGGCTGCAGGTCTTCATTTTATTTTTTTTTCAGTTTCTTAATTAATAGCAAACTATTGCTGCTAATGGAACACACTTTTGTCACCTTGATTTTAATTGACTTGCTTTTTAAAATGCTGAAAAGTAAATTGGGTATTTTTTTCCGTAAGCAGCTCCTAGTTAACAGCTGCTCCAAGGCAACATTAGGATGACATTAGAAACGACTGATGTGTCGCTGCCAAGTTCTATTGATGGAGTCTCAGACTGGAGAGCCAAAATAGCTTCAGGTTTTCACTGCAGCCAGTTTTATAATAAGAAGCTGTTTTATAGTAAAAGTGTCTATGAAAGGCACTTTAGTCTCCTAATCCTATTGTTCTTATTTATTGGTGGACAAGTTAATCATTGACGTGCCTAAATAATTCTCCTGAGCTTACTAAGCTTGTTTTACATGATTTCAATCCTGCCTGAAGAAGGGACCTGAGTCGCCTCGAAAGCTTCTAGTTAGCCAATAAAAGGGGTCATTTTGCTTAACTTCTCACCACATGAACGCCCAGTAAAACTTACTTTTGGAGTCTTTAACCTCTGCAAGGCCTGAACCTGAATACCTTAGCAATGGCAGTAACTCCTCCTTGCAAGGGCTGAACTGCTCTTACCAGGGACTGGTTACCCTAAAAGGATTTTACACTCACCTGAATGGGAATCTCTCTGCTTTATTAAGACCTGCGAAAGGATTATACAGAACCTCGATAAGAATCTCAGTCTCTTAATCCAACTAAACCTCCAGCCCTCTCCCAAAATTGTTAGCGTCAGTTGTGACTGCTGATACACCGGCCGGAACCATCCCAGCTAAAGGCTTGGGAACCAACCAGGCGAAACCCCTTTTAATGTTTAAACAAAAAGCAGCAGGCCTGTGATTACGCAACATACAATGACAGCTGCCCTTCTTAACTCTTTGAGTGCTGAATATTTAAAAAAAAAAACACGATGGTTTCAAACAGAAATCAATATAAAACGTCTGATGCTGCATGCTGTGGCTGCCAGTTTGCCAAGAATGTGTGGCAGGCTTGCTGCCAGCCTGTCTTTGCATGGCTGGGACAGCAGCGGTCACTGTAGCAGTGCATTACAATCTGATTGTTAAGTGGCAGTCCTCCCCGGCAAACATCGTCAGCACCACGACTTGATGGGGACCAATCAGCTGAAGCTGGAACCTCAGATTCGTTTTCGATCACTTGTATCAAAGTCATAGTCCAGTTCAGAGATAATAGGCAAGACATCGTCAACGGAGTATTTTGCTTTTCACTTTCGCTTTAATCTCTTGCCAGATATCAGTGCCATTTTTGCCATTGTGTGCGCCTTGCTACTCACATGAGCGCAGGGAATCTCGGTCAAACCAATGAATCTAACTTTCCTTCTAGAAACGAAAGTCCAATGTAACGGTTGGTTTTGTCACAGTTTTTTAGTGGATTACCATTGTCAGCTCCTCCTTTTGACAAAAGTTGACATCAGCCCTGAAAGAGTTAAGCAGACTTGTCAGAGGGATAGAAATCTCCGTCCTTTCTAACATTCAGGTACCAAATAGGCGCCTCCTTCCAGTTGGCCCTCTTATTTTATAGGTCTGGAAGGGGTGGAGCTTGTGCCGGACATCCTGGGAAGGACTTTGCTTTCTCTGTGCTGTGGTCAAAAGAAAAGAACATGTAAGTGACAGCAGCCCCTCTCGTCATGGAGTGGAATTGTGTATCTTAACAGAGCCCTGAAGGTGATCCCCAAGTGCACATGCATGACACACTAAACAACAAGGCAGTTTCAGAGAGACAATACTCAGAACTTGTTTATTTGCAGAGCAATCAGAAAATACACCAAATGTTTGATAACATAATGGATGAAAATATACAATCTGAGGGATTCATATCACAAACATGCAGCAAGCTTCATGTCAGGTGGTTGATTGGCTTTTAATTGCTATAGTCTATGGCTTCTTAGGCCAGATGAGATACTTATGAATGCTGGGACACCTTTTTGCTAGGCTGACGATGATGTTTCTGATGTCTTGCTGTGTCCTCCTCCTGTGATGTGTTTCCAAAGTGCTTCCAAATCCTTCCCTTTGTTGAGTTCCTTAGTGGGTAATCATGCAAGATTTAGCAATAGTTACATTAGCTGAAATCGGACGCCTGATCGTTTCCAGTGTTCTTGTTACTTGTCAGTAAAGCTACTTTTAGCTAAATTCAATAACGTGAAGACTACAAGGTCCCAAGCACCAAATTCTTACAAGCATACACACACTGGTTGGTTATCCGAGCTTTAATTTTATATAATACTAGGGGGCCACTTGGTTCACTTGCCAACCCCTGGGCGGACGCTACACGTGAGCCACTTCGCGGATCAGTCGCTTGCATTTGGGGATGCGGATGTTCAATTTAAACAGTGTCACACACATGTGAATAGGAGGCAGCTGAAGGGTTTGGAGAATAATGGTAACACATCTGCCCAGGGGGTGGCGGGTTGCACTAACACTGTTTTTAAGTTCCCTGCCGCCCTTTCCTGGGAAATCCCACCAGGAGCCACCGCCTCGACTTGAGATGTGCCACTTCCGGCCCCCGAGGACGACATCACTTCTGGTCCCGGCAGCGAGGACGACATCACTTCCGGCCCCGGCCCTGAGGATGACATCACTTCCCCCAGATTTCCTATAACGCCTCACTCCCTTCCCCTGGAATTCAGTTCTCTGTCTTGTAAACTTGACTTGCTACCAACCTTTTTATTTTTTGTAGCCTGGAACACATTATACGGGTGGCTGCCCCAAACCTTTACAATGTCTCGGGTCTCTTCTTGTCACAACAGATTGTTATTTTCATGGGAATTGTTACATATGCATAACAGAACTAACTATTTTACATTACAGCGAGTGATTAACCATAGAAAAAAATAGTAAAACGTAATAAATTGAAAGAAAATTATGTTTCATGTTGCGTTAGACGTATTCGTGGCCCGTGATTGAATTTTGTTTCGTTTTCTTTATTAAATAAAACAACTTTTTTGAATGTTGGGCTCTGAGATTTGTTAATTGTCTTGTTAATTAAGCTATTCTAATGGGGAGCTGTTAACGTTTTAATACGAATGGCATATTAAGATCTCCTTTGTTGTCTAATGTCATCCACGGAAGAAGTACTACATTACCTTTCTTGGTTACATCCTTCTTTTTACAGTAATTCGTGTAGTGAAAGACCGGACAGTGTTACCGGTTGTAGATATTCTTCATGAGATTGTAAGTTGATGTTTTCATCTTCCGCACCATCACCACCAACCGTTTCAGCAGAGTCTATTGATACGCATTTAACCAATTTGCTGTGTAACCGATCAACATTTTTGGCATTAATTAGTTTGACTTCATTGTTTCTCTGTGCTAGGATTGCCAGTGTATTCATTTTTTCTGTTGACGACCCATCGTGAGGAAATTCTTTAATAAAATTTGGACGTAATACGTCCTCTTTCATTGGGAACTTAAAGTGAGGAAAACATTCAAATTTATAAGAGCTAAGAGTGCAGGAAGTGTGTCTGTCAAAAGCGTTCACACGAATGAGAGGTGAGAGTACCGTGGTCGTGGTTGAATATGGTTGCGCGGAGGGTGGGACTTGAAAAGATCTAATGGCCAAAGTCTCGTCTCGCATGACTTGAAAAAAATCTCTTCAAAAATGTCTCGTCTCGTCCCAGGATTTTTTTATATAATATAGAGACGTCAAACTGTGTGCAATTCCATAGAAACTGAAAAAACTAAAGTGTTCTAAAACTTTTGACCAATAGTGTACATCTAGATTTGTATAACCTCAGAAACGCAAAAGAAAGCTGAGAGCAGTGAGGGATTTTAAAACATTTTTTTTTTTTATTGAATGGTAGCCAAGGAGAACATTTTCATGATGTGTCTTATTAAAATGTCACTCACTTTATAGACACATCATTGCTACTTTACCACGATGAGTAATGAAATAAGAGTGTAAATAAATAAAATATGAAGGATGGCATAACATGAACATCCAAGATATGACAGTTCAATTACTTCTATGTATATATATATATATCAAAGAATACTCCTTTATTAAATATGTAACTAACGATCAGAAGTGGTGGGGCCTCACAGCTGACAAATACACGTTTTTGGTTACCTTGAGACTCCATCCTGAGAGAGATAAAAGCAGACGACCGTAGCAAATTTGCCATGAACTGCCTTAAAGGTGGCTTTCATATTTCAAACACATTAGAGTTGTTTAAGGGACTGGACATTTATCCTATAAGCATTCAGTGCAAAGTAGGAACCAACCCTAGGTGGAAAGTCATTCCATTGTAGTGCTCATTCATTTATAAACCCGTGTTATGGCGCTGGCAATTTATTTTGGCTTGCAGACACTATTTTAAAAGCAAGTTGCGATCTTTTTCTTCAGACAGACTACAGTGATGTGTAAATGAGCTCTCTAGGACCGTCTTATACAGAGCAGAGCTATGAAATACTATAATGAGTAACGCTGTGAGACGCTGACTTAATCTTTCCTACCTTGTGTATTTTCCTTTTTATGTTAAGTGCATAACTCACATAATCTTTGCACAGAATGACCAAACAACCTATAACAGATTTTAGATGGGAAATAGAGATACAACAGACAGGTTCCCTGGAGAAGATAAAGTGTTTTGTAGTGTAATTGCAAGGGGGTGCCACCAGGCCCAAACCACAGGCACAATATTACCCAACATGACCAAAGGTTTTTATTTTTTACCAACCTATTTCCCCACAAGCACCAGCCGAAGAACTTCAAAATGAACAGATTCTTTCCCCTTCTGCCTTCAGGTGAGTGTTGCCCTGCTGCCTCTCAATGTGAATCTGTGGGCTTCTTTTAGACTGGACCCTGGACTGCTTCTGGTATCCTGGGATTAGTCATCTGGAGCCCTTCCAGGTCAGACATAAACTGGGGTAGTCCTCCCCCAGCAGATCCAACCTTGCAGCACCCCAAGACCACAAACTGGGTTTAGCTTGGGGGAACACTGCCACCTACCGTGTGAATTGGTCTCTGCACTCGTGTTTGCCCAGTCCACTTATCACCCTACTCTCCGTGCTGGGATGAAGATTGTAAGGCATTCCGGCCAAGTCTCAACTCCTGCCGTCCTTCTGCTATGGCCATCCATCCAGGCAAGAAAGCATTCTCCATTTCTTCTGGGATGCCTGTCATTCCTCTTGGGCACTTAAAGGAGATACTTTCATAATAGGTTTACCACTAGAATAACCTCATGATCAAAGTTTTTAGAAAGATCTGTCCATCCCCAGAGTCGTCCACCCATTATCTATGAAGAAGAGAACCCTATATGTGTCTTTTGACTTAAAGAAGAGCCATCTGAGAGAGAAAACTGGGACATTAGAGAAAGAGAGAGAAAATCCATCTACCTGGACATCCTTGCATCAGCCCAACTGCTGGATCTGAAAGTGGCCCAACGACACTCTTAAACTGACAGAAATGTTGCTTTTATCTTTATGGAAAATATTGTTTAAGCTTTTTGGCTTTGTAGCGAAGGCTTCATATCCAGACTGTTATTACTGTATTTACTATTTATTTATATTCCCTCTCATTTATTATGTTTACGTTTTTCTGTTGCTCTTTTTCTTTTCTTGATAAATACTGTTTTGCCTTTGTATTTTTATACTTTATCTGTACATCCTGAGCGACTGACATTGTGATCTGTAGCGAGAGTTGGGAGCAGGTCGAGGAGACACTGGAGAGGTGGAGATCTGCTCTAGAGAGGAGAGGAATGAAGGTCAGTAGAACCACCAAGACAGAATACACGTGTGTGAATGAGAGGGAGGTCAGTGGGATGGTGAGGATGGACGGAGTAGAGTTGGCAAAGGTGGAGGAGTTTAAATACTTGGGATCAACCCTACAGAGTAACTGGGATTGTGGAAGAGGAGTGAAGAAGAGAGTTGCAGGCAGGGTGGAGTGGGAGGAGAAGAGTGTCAGGAGTGATTTGTGACAGACGGGTATCAGCAAGAGTGAAAGGGAAGGTCTACAGGACGGTAGGTAGTGAGGCCAGCTGTGTTATATGGGCTGGAGATGTTGGCACAGGAGACAGAGCTGGAGGTGGCAGAATTAAAGATGCTAAGATTGGCATTGGGGGTGACGAGGATGGACAGGATTAGAAATGAGGACATTAGAGGGTCAGCTCAGGTTGGACGGTTGGGAGACAAAGTCAGAGAGGCGAGATTGCGTTGGTTTGGACATGTGAAGAGGAGAGACGCTGGGTATGTTGGGAGAAGAATGCTAAGGATAGAGCTGATAGACAAGAGGAAAAGAGGAAGGTTTATGGATGCGGTGAGAGAAGACATGCAGGTGATGTGTGTAACAGAGTGAGATGACGAGGACAGGAGGATATGGAAAAAGAAGATCTGTTGTTGCGACCCCTAAAGGGAGCAGCCGAATGAAGAAGAAGAAGAAGATCTGTACATCCTGCGTGACTAAAGTAATGAATTAGATAGAGGCTACCTGGTGTGGCAGCATGCCACTATGCCACTTCCTTTCTCACAGGGTTAGCAGGCTGAGGGGAGATGCCCCCAGTAGAGCACAGCACAGTAGTAAAGTGACATTGCCCATAGTATCCGACTCATAATGACCTCAGGGACCAAGGTGTGTTAGCCTTCAGCGTCTAGTTTTACACCCGTGGACACACTGAAAGTCTGTTGTAATTTGTGGTTTTCTTTAATATTTTGTATCAATTCCAAAACTATTTTGTGAGATTTTAGACTTGTTTTGGGATTTTACCGTTAATTTGCAGATTAGTGGGTTGGTTCAAGTTCTACAGATGTATTTGGGCTGTTTTTGCTGCCATTTTGTTGCTTCGTGATAATCAACAATTGTGCTCTCATCATTTACTGTTGAATTCTGCTCTGCTCTGTACTTGTAATATTTCTATTGCACTATTATATTGTATTGAGGATTACTTGTGTTCTGTCTGTGTATTGTACTGTATTGACCCCCTTCACTTTGACACACCCAACCTACCAGGAAAGGGGTCTCCCTCTGATCTGCCTTTCCCAAGGTTTCTTCCATTTTTTCCCTACAAGGGCTTTTTTGGGAGTTTTTTCTTGTTTTCTTAGAGAGTCAAGGATGGGGGGCTGTCAAAAGACAGGGCCTGTTAAAGCCCTTTGCGGCCCTTCTTGTATGATTTTGGGCTATAGAAAAATAAATTGTATTGTATTCTATTTATTAGGAAGTTTCCCATATTGTTAGGGAAGTGTCCTTGGAGGTCATAAGCTTTGTCAACAAAGCAATGGATTTAAAAGGTTTAGTAGAAATGACTGTTAAGCAAAGACAGGCAGGAAGAAGAACAACGGCAGTGCTACACAATCGCCTGAAGTGGCTCTTTTAGAAGAGAGCTGTAACGCTTTCCTTTGTTGAGCAGTAAAATTAAACTCATTGTTATCGGACAAGTCATATACTGCAATCTTTATTACACAGCAGCTTAATAAAGAGACTTCACCATGGAGCAAGCACTTAAACTAGGAAGTGCATCAGTTTATATTACATTTCTTATCATCTTCTAGCTCTTCCCACCATTACCTAATCTCCACGGCCACCATTCCTTAATGTCCATCACCTGACTGAAACAGGCCATCATTGCTTGTGCAGGTGTCTGAAACTTATTTACTGATCAATTCTGACCATTAGAATCGAGAGAAGGACTCTGAGACTAGAACATGAGATGAAGTTTTCTTAACACTGGAATTCCTGAAGCCTATAAAAAAACTTGTAATCCCGGACCACCTTAAATTCCTTTGCACCTCTCCATCAGTGTCTTTTGTTTTGCAAATGTGTCGATCAGCACAAGCAGCCTGCTAACCATCCATCCAAATGCCCAAACGACGGAGCTGAAGTTCTCAAGTTTTGTTTTTCTGAGTTCGAGGTACCTGGCATTGTATAGGGTAAATAGTATATCATTATTTGGAATACATGCATTTCACGTGTGTTCCGCATCTACAAAGATCTGTGTAAGTGTAGGAAGGCATGAGACTTGAGGCAAGAAATACTGAACACATACCTAAAACAGAAACTTTTTCCATGATATTCTAATAATGATGTGTAGCGTATGATGTGTGAAGACTTTAGTCCAAATACCAGATAAACACGTGCGCTTTTATTCAAGAATATAACCAAAGGAAAAAAATCATTCAATTCACATGTTGCTGTCAATGAGTTAAAAACCCGAGCTCAAACATCAATCAACAGAAAGTTGATACGTATTCTTGGAGGGTGCAGAGGTAAGAAGTGATGTCTTATAACCAAAAGGTTCCGCGTTCAAGTCTGGGCGCTCTGCGTTTTGAGAAGTGAGACGGCTATTATTATGACTATAATATAATAAAAACATACACTTGATTTGAGTCTGTAACCCCAAGTATTTTTATATTACACACTGTCCTTGACTTAAGAAGCAGGCAAGCAAGCCTTTAATAATTAATTCTTACAGCATGTAACATAAAGCTAGCTAATACGACACATTTTGCTTTAACTTGATTGCGAATGCATTGATACATACATTTAAATTCTCTATACAAGCAGCTTATCCAATGCTAATTCATTCTAATCCTCAACATCAAAGGTTTACTGTTGTGATGTGAAATTTGATACAAGTTGATAAATATTTTGTATGTCTTTATTTGTAACTTAGACAAAGCAATATAATATTAGTGTTACATTATTGATAATAACAGCAATGGTTTGATGGTTTAAGAACCCCTTATCCCCTTTTAGGACCGAGTCTCTTTGTAATTTTGCGACAGGTTTGGGTGAAGTGCCTCAAACAGATTTGGTAAGTGTTTCTCTGCTGAAGTCTCTCAGTCAACCCCTACTGGAAAGCCAGGCTGCCTAACTCCCAAGCTTTACCTTAACATCTAGTTTGGAGGGCCGGTGTGAGGGTATTCTGTCCCCCCATTGGTCTGAAGTATGGCTGTTTGGAACTGGCTTGTATCAGAAGCCTTTAAGTACCATGACGCCCTATTGGCTGTAGGGGTGGGACAGAAAACCTATACATTTACTTGCTTTACCCAGCGCTCTCTCTCTTACCAAACTGATGAAAGACCATCTCACACACCATGAACTGAAAAGGACAACACAATGAAGAGCACAGCTCGGCAGCCATATTGAGACAGGCATGCGGCCTGTTCTGAAGAAAGCTGACCACAAATGATGCCTTAACTAGAGACATTTTAAGTAACTAACAAGTCTGTGTGCCGCCTGAAACTACACATCACCATTTATCAGATGGTATGGTTGCCAATATTCAAATGTACATGCAAATTGTTATTATTTATGAATATTATCAATAATACATTGTTTAAAATGTAACTTAACTCCTGCTTGTCTTTTACTACACCTAATTTCCTGAGGTTATAAATGTAGAAGGGAAGGTGGGGAGTAGTTATATGGTACAATACCTTATAAACAGTGGTAAGTCTGGGAGATTTGAGGCATTCTGACAAAGGCTACATATTCTTCTTCTTCTTCTTTCGGCTGCTCCCATTAGGGGTTGCCACAGCAGATCATCTGTCCTCATATGGATTACATCGGATGCCCTTCCTGACGTAACCCTCCCCATTTACCCGGGCTTGGGACCAGCGCAAAGAAACACACTGGTTTGTGCATCCTCGGTGGCTGGGTTGAAATAGGCTACACAATAATAATACAAAATGGGGAACTTAGAGTAATATACAGTAATCCCTCCTCGATCGCGGGGGCTGCGTTCCAGACCCCCCCCCCCCGCGATAGGTGAAAATCCGCGAAGTAGAAACCATATGTTTGTATGGTTATTTTTATATATTTTAAGCCCTTATAAACTCTCCCGCACTGTTTATAAATATTCCCCGCAGAGTTATACAGCATAATCCCTTTGTATTCTCTTAGATATTAGGTAAGATTCATTGAAATTATGTATATAAACACACTGTTTATATACAGTAAAACCTAAATATTATTTTAAAGATATTGAGTGTCTCCGATATCACATATGTTACAGCCATTACGATAGACAGGTCACCAGCAATAAATACGTACATTGCAAGAAAAATAGTATACAATAAATGTGTGTACAGTGACACTAAACGTACGTACATGTACTAAGCACTGTAAGAAGAAAATTAATTATGGTTACTCACCAACAATGACACGATGACTTGTCCGATAACAATGAGTTTAATTTTACTGCACAACAAAGGAGAGCGTTACAGCCCTTGTAAAGGAGCCACTTCAGGCGATTGTGTAGCACTGCCGTTGTTCTTCTTCTGGCAGTCTTCAATCCAAATCCCTAAAGCAGATTCCATCCAGACTACTGCCTTATTACATCCACTTACAACTCGTTTTGCACCCTGGTTAAAAGGACGCTGCAGCCGTAGATCTTATATTCCTTTCCTACTTTTTAAATAAAAAGAATCGTAGCCTTCAACAAATCCAAAACGTTTACCTTTTCGGCAGTCGTTAACATCTTCGTTGGCGCTTGGGCACGGCACCTGAAGCAGTAGCAGATTGTTTTGGAGCCATAATGAAGGGCTTGACTATGCACAAAGATAAACACTAAAGAGCACAACTCTTTACACAGCGAAGCACGTTGATGCTGAATGAGCGAGACGAGACTTCCTGGTTAACACTGCATTCAGCACGCAGGAACTCCACTGCGTGCTCTGATTGGTTAGCTTCTCAGTCAGGAGAACTTAACTGCGTGCTCTGATTGGTTAGCTTCTCAGTCATCTGCCAATAGCGTCCCTTGTATGAAATCAACTGGGTAAACCAACTGAGGAAGCATATACAGGAAGTAAAAAGACACATTGTCCGCAGAACCCGCGAAGCAGCGAAAAATCCACGTTATATATTTAGTTATGCTTTCATATAAAATCCGCGATAGAGTGAAGCCACGAAAGTCGAAGCGCGATATGGCGAGGGATTACTGTATTACTCTACCAAGACAAAACATTTGTCAATTAGGCTAATTCCACAAAGCTCATCGAGAAGTTCATTTTCTATCCAAGGCTGGAGGATACCAAAACCTTTTTTTTTTGTCTTTCAGTCTTTTACTCAAATCAAAAGTTTTTCCTGTAAGTTTTCTCTAGTCTCAATATTATTTTTGATATTATGTTTGTCTCGCAGTTTCGCTGTGTCTGACCTACTGGTTTTCGATTCCTTTTGTTTTTCTTTCAATCACATCTTTTCTCCTGGTAGCTTTTTAAAAAAGATCTCTATGGTTCTATTGTGGAATATTATCAGTCATTAGCTTTATCCGAGGTCTCCTGTGTGTTATTCATGCAGTAGCTGGAGAGTCCCTATGTGGAGTACTGAAAAGTGTATGGGCATAATCAGTACTTAAGTGGATAGTGTGTATGTGAGTGTGTGTGTGTGTGTGTGTGTCTTTCTGTGTGTGTTAAGCTTAAAATGTGAGAGCAACCCAAAATGAACTCGGTGAGTTCCACTAAGCCCACAATATTACAACTGGGACAATTTAGTGAAGAAAATTACAACCTTCATACAAGCCATTAGAACTCCATACTGTAGTAACTAGACGACAGAATCAAATCTGTATCTTTGTGGGAGTCTTAGTGCCAAAATAAGTACTCAGCTGAACAATCAACAAACTTTTTTCAGCTCCTTGAGGAAATAATAAATGGAAGATTTTTCCGAGTTCTTAAAGAGTCTTCATGGTACAACAAGGACTTCTGACCTCTTTTCTAGCTGTCACTCTGAGCAGCACGCCTTAAACAATGAATCTTCCTAAGACTTTGGTTCTCCTGCTCTCCCTTTTACCTGTTATGTATTAATGTGAGTTTATATATTTTATCGTTGTGTTTCTTGTTTTTAAGTTACTTATATGTCATATTGTATGTATTTTCCGTTATATCTATTATTATGTACTCTTTATAAATGTAGTTCTGGTCCTTGTCCTTTGTGGTTGGAGCCCCTGGAGGCAGGGCCACCCTAACAGCAGGAATAGAAGATCATTTGTTTGCTAATAAATCTTTGATTTATAAAAATCCTTTGTTGCCTCTTTTGTTTACATGCCGGTTGACAGTTATCCCCTCTCTGGTGGGGATTTTTTGATTGATTTATAGACATTTTGTGAAACCTGTCTTTGTGTGAGAGTTCGATAAAGGGAATCAGGCTACTTTCATTGTGTCGTTCCACTGGATTTAACATCAGTCGCCACTGTTGGTTGCTGCTGCTGCTATCTGGTGTTGGAAACGAGACTCTGGAACATACACAGTGGCCCAGCCTGAAGTGAACTAAGGACCCTATGCCTACATGTCTCAAAGTATCTAGTAGAATTTTAGCAATAGTGATAAAAATGAAAGTATATAGTGCTGAATAAAATGATTTTTCCTTCTCGCTGATTTTCTACATTATTGCATTCGATTATTTTCAAATGTTTTAATCATATGAGGATGTTGTCACACATGTGCGCAACTAGAAGGACCAAAAGAAAGTAATTGCACGCCAGGCCAGGGGGTGGCGGGGTACAGTAAACCTTTCTCTTTCATCTCTGCACACCAGAAACAGGAAATTTTACCCGATTCCCATGACGTCACTTCCACTTTTCAGGACCCCGAAGATGTCACTTCTGGTTCTGCCTACAAGAATGGCACTTCTGCCGACCTGCTTTAAAAGCCAAACAACCTCAGTTCTGAATTCAGTTCTGTTTTGCACTCAATTCTGTACACATCTGTGCAACATTTTTTGCCTTTTACAGCAAGGATTCAAGTATACGGGTGGCTGTCCCAAACCTTTGTTCGTGTGTCAAGGCTATTTATTTTCACAATGTACCTCTCTATAATTGTATGTATGTATGTATGTACTGAAGTGAAGGTCCGTGTTATGATTTACATATTTATAGCTAGAAATACAAAAAGGGGGAAAATGAACCATGGAATCACGTATCTTAAAATAGTCTTTTATTTCTGAGCTTCCAACACCTATCAGGTGTCATCATCACAGGAAAATGAATAGACATACGGGAATCAAAGGCAATATATAGCAAATTAGCCGTCCCCCCGCAGATTCGCTCATGTAGTAGTCAAACAGGACAGCGAGGAGGGCCCTGCCTGGCTCCCCACTCCTGATGTCACGCTTCCCCTTTCCTCGGCCCTTAGCCTCTGTCTCGGATTAGCGTGAATATATCGCTCCTGCAAATGAACTGTGACTCTTAGCGCGATGAGAGAAGACACAAAATCAACCGGAACATTCAAGCAAATTCTAGAAAAAATCCTGATCTAAATCCGTTAAGTAGTTCTCTTGTTCGCTAGATAAATGGATGTAAGATACGCCCTGAGACTGCGTCTCTCTCGATTTCGCACAAATAAATCAGTACTGCAATCGAACTGTGATATTAAGCACAAATACACCGGAATGTTCAAGCAAATTCTAGAAATAAAACGATCTAAATCCGTTAAGTAGTTCTCTCGTTCGCTAGCTAAGTGGATGTAAGATACACCCTGAGACTGGCGCATGAGTGAGGAGGGCACCGCCCCCCTCCCCTCGGCCCGCTGCATCTCTCTCGAATTCCCGCAAATAAATCGGTACTGCAAGCGAACTGTGATATTTAGCGCAATGAGAGAAGTTGAAAAATACACTGGAATGTATAAGCAAATCCTAGAAAAAAACCCGATCTAAATCCATTAAGTAGTTCTCTCATGGAAAGCAGACAGACAGACATTGGATTTTACATAGATATAGAAATGATGGTGGAGTAGGTGGGTGTAAGAGGGGTGGATTAATAAAGTGGGGTTCAGAGGGTCAATATAGCATTTTAAAAGAATTATATATAAAACAGAAAATGAATGCATTGGACGTCTTTATTTGAATATTTCCTGGAATCATGTAAGGAGAATACCTAATCCCAGAAAACTGATGACTATTATAATGGCAACAATAGAGAGAGAGAGAGAACATCAAGGTTTGGGGACTCCCTGGGTTACCCTGTTTAATACAAGCAATACATTCTCTACACATACATAGAACGCTGCCTTCTAGCTTTTAGCGACTTTCTCCCCAGTTGATTGAACTGGTTTCCATGGAGCTCCCAATTGAACATCGTCACATCACGTCACATTCTTTAAAAAGCTCCTGGGGTCGAGAAGGCAAGACCTCTGGGCAAAAACCAGAAGTGATGTCACATGTTTATCTCAAGACTTGTCCTCTGGTCTGTGGGTAAAGGGAAAGAAACAGGCGTTAGTGACCATGTGACCATGGACCTTCAGGTGCTTGGAGAGATGGGTTTACTGTTCCTTGCTAGAGCCCCATAGATGCTCCCTATGTGTGTGCATGCGACACTCTCGGTGAGCTTTATATATCTGTGCACTGACATTTTAGCAGCTTCTTCTTTGTTAATTCGCAGAAGCCACCTCATGGTTGGTGGTAGTTGTTGTGGCCAGGTCTTATTCTGTGTTCATAGCTCTTCCTTTTGCATGCGGCTCTCCCTGCTTTGATACTTTCCCTCTGTTATGTTGGTAGATAACTTATTATGAATGGAGATGTGGGAAGTTAGGAGCACATTTGGCAGTGGCAGCTCTATTATTGTCCCTCTCTGCTGTAAATTGGGACGCAAACAATGATAAAGAGTTGGGGCACCACCTTGGTGGCCCCGTAGAATTGAAAGACTTAAATCAAAAGAAAAGCACACAACAAATGCGGAAACGTCTTCACACGCTCAAGTTCATAACAGAGCTGACTCAAGATGGCTGATTTCTGGGTTATGAATTCATGAAGCAGGAAGGAGAGGGCCTGGCGAGCAAAAACGGAAATGACGTCAGAGATGGAGGGGCTGTCAGTCTACCGTTCTGTATAGGGAGGAGAAAAGAAGGCATTAGTAGGCAGCGCCAACACCTGGACTGGCAGGTAATTACCATCACCAAAACCCTTAAGCTGTCTCTTATGCAGACACGCATGACATCTCTATATATATAAAATCCAACGTCTGTCTGTATGTCTGTTCACTTTTCACAAGAGAACTACTTAACGAATTTAGATCGGGTTTTTTTTTCTATAATTTGCTTGAACATTCCGGTTTATTTTAGGACTTCTCTCATTGGGCTAAGCATCATAATTCACTTGTGGCAGTGATTTATTTGCGCAAATCAAAGAGAGACGCAGCGGAACGAGGGAAGGGGGCCAGGGCCTCCTCACTCACGTGCCAGCCTCGGGCGAGTACCTTACCTCCGCTTAGCTACTGTACGAGGGGACTACTTAACGGATTTAGATTGGGTTTTTTCTATAATTTGCTTGAACATTCCGGTTGATTTTGGGACTTCTCTCATCTCACTTTTATAGTTCGATTGCGGTACAGATTTATTCCGAGAAACATGCAGAGGGCTAAGGTGAGTGGGGCGGGGCCCTCCTCAGTCACACGCCAGCCTCAGAGCGTTCCTTACATCCGCTTAGCTAGCGAACAAGAGAACAACTTAATGGATTTAG